>SJXQ01012339.1:92251-262186 GCA_006408695.1 Aepyceros melampus
TACTTTGGCCACCTCATGCGAAGAGTTGACTCATTGGAAAAGACCCTGATGCTAAGAGGGATTGGGGGCAGGAGGAGAAGGGGACGACAGAGGATGAGATGGCTGGATGGCATCACGGACTCGATGGGCGTGAGTCTGAGTGAACTCCGGGAGTTGGTGATGGACAGGGAGGCCTGGCGTGTTGCGATTCATGGGGTCGCAGAGAGTCGGACACGACTGAGCGACTGAACTGAACTGACTGACCTCCTCTCAGGGCTCCATGCTGTTCCTTGTGCCTTGGAAGCTCTTGGGTTTTCTCTTTGTATAGTTGATTCCGTCTCATCCTTCAGATCTCAGAGCCAGCATTACTTTCTCAGGGAAACCTTGCTGCAGCCGTCTGTCTATGTCTGGCTCCCACAGCAGGAGCACTTTTATTGACACAAACCTCTTCTTGGTAACAAGTGTCACAAGAACCACGTCAGAGTTCATCCTTTTCCTCTCACAAGGCCATCAGCACTAAGAAGGCAGAGATCAAGCCTGGTTTGGATTGTCAACTATATTCAACTACTACAGAGGCTATCAAAGAGTGGATGCTTGGGCTTCATAAGTATTTTTAAATGGAAGAATTAGTGTCCTTGATACTACTATTATAAAAATGAAATACAACAAATTTTATATTACAATTTTATTGTCATTATTTTCTATTTTTCCTATAAGCTCTTCCTAGAGCTTTGTAATGAACTAAAACATAGCCTTAACATCCTACTTTCAGAGATGATATAAATCCATGAATTACTAAAGCTACAGTTTTTACAGATACACTCAATTTTCAATTATATGACTCAAAAAGTCATCATCTCTGGAGTGTTCTTGCCCTTCACTCCTATAGTTAAGATGAAGGAACAGGTATCACTGAAACTGTTTATGCAGGTGATCAATTTAAAACTATTTAAAGTTGAATCAGTTTCAAAAATACTCTTGAAGAATAAAATCTCAGGCTAAACTTATACCTTTTGTAGAGTGATTTTGACAGAGGTGACAGGAAGAAATATTTCCTTCTGGCATAAAATTAAATACTTCTTAGATTACCAAATCCAATCTATAGTTTTATTATATATTTTTAATGTTTTAGATCATGCAGACTAAACTGAAATTTCATCCAGGGCTCCTCCACCCACTCAGCATGTTCCTAGTAATCTAGCTCAAGTGCCTGGATGTTTTGGAATTTCAGTCAGCAATGCAGGGCAGACATGAATGTCATGTTAATGACAAAAGCCTCTGTATTCCTGTTCTTTCAAGTTCTCCTTTCTCTAGAGCAGTTTCTCTTTCTTTTTCTTCCCCAGAAGCTGGAGGTGGTAAAGGTCCTTCAGAGAACTCAAGATTATGGGACATTTCTTTCTGCTTAAAAACACTTGAAATTGTTTTGTGAAAATGAGGGGGTAGAGTTACAGCAAATTGGGTAATTTATTTTACCTTATCTTCCCTCACAACTCAGTGTTTTGGTTTCAAGTATAAGATGTATCTCGGCATTTAAATTTTGAGGCCATCCATTACCTTAGGGTGCTTATCATTAGTAATTCTGTATGAGATGGGAAGACTGCCAACATAAAATCATGCCTATACACTGAAATGAGGGCACATGTAAATGCCTTACTTTAGGGAAAAATGTTTAGGGAGTAAAGGAAATATCTGTGATCTTATTTTTTTAATGAAGATGTTCACATTCATGTATTAACTTATATTATCCCTAATGTTTTGTGAGGTTCTCAGGCTTCCCTAGTGGCTCAGAGGATAAAGCGTCTGCCTGCAATGCAGGAGACCTGGGTTCGATCCCTGGGTCAGGAAGATCCCCTGGAGAAGGAAATGGAAACCCACTCCAGTACTCTTGTCTGGAAAATCCCATGGACAGAGAAGCCTGGTAGACTACAGTCCATGGGATCGCAGAGAGTCAGACATGACTGAGCGACTTCACTTCACAGGCAAGAGCAAAAATGGAGGCTGCATTTTTATGATTAAATTTAAGGTTATAAACAAAGCCTATGCCTGTGGTGAAAGGACTGATACCAAGTTAGGGGCTGAACGGGCCCCCAGGGAACAGGGGTAACATGGGGAGTTTCCCTCATCTCTCTCATTTCCCACTCGGGATTTCTAGGCCACTCAGAGAGCCTCTCATAACTGTGTCACCAGAGCAGAAGGGCAGGGCCAGACAGCCCGTCACAGTGGGGAGGAACTCGGGTCACCCAGCCACGCCCTCAGGGGCATCCACAGCGAAAGCAGGCTGTGGTGTCCCCCGACTTCACACGGTGCTCTGCACACTGCCCCTGGTGAGTCTTCTCCCAGAATCCCCGGTTGCCTAGTTGGTTACTGGTGTTCCAAAACTCTCAAAGGAGACAGGAAAGAAGGGAAAATGTTGACATGTTTGCTGTATGCAAAGCCCTTGTGTTAGGGCACCTGGAACAAAAGCGCACAGACTCCAGGGCCGGAGGGCTTCCCTGGAGGCTCAGATGGTAAGGAGGCGTCCTGCAGTGTGCGAGTCCCAGGTTTGACCCCTGGGTGGGGAAGATCCCCTGGAGCAGGAAGTGGTGACCCACTCCAGTACTCTTGCCTGGAGAATTCCAAGAGCAGAGGAACCTGGTGGCCTGCAGTCCCTGGAGTCCAAGAGTCAGACACGACTGAGTGACACACACGGCTTAAACTATGGAAGTCTATTTTCTTGACGTTTTGAAGCCTAGAAACCTGAGCTGCAGCTGTCCACAAGGTCATTTCCCCGAGGCCTCTGTCCTCGGCCTGTGAGTCCCCCATCCTCCCTATGTCCTAGCCTGGCTCTCCTCTGTGTACCTCACTCCGATGTCTCCTCGTGTGTCCCATTTCCCTCCTCCTTTAAGGACACCGGCAGCTTCCCAGGTAGCTCAGTGGTAAAGAATCCACCTGCCAATGCAGGAGCCACAGGGGACACGGGTTCAATCCCTGAGTCGGGAAGACCCCCTCGAGGAGGAAATGGCAGCCCACTCCAGTACTCTCGCCTGGAGAATCCCATGGAGAGAGGAGCCTGGTGGGCTACAGTCCATGGCGTCACAGAAGAGTCAGACATGCCTGAGCACTCTCACACACATAAGGACACCGATAAACTGGATCAGGGCCTACCCTAACAACCTCACTTAACTTGGTCACTTCTTTAAAGACACCATCTTCAAACACAGTAGCATTTTGAAAATGGAGTTGGGGCTTGAATATAAATTCAAAGGGGACATAATTCAGCCCATCACAGCCCTCTTCAGTGCGGGACCTCGCTGGGAGTCTCTCCTGCCCAGGTCTGTAGGCGACCCCCGTTTTAAAGGCTTATGATCATCCCCATTTTACACATGAAGATACTGAGGCACAGGGTGGCTAAGTAAACTTTCCAGGACCCCAGAGGAAGCAGGCAGTTCACCTCCAGAGCCTGTTCTCTTGGCCACAACCCTCTAAAGTGAAAGTCGCTTAGTCGTGTCTGACTCTTGCGACTCCATTCTCCAGGCCAGAATACTTGAGTGGGTAGCCTTTCCCTTCTCCAAGGGATCTTCCCAACTGAGAGATCGAACCCCGGTCTTCCACACTGCAGGCGGATTCTTTACCAGCTGAGCCACAAGGGAAGCCCAAGAATACTAGAGCGGGTAGCCTATCCCTTCTCCAGCGGATCTTCCTGACCCCGGAGTTGAACCAGGGTCTCCTGCATTGCAGGCAGGTTCTTTACCAGCTGAACTAACCCTCCAAGACCTCTTTATAATGGAGGGTCACATGACCCCAGCCACACAAAAGAGACTTTCTCTCTAGGAGTCTCTGACTCTGAGCTGGGCAAAGACAGTCCTTTCCCTCTCTTATCCCAAAGTTGAAAGCTGATCAGCCTGCTCCTGGACATTTCCACCACCAGTTGGTAAAGCTTGCTTAATAGAACCAAATCATTATAGGAAGACACACAGAAAGGAGACCTAGCAAATCAAAATCGTGCCCGGGACACTGGTGCCTGCTGGCCCTGCCCTTTTTGAGGCTTGACCAGTTCTCCCAGAGTCTAATTCCCTCCTAGCTCTTCTGGTAAAGAGTCTGTCCGCAATACAGGAGACCTGAGTTCGATCCCTGGGTTGGAAAGACCCCCTGGAGAAGGGAAAGGCTACCCACTCCAGTGTTCTGGTCCAGTATTCATGGACTATACAGTTCACGGGGTTGCAAAGAGTCGGATATGATTGAGTGACTATCATTTCACTTCAGTTCTCCCTATATTTACACTAACCGGCATCCTTTTGGGAAATTTGTTTGTACTTTTTTTTCCTTTTAGCCAGAGTCAGCATTTGTTGCCCAGAATGAAAATCACCTTAAGACTCAAGGACCCATGATACAAAATTGAATGTGCTTTGGTGATGACCTCTCTTCATTGTTTAGATCGAACAGATGTACTTAAACCAATATAAGTTGCCTTGTTTAAATTAGTTCTTTTACTCCACAGACCCTGTTTTTCTGGCCTCTGTGTTAGGGAGGTCAATTTAACAGGAAGTCTTCCCTTGTAGCTCAGTTGGTAAAGAATCTGCCTGTTGTGCAGGAGACCTGGGTTTGATTCCTGGGTTGGGAAGATCCCCTGGAGAAGGAAATGGCAACCCACTCCAGTGTCCTTGCCCTGGAGAAGGAAATGGCAACCCACTCCAGTGTCCTTGCCTGGAAAATCTCATGGACAGATGGCTGCAGACCATGGGGTCGCAAAGAGTCGGGCACAACGGAGGGACTAACACTATTCCTGTGACTAGCTTGGAACTGTTTTGGAAGCCAACTTTGTTCTCTCCAGCCCTCAAATGTTCACTCTTACTATTAGTCTCTTTTATCACTCAGCGTGGCATCTTGAGACTTTAAGAAGGAATCATTAAGCTGTACTTATATATCATTTGGCAAGAAAGCGTGAAAACCACTCTATGGAATTCATCAGTACTGAAAATGACTTAGGGCATAATCAGCAATGTGGAGAGCACACCGCAGGTAGTTTATGTTGAAAACCCCCATTATCTGCCGCAGAAAGAGCCACAGCAGCAGCAGACAGTGCTAAGTACTTGGTGTATGAGTCGTGGTGACACACCATTCACATTCTAGAAAATAATTCTAAATTAAAATGCCACCCACTGTGGCTCCCCATTATTAACTGGGATCAGTCAATTTAGGCAGAACTACCAACCTGGCTGGAGTGACGGCACAGCTTTAATTAAAAACGCTTCAATGTGGCTGAAAATTCACTTGCATAGACAAGCTGAATAAATGACTGGAGTTTTAAAAAGCTGGTGAATCAGTTTCTCTTTATCTCTGCTCTCTGTTGGGATGGAGATATTTATGGACGTTCTTTGTATCCCTAACACTGTGCTCACCATTGGTAGGGAATATATAATAAATCAGCAGAAGATAGCTTTCTGACACTAAAAGAAGGAAGAAAACTATACGGGCAAAAGACCGGTGGAGGACAGCTTTCGCAGCTCCCAGCAGAGAAGCTTCCAGCCTCCTGAGTATCCAGGGTAACTGTGATGACATACGGCGTGGTGCTCAGTCGCTAAGTCACGTCTAACTCCTTTGCAACCCCATGGACTGTCGCTCACCAGACTCCTCTGTCTGTGGAATCTTCCAGGCAAGAACACTGGAGGAGGTTGCCATTTCCTCCTATAGGGGTTCTTCCGGACCCAGGGGTCAAATCCACATCTCCTGCGTCGCTGGCACTGGCCTGTGGATTCTTTACCACTGAGCCACCTGGGGAGCACCCAATTTGACTGCACGGCGCATGTAAAAATTTCAGTAGCTGATCCAAAGAGAGTTCAACGGAATGAAATAGAAAGCCCAGAGATAAAGCCACGCACCTACGGACACCTTATCTTTGACAAAGGAGGCAAGAATATACAATGGAGAAAAGACGATCTCTTTAACAAGTGGTGCTGGGAAAACTGGTCAACCACTTAAAACTAGAACACTTTCTAACACCATACACAAAAATAAACTCAAGATCTAAACCTTAGACCTATGATCTAAACCATAAAACTCCTAGAGGAAAACATAGGCAAAATAATTTCTGACATAAATCACAGCAGGATCTTTTATGCCCCACCTCCCAGAGTAATGGAAATAAAAGCAAAAATAAACAAATGGGACCTAATTAAACTTAAAAGCTTTTGCACAACGAAGAAAACTATAAGCAAAAGACAGCCTTCACAATGGGAGAAAATAATAGCAAATGAAGCAACTAACAAAGAATTAATCTCAAAAATATACAGGCAGCTCCTGCAGCTCAATTCCAGAAAAATAACGACCCAATCAAAAAATGGGCCAAAGAACTAAATAGACATTTCTCCAAAGAAGACATACAGAGGGCTAACAAACACATGAAAAGATGCTCAACATCACTCATTATCAAAGAAATGCAAATCAAAACCATAATGAGGTACCATCTCACACCACTCAGAATGGCTGCTATCCAAGTCTACAAACAATAAATGCCAGAGAGGGTGTGGAGAAAAGGGAACCCTCTTACACTGTTGGTGGGAATGCAAACTAGTTCAGCCACTATGGAGAACAGTGTGGAGATTCCTTAAAATACTGGGAATAGAACTGCCATAAGACCCAGCAATCCCACTGCTGGGCAGACACACTGAGGAAAACAGAATTGAAAGATACATGTATCCCAATGTTCATCGCAGCACTGTTTACAACAGCCAGAACATGGAAGGAATCTAGATGTCCATTGGCAGACGAATGGATAAGAAAGCTGTGGTACATATACACAATGGAGTATTACTCAGCCATTTATTCGAAGCAGTTCTAATGAGGTGGATGAAACTGGAGCCTATTATACAGAGTGAAGTAAGTTAGAAAGAAAAACACCAATACAGTATACTAATGCATATGTACGGAATTTAGAAAGATGGTAACAGTGACCCTGTATGTGAGACAGCAAAAGAGACACAGATGTATAGAACAGTCTTTTAGACTCTATGGGAGAAGGTGAGAGTGAGATGATTTGAGAAAACAGTATTGAAACATGTATAATATCATATGTGAAACAGATCGCCAATCCAGCTTTGATGCATGAGACAGGGTGCTCAGGGCTGATGCACTGGGATGACCCTGAGGGATGGGATGGGGAGGGAGGTGGGAGGGGGGATCAGGATGGGGAACACGTGCACACCCATGGCTGATTCATGCCAATGTATGGTGAAAACCACCACAATATTGTAAAATAATTAGCCTGCAATGAAAAGAAATAAATTAATAAAAAAAAAAGAGTTTATGAGAGTAGACAGAGGAAACAGCTTAATTTAAAAGACCCAATATTAATTCATAGGTCAATATACAGAACATTGAGAAGCATTATCAGTATAGGAATATATCATCTCTAAGATTATACAGTCAACACAGCCTCTGCATGGATTCTCAATGTCAAACCTAACGTCCCTGACTTACTCCCAAACCTCTTACTGGGACTTGGGACTAGTGGGTGGGGAAGCCACGCCATTTCTTAAAGGCAGATGGGTAATTATGGTGGTCTGACAACGATCAAGACAAACTAATTTTTGAAACACATTTTAGAAGAAAATATGTTTATAGTCATGACTTTTCCCCCAGCTAACCCCTAAACCACTTCTTAGAAACATAAGAGCACACACAGCAAGGGCTCGAGAGTTTCAGTCCTTCCTCGGCTCCGCCGCACAATCTAAGAGCTCAGAGGAATAAACACATCACTGGACTGAAATAGCTGCAGAGACTGAGAATGATGGTGATAATGAAGTAAAGAAAGACTACTCCCCACCTCATGGGCTCCTTAAAGGCCTTAGATGAAATAATCCATTAGTGTCAGAATAATGCTTGACATACAGTAAGGCTCAACAAATACTACACCTTTTAAGAACGGTGCTGTAGACAGTAAGGGCCATAACCTGGATCAAGGAGCGGCATCGTCACCCTGAACAGGAACGGGGCTAAGCTGAGCCTTGAAGGAGATGGCTGAGTCCTAGCACATGACCTCAACTTCTTCAACAACTGTTCCCAACGCACCTACCCTGGCTTCCCTGGGGGTTCAGCAGTCAAGAATCCACCTGCCAAGCAGGAGACGAGGGTTCGATCCCTGGGTCAGGAAGATCCCCTGGAGGAGGGCATGGCAGCCCTTTCCAGTTCTTGCCTGGGAAGTCCCACGGCCAGAGGAGCCTGGTGGGCTATGCTTAGCTACTCAACAATAACCCTAGGCTGTAGAAGCATTAAACAAATATGAAATTGCAGAAAAATCCTTGCTGGCCAAATCTAGAGTGTTAAAATTGCCTCCAAATAGAAAATTGGCAAATTTTTGAGATTCTAAGCACAAGGTAGATTTCCTAGCAACAAAGGCAGCTGTCCAAGGCTGCCTGTCAGTATCTAGCAGTGACAAAATGATGGAGTATCCACAAGTCCTGACTGCCCTCTGCTGTGATCTGATAGACTGAATTCCCAATTCCCCGCCTCGTACATTATTTGACTTGATCTCCCTATAGCAAATCCCTAAGTAGCCCGTGTGGCCCTCAACCTCCACAGTTCCCTGCCACCCAGAGTCTCCTGACAAGACAGACAGACAGGAAGGGGCAAAGCTACATTCACCTTTCTGAAAGCTGTTCCCTTTAGCAGAGCAATGTTGCTTTTTTTTTTTTTTGGTTATCTTACTTTTCAGTTTATTTGAAGCATCCGGGAAAGATTTATGTCCCTATTTCTGATGCAGTTTGCCAATTTCCATTGTTTTAAATCATCAAGGCTTTTTCTGAAACAGAGGCAGGCTCCTCACCAACCAGGGGTCCTAACTGAAAGTCTGGAAGCTCTTATAGGCAGGATAGCCCCAGACATCAAGGTTAGTTTCACAAAGTCTGGTTTCTAGAGGCCTCACGGTCCTGCAACGTATCCTTTCTTCATGGAAAGTGAGAGATATGCAGATGAAAACCTGTTTCAGAAAAGGACTGAATACCTTCACTCACTCTAAGGGAGAAGCTGCAAGGAAGCCCACGTTGTCATTAGGCCCATGGAGTGTCATCCGCCTGAGAGATGTCAACAGGGGCGTGGACAAGTGGTGCATATACACGGGGCAGAAGAGTCGGGGGACCTTCCTCATCCTAATTATAAACATAAGTGGTACCTGCACAAGTTCATCTTAGGGTTGGATATGCTAATATTAATCCTAATATTCAATTACTCTCTAAGGATCATGGGTTTCCCCAGTGGCTCAGCCCGTAAAGAATACACGGGAAACAAAGGAGACACAGAGGACTCGGGTTCGATCCCTGGGTCGGGAAGATTCCCTGGAGGAGGGCGTGGCACCCACTCCAGTCTTCTCACCTGGAGAATCCCATGGACAGAGAGCCTGGCGGGCTGCAGTCCACGGGGTTGCAAAGAGCTGGACACGACTGAGTGACTAAGCACGCAATGCTCATGTAGGAAAGTCCTTCCCAGCCAGGAAGTCAGAACACGCCAGGCCACGGAAACCAGCTGCTCACGACCGGGCTTCTCCCTGCAGCCTGGCCTCTAATGCTTCACATCTCTGCATTTCTTCCCCTGCCCCTGTCTTTCAACACCTCTTCCTTCTTTCATTAGTAATGCATTCCTAGCCTCACTTCCCTCCAACTTATTTAAAAAAAAAACAAACACAGTCTCAGGGCTTCCCTGGTGGTCCAGTGGTTAAGAATCCACCTGCCAATGCAAGGTGTATGGGTTCGATCCCAGATGCGGGAAGATCCCACAGGCCACGAGGCAATACGCCTGTGCAGCACAGCTAGGGGAGCCCTCGGGCCCTGCCTGGCAACAGGAGAAGCCGCCACGAGGAGACGCCCGCACACCGCACCTGGAGAAGAGTGCCCACTCCCTGCACCTAGAGAAGCCTGCACACAGCAACAAGACCCAGCAAAGCCAACACATCAATGAATAAAAACAAAAAAACACAATAGCTCTGCAACATAAGTTTTTATTACTTTGACAATCAAATCAAGTGTGTTAGTTGCTCAGTTGTGTCCGACTCTTTGCGACCCCATGGACTGTAGCCGGCCGGGCCCCTCTGTCTATGGGATTCTCCAGGCAAGAATCCTGGAGTGGGTTGCCATTCTCTTCTCCAGGGGATCTTCGTGACCCAGGGATCAAACCCAGGTCTCTCACGTTGCAGACAGATTCTTTAGCATCTGAGCCCCCAGGGAATCCAATCAAATCAAACATCCGATGTTATAACATGTATATCACAAGCCTTGGCAAACAAAAGGATGCATAGTTTAGGGTCTAAATCTGTGAAAACACTCAAGTCAAATCAGTGGAGCAGGGTGTGGGGGAAAAGCAATAAATATGATACAAAAGTGAGCACGAGTTCATCAGATAACCAGGGATGCAAGGAACACAACAGACAAGCAGAAAAAAAAACTCTAGGATTTCATTCTTTTCAAAGGTCAGATGCTCAAAAAAAAAAAAAAAAAAAGAGACATGGCTCTTAGCAGAAATGCTTACAAAAATTCTTAGAAACAGTAGGTCTGTTTGGTGGACTCACACATTATGAAGAATCATCAAATTTTATCTGCTGCAAAAAGTGATTGTATGACATTAAGAGCGTGAGGGCCAAATCAGAGGACTTAACAGAATCACTTTTAGGCTGCACCAAAGCACTTGCAGTATTCTGAATCGCTGTTTCACATTTATTGCATATATATTTCATATTTTAGAAAGACTGGCAAAGTAAACCACAGGATCCTAGACGGAATTCATCAGTATGTTGAAAATTCTTCATCATGTTTATTACAGCCGAAGGTCTGTGGATGTTTGACCTTAAAAAGATTAGGAGCTATTATGGGAGCCATTACATCTGACCTACTGAGGAAATAATCAGTCCGTTCTCCAAGTGGAAACCCAGAAGTTGGACTTCCACCTGTGAGGCCTTCATAGAGAGAATTTATGCCTTGGGGAGGAGTTAGATTAGATATATTCTAGGTGCCTTTAAGTGAGATTTCATGTACCTTTGGAATCCAACAAGTATAGAGTTTATTGGACTATATAAATACTTGGGAAAGCCAAAGAAGGAAGAACTAATACAGCAGTGGAAAAGCACGCAGCAAGCATAAATGCAGCCAAGCAATCACGACCTTCCTTCCTTGTCCTCCCTGTGTTATTATGGAGCCGTTCACCTGAGCCCTGCTCAGTCATGTGTTCAATGTACTACGCTTACTTTAGCCCAGACTCAGTAAGTCACAAATGTTTAATTGTGCCTCTGTTTAGAAAACAGTTTGCAAACTGAAGATGCTATTTGCACAGAGGCAACCCAAAGAGCTGTATTCTTGTGGCAAGCTGGCTCATCTGCCATTATGCATGGGGGTCAGGGGCCTCCAAAGTGGCATGCTTGTGTTCACACCAGGATTTGTCAAGACAATCCATGGGGTGTGGGGAAAACGAATGCCTTATTTGCATATTTATCTAAAGTTAAGAAAGAACGCAGGCTTTACTAATATTTTCTAGTGGATTGACAAATGTCTCTTAAGTGTCAAGGAGAGAAATCAGGGCAGAGTGCGAGCTCTATCAGCAGAAGGCGATAAAGATGCGGACTCTATATAACAAGGTTGGCTTCTGGTTAAATGTGCTTATAGGATGTATCATCTCAACTATTTCAACTCAAACACCCTTTACAACATGGACACTTAAAGATATCCTACAAATGTATGACCTACAAGGGCCTACTGTAGCACAGGGAGTCCGCTCAGTGTGGTGTGGCAGCCTGGGCGGGAGGGGGCTTTGGGGAAGAGCGACACACGTGTGTGCCTGGCTGGGTCCCTACACCGTTCAGCTGGAACTGCCACAACAGCGTGTGCTAATTGCTATATCCCAATACAAAATAAAAACCTGGAAAAAATATGCCCACATGGAAACCATATGTGATCGATGAATATTTATAATGAAGGTACATGAGAAGGAGGAGAAAATGGCAGACTGAAATGCCTACTGCTAAAGCAGGCTCTTCTCCCTCCACTTGAGGCTTAAAGTAACAATAATCAGATGAGTTCACACAAGAGCCCCAAACTAACATCAACAAGACTATGTAAAGCAAGAATTTGCATCTGGTATAACTAATGACAAGCTTCACACTAACACATATTCTACCTTCAGCCAACATTCTATGGTAGCAAGAGGTTGTCATGACGAGCATGATATTTCAAAGGTAAACCACTAGAACACCATCAGTAAGATTATAGCGGGAGAAAAACCACAATACCATCAATGAACAAAAAAGAAGTTAGATATTAGGTTTAAAATTTTTTCTTATACTTCTAAAATGTCAGTATTTGTGTATGTTTTAAAAACTGTATTAGAACATTTATGAATTTATAATTGTGGGTATACATATAATACGTACATGCATATTATATATACATAGTAAAATAGATAGCTATGGTAGGGCTTAGACATCAGCTGATAAGGAATATACAAATCACATACATATAAAAATATTTCTGTGTGTGTGTACAATAATCATTTTATTTAGAAACTCGTGGTTTACTTACAAAGGCTTGGTCATTTCAGGACTCTGAAAGACTGGTTAGCTTTTGGGGCATTTATATTTACTTTTCAAATAATCCCTTTTTGTACAATAGTTTATATTTACAGACAGTTGAAAAATAAACCAGATAATTTGTATTCTAAACTCTTTGTGATTATATTTCTATCAGTCAAGTCTCTCAGGTCTGAGACTTTAATTTTATGCCGATGTTATTCCAATGGCTATTTCCACCAGAAGAATACCTCCGGGCCAAAGAAACAATCTCGTCTGTGTTCATTATTTTCCTAAATTACGGATATTAAACATACATAACCATGAAGCCACGTGGTGATGTTTCCATGCAACACTCCCCAATTCACTCAAATAGGTTGTGTTTATACATCTGATTAACACATCGAAAAAATAAACCAACACCAGATACTAAAAAAGAGATAACACAACCACGTTTTTATGTATCATGATTTATCCATATTTCATTGTTAGGCTGGTATAACTAGGCCACAGTTGAAAATAGGTGTTGTCAGTGTCTTTGACGGTGGTAATCAGTGAAACCATTTTTATGTTTGTTAATTTCTGCACAGCTTAAAGTATTTTCAAAATAATTAGCAAATTGAAATTCTTCTATGTTAGATGGGTTTTATGTTCCTGTTTTGAACACTGTATTTCTTTTTAGTATATCAGGTTCTATGAATATACTCATTACTTTTAAAAAATATTCTGTGTTTCAGATCTGTTTTAGGTGCACAAGACTGAGCAGAAGGGACAGAATTTCTCACATGCCCCTGACTTGCACGCATGCTTTATCTCCCCCATTATCCACATCCCCCATCAGAGTACGGGGGGGCGTGTTCAACTGATGAAACCATGCTGACAAATTATAATCAGCCAAAGTCCATAGTTGACATTATGGTTCATTCTTCGCTTTGGTATTTTACAGGTTTGGGCAAATTTGTAACGGCCTGTGTCTAGCTCTACAGTAATGTACAGAGCCATTTTACTACCCTAAACATCCTCTGGATTCTGCCTTTTCATCCCTCCCTCCCCCTTAACCCTCAGCATCTACTGATCTTTCTGTCATCATAATTTTGCCTTTTCCAGAATGTCATATAGCTGGAATCCTATAGAATGTAGGCTTTTCGGACTGGCTTCTTTCACTTAAGCAATGTGCATTTAAGATTCCTTCATGTTTTCATAGCTTGAAAGCTCATTTGTTTTTAGTGCTGAGAAATGTCTCAATGTCTGGATATACCACATATTATTTATCCATTCACCTCTTGAAGAATATTTTGGTTGCTTCCAAGTTTTGTCAGTTATGAATGAAGATGCAGTAAATACTCATACGCAGCTTTTTGTGTGGACATACATTTTTCAATTCCTTTGAATAAACACCAAGAAGCATGATTAATGGATCATGTGGTTAACACTGCAGTTCGTTTTGCAGCAAACTGCCACAGTGGCTTCCGAGGTGGCTATAGCCTCTCGCATTCCCACCGGCATGATGAGCGCTCCTGCCACTCCACGCTCTCCCCAGCCTCTGGCGCTGGGGGTTCCAGATGTGGGCCGTTCTGACAGGTGTGTAGTGGTATCTCCTTGTTTTAATTAGTGTGACTCTAGTGACATAGAACGTCACTAGACATTCTTTTCACGTGCTTATCGCCATCCGTCTATTTTCTTTGGTGAGGTTTTATTTTTTAAAGAACATTCTTGAAAATCTTGTTAATTTGAGGTTAAAAACATTAAAATGAAGTGTTTAAGATAAACAGAGAAACAACAGAGGTATGTATCAGAGAGCTTTCTGCTCCTAAGCTGCACAGAAAATCCCACTATAAAATTTATTAGCAGATCTTCTAATCAGCTCAGCCTTAATATTCAAGCTTTGGTGAACACTCGCCCAAATTCAGAAGCGGCAACCCCTCTCTCATGTCCTTATCAGTTTACTTTCCCACTTTCCTTAAGTATACTTTCTTTTATCCCAATATTAATTACAATGGCTCAATAACAAATAGCATGAGTTAAAGAGTACACAATTAGCTTAATCAAATTCTGATGATATTACAGATTTGTCCTTGAAATGGCCTATCTAGTTCCCAGAAGAAAAGGATCAAATTAACACACTTAAAGGGGTAAAATCTCTTATACAATCTAGTATTTAGTCCAAATTTAGAGACTCACTGAAATGTTGCTCATAGTAAAATGTCCAATAAAAAGATATTTTGAAAATCCACATTTGAAAGAAACTGTGGACCCAACTTCTCACCCTAGTAACCAAATGAGCATTCTTTTTCAGAGAAAAAAATCACAGATTTGAAAAGAGAAGAGAGAAAGAGAAATCTGTTTATAGATTCGGACTTTCCCATTTACTTGGTATGTATGTGGTGGGTTATCTGAGGTCCCTTTATGCATAATTTGTGATAATAGTACAGGCTCATGTTGCTGAACAGAGAGTAGCAATCCTGCTAAAGATCACATCTGACATTTTCTGACATCTGAAAAATTAGTGCAAATATAATTTTGCAATAAAAATGTTTTCCTTCTCATCATTCCCTCTGACCAATATATAATGAGCAAAACATTGCTTTTTGCTCAACTCATTTTTAAAAGTATATTTGCTGTGGCTTATTTTTCTCAGGTCATCAGTGTCCGGTCACCACCAGTTAGCCTTTTCCTCTCAATAAGTCTTGTCACACCAAGGCCTTTGAACTTCAGGGACACTAACAGACTTCCGAGATACGTTAAACACTTCAGGAAATAGAACCAAAGACAACTCGCTATTAATCAACAGCCAGTAAAATGTTAGGCTTCCCTAGTGGCTCAGCAAGGAGATCCAACCAGTCCATCCTAAAGGAAATCAACCCTGAATATTCATTGGAGGAATGCTGCTGAAGCTCCAATACTTTGGCCACCTGATGCAAAGAACTAACTCATTGGAAAAGACCCTGATGCTGGGAAAGATTGAAGGTGGGAGGAGAAGGGACAACAGAGGATGAGATGGTTGGATGGCATCATTGATTCAATGGACATGAGTTTGAGCAAGCTTTGGGAGGTGGTGAAGGACAGGGAAGCCTGACATGCTGCAGTCCACAGGGTTGCAAAGAGTTGGACACGACTGAGCAATTGAACTGAACTGAACTAAGATGACCAGTGGTGGAATCAAACATCACATACAGTAACAAAACACGTGCTCTGGGCAAGCTCATCTTCAGAATCCTTAATCGCCTTTCAGCCACTTTCATCTTCCAGATAAAGGAATGCCCCGCTCCTTTTAAGAAAGCCTAGTTTACTTTCCAATTGTTTTCTGTTCTTTAAAAAAAAATATTGAGCCTAAATTATTTTTCTCCAGAGCTTCACACTATTGGTCCCAACTCAGCTTTCTGAAACAATTCAAGATAGTCTTGCTCCGTAATAGAACCTTGCTCCAGACTTTTCTCTTTTTGAAGTTGGTGATATTTAGGTACTTTCTGTAAGACATATTTTAAAAACTTTTTCCTGAAAATACACAAGTGGAATATCATGGCAACCCACATTTCAAAGAAAATGAATATACTTAAAATAGCCAAAACCCCAAATTACAAAGCTATGAAAAATAGACAGTGGAATTGATAAAGAGGACTATATCATAGGACCAGATTAGCTTCCTTAAAGCACATGAGGCCATTTTCAGGAAGCTTTGCATCACAGCACAATTTCCAATAATGGTAAATATTATAGCTCTCTCCCTATTACTTAAAAATAAGCAACATTAATTGTTCAGATAATGAGTGTCCTAGGCGTAGTTGGGTAGATAGTTATTGATACAGAGCCTTCTAATGGTGTGGTTACTGGTAAGCTAAGACACTGAATCTTCTCCTTTACCACCACACATCCGAGGAGGGCTACACAGTCAGAGCCCTAGGCTGTTTGTTTCTGGCCAGGGGCAGTTTGTACCCTTTGTGATATGCAAATAACATCCTTTCCTGTTGGTGCCATGATATAAACATGTTTGGGGGAAAGTGTTTACTTCACATGCTATTAAAATAATTAGAAGTTCACTTCCTATGAAAAGGGCAAAAACTGCTACCCAACATCTACTTATCCCACCAGATATTCCCATTGCGAGACACTCTTCTGGATTAGATATGAAGGCTTTTTTGAGATTACATGTATTATCTAGAAGTGCTTATACTCTGAGTAGTTATGCCAGTTTCTTGGGTATATCAAACAGACTTCTATAAATGTGCTGAGAAATTAGAAGATAAAACGATGGCTAAAAGGTAAGACCAGAAGTCCATGATGCTCTGCTGCTGCTGCTGTCGCTTCAGTCGTGTCCGACTCTGTGCGACCCCAGAGACGGCAGCCCACCAGGCTCCCTTATCCCTGGGATTCTCCAGGCAAGAACACTGGAGTGGGTTGCCATCTCCTCCAATGCATGAAAGTGAAAAGTGAAAGTGAAGTTGCTCAGTCGTGTCTGATTCAGCGACCCCATGGACTGCAGCCCACCAGGCTCCTCCATCCATGGGACCCTCCAGGCAAGAGTACGGGAGTGGGATGCCATTGCCTTCTCCGCATGATGCTCTAGAGGACATTAAAAAAAGGAACAAATGGGGTGACCTGGCAGATCAAAGGGCAGCCTGATAGAGTTTCTGGGAGTTTGGAGGAAAAGGTAAGGATAGAACACAGGCTGGGACGAACACTCCCTGAAGGAAGAAAGGACAGTCACCCGTAGGTCACAGCAGGTCTTCCGCCCTGAGCAGATGTGGTCCATGGGCCTGGGAAAGGCGTGCTCGGGATGACACACTCGAGCCTGCGACCAGCTCTCCCAGACGCTTTTCACAAATGAGGACTAGGTTTACAATACAAGCCACCTTCTGAAGCCCGCTGTCTCTGCCCAAAAACTGCCAGAGAAATTTTATATACAAGAGCAGGCTAGAGTCTCCATGAAAATAATAACTTTTGACAACAGCTGGGGTGAAGAGAATGCCTGAAGTTTCTCTGAAGTGTGGTCAGTTACTTTCGAGCATCGAGTGTGGGAAGTCGTCAGTCGTGTTCGACTCTGCGCGACCCCATGGGCTGTAGCCCACCAGGCTCCTCTCTCCATTGCATTCTCCAGGCAAGAAAACTGGAGTGGGCTGCCATGCCCCGCTCCAGGGGATCTTTCCAACCCAGGGATCAAACCCACATCTCCTACGTCTAACCTGCATTGGCAGGAGGGTTCTTTACCAATAGTGCCACCTTTTAGGGCATTATCAGCAAGTAAGGGAAGGGGCAGAAGCATCTGATTTTCTAGTAGCTTGAGTACCCAGCATCCAGGGAATTGTAAGGAGAGATGGTCAATTCCTGTCCTCTGCCAGCATATCACTGGCAAGAGGGGAGGAGGTGGATTAGGATTATAAATGTCAATCAAAGGGACTTCCCAGGTGATCCAGTGGCTAAGACTCTGTGCTCCCAATGCAGGGGGCCTGGGTTCGATCCCTGGTCAGGGATCTGGATCCTACATGCTGCAACTAAAGATTCTGAGTGCCTCACCTAAGACCCAGCACAGCCAGATATAAAGAAGTGTCAGTCAATACCCCACAGGTCTGACTGTGGGGTGACTCAGGGCTTGAGGTCGCAGTGGAGAAGAGTCTTGCCCAGTGCCCAGGGCTCTCTGCTTGAGAATCTGATTCAGTCCACCCCAGGTACTGAGGTTGACTTCAGGGTCTACTGTCTGCCCAGCACCAGGCTCCACCTTGCTGACATGTTCACAGACGAAGTCTGGTGAGACAAAGTCATCCACAAAAAAAACTGTGCTATGTCATGCACAAAAAGGCAAATTCTATATAAGAATGTAAAAGGCACCACAGAAAAAGCAAGTAACCCAGTACGGAGGGTACAGAGCACCTCAGGTGAAAGTCAATGTCTGCGCGAGGCTTTAATGATCAGCAGATTTTCCAAACAGGAGAGAGACACGCACTCTGGGAAAAGGGAAGAACACGTGCCTGGTGTGTGGGGAGCATTGAAAAGGGTTTGCGAGGGCTCAAACATCGGCACGAGAGAGAAAAGTGGTCTAGAGAGGGGCCAGTTAGGAAGGCCTCTGACTAGCAGAGAAAGAGCTCTGGCTTCATCTTAAAAGGAGACAGAAGTGCCAGTGACTGCGGCTCTGGCAGCCACGGTCTCCACGAGACGGTCTGGAGCACCAGCAGCCACAATGGTGCACCATGCAGGAAGGTCAGAGGTCACCAAAATGAACGAACCCAAAGGGATGTTAAGCACCAAGCTGTGCTTACCTAGAACTTCTCTCTCATGCTAAACATCAGGGGCTGGAGAGTTTGTGATTCGTCATAGTCCAGGGGGTGCTAGCGGTAAAGAACCCACCTGCCAGGGCAGGAGACTCGAGTTTGATCCCTGGGTCGGGCAGATCCCCTGGAGGAGGGCAGGGTGGTCCGCTCCAGTGTTCTTGTGGAGAATCCCACGGGCAGAGGAGCCTGGAGGGCCACAGTCCATGGGGTGGCAGAGAGTCAGGCGTGGCTGAGCAGAGCAAGACACGGCACAAAGCTGGGCAGACTCAGTGTGTTGAGAGGAACTCCAGGCTTCCTCCCAGCCCAAGACGAATGCGGAGAGACCAGAGGGGCATGACAAGGGTCACTGCTGAGGTGACCAGACAGAGAAGCATGGTCCTTGCCTGGCACCACTAAGCCTGGCCAGCAGCACCTGCACACTAGTCTGACCACCACAGTCACAGAGTCACCTGGGGATCCTCATTCAGGAGGTCTGCCCCAAACATCTGTATTTTTGCCAGCTGATATTGACAACTGGGTAGGTACTGGGAATATTGGTCTAGTCCTAGGATTGTACCTCAATAAAGTATGGGGAACATCTAGGTAAAATATATAACACTCTCTTAAGATTAAAATTTTCACTTCGCAAATCAATCAGCAGAACTGAAGACCTGTGTAACTTCAAACTTATACAATGAGGTCAAAATGTTTTGATTCTGAGCATGAAAGAAGAGTGGAGCACAAATCAGTACCAGCTCAGCAAGCTGTTAAACCCACCTTAGCTGTGGGTACCACTTTTGTAATGTGGAGATATTCACACATGGTGTTGGGAAGATAACACCGCTTATTTGAAGTTGCTCGCAAACGCCCCTGATAGAGCAAAGCTCACTAAATGCGAATACTCTTGAATTTCCCTTAAAAGCAAAACGTGAAATACATGGAGAATGCCTCATATCACTGAAATATATATAAGGATGTACTAAGTGACAGGTGTTAGGAATCAGTGAAAAGAATGGATAAGAGTAAGATACAGAAGCACGAACATTTCAGGCCATGGAACCAACCATTAAGGACCGTCTGGAACCAGGCACGTCCTCCACACTCAGCTGTCAAACGCGTTATCCTATTCCAGGGGCTCTCTGGCTCAGCATCAGGACAATCAATACATTTTATCTTCTCTGCGATCTATGGCTCAAGGATCTTAATCCTTATCAAGCAAGCTTTGTAGTATCTATATTTACCACATTTATTTATCCATGCTTGCTTTTCCTTGATTCTTAATTTGAGTAGAATCATCTGTTCAATGTACTAAAAGGTGCTTCCTTTTGTTTTACCATTGATTCAAGTTCATGTGACTGGACACGTGAAGGAAAAGAAAAAAAATTGGAACTGGGAGAGAGAGGCATCAGAAGTATTGAAAACTTACAAATCTCACTCCGCACTTTTTACGTATAGAGGAAAACTTCTTGTGGCAGGATAAGTTGCTAACCTATTAATCTGATGACGCATTAATACCTAAATGGGCTCGGGAAGATCCCCTGGAGAAGGGAATGGCTACGCACGCTAGTATCCTTGCCTGGAGAATCCAGGGACAGAGGAGCCTGGCAGGCTACAGGCCATGGGTTGCAAAAGAGTCGGACACGACTGAGCGACTAACACTAATACCTAAATGGCAATTCATTTCTTGTTAATGAATTAATAATTTTTCCCTTGCATCCTCACCCATCTCAGGGTAGCTCAAGTCTTTAATTTCGTATATTCAGAGTTTTGGAATGCACAGGGGTATTTTTTTTTTAAGCATAAGTCCTTTGTAAAGTTCTTTTTAAAATTTCAGTCCTTTGCAGAGATGGCACCTCTGAAGCAACAGGAGACATCAGGAGAGGCTCCTGGAGGCCCCAGATGAATCAGGTCAGAGGCTCCAGAGGGGGCTAAAGTGACCCAGTGCTGTCTGCCCCTGCTCACCCCACATGCTCACACCTCTGTGCTGGGGGCCCGTGGGGCACCTATTTGAGAATCAGCATAAAACCCCTAGGTTCAGAGACATGCCAAAGATGATCGCAAAACTCAGAGACCCAACAGGCAAGAAAATGGGGTGTCTCATCCATGATCAGGAGGGCCTTGAGACCCCTCTTTGAAGTAACGGGCCTTCCCAAGCCCCAGGACCTTAGGGAGACACTACCAGAAGGAACCTCTGCCAGCGAGGGCCCAGAGGCAGAACAGGGATCATTCAAAGGAGATTTTCAAAGTCTGCTATTCCAACTGAGGGCTTCCCTGGTGGCTCAGATGGTGAAGAATCGGCTTGCCATGCAGGAGACCTGGGTTCGATTCCTGGGTTGGGAAGATTCCCCTGGAGAAGGGAATGGCAACCCACTCCAGTATTCTGGTTTGGAGAATTCCATGGACGGAGGAGCCTGACGGGCTACAGTCCATGGGGTCACAAGGAGTGGGATACAACTGAGTGACTAACACTTCTTCCAGCTAAGCTTGTGGACTGAGACTTATACTCACTGCAACTCTGTTATTATGGCCTCTGAATAGCTTTTTGTAAGTCTAATTTTATAGTGATGAGTATATTAAAAAAATATATACTTCCAGCTGAAAGAACTTAGAAGCTCAGGCAGAACTTTAAAGTTAACAAAGTAACAGTAACAATGCGGATAAGTAAACTTGCCGGTAGAGAGCCAAAGGCTGTCTTTTACATATGATTTCTATTCTCTTTGTTTGCTGAATCATTGATTTTTATGTTAATAACAATGCAGCTTTGATGGATGGCTGAGTTATCTGAAATGAAGAAGGGTTAAGAAATTTAAACCCTGTCACTTAGAGTAAGACATAAACAAACAGCTGAGATGTTCCATCTTGATTAAGGTGCCACGAACTCGAATAATAATAAACAGTCTATAGCTGCTACATGCAGTGCCTAGAAAAAGAATTTATTGCCTAGGGTTATTTATTATGAAAAAATTATTGTAACTACTCAACGGAGAAGTTAATGTTGGTCGTTTCCCACGATATGTAGATAATAAACGCTTGACAGTCATATAATATGAAGAGTATCACATCAATAAATAATAGATTTGTGTGTGCAAGCCCTCGCAAATACTCTTAATTATACCATTCCTAGATGTCAGATTTGGAGAAGGAAATGGCAACCCACTCCAGTATTCTTGCTTGGAGAATCTCATGGACTGAGGAGCCTGGTGGGCTGCAGTCCATGGGGTCACAAAGAGTCGGACACGACTGAGTGACTTTACTTACTTACTTATTTACTAGATGTCAGATTAGTGGAATTAACATCCATAAGCAGGAAAATGGACAAAAAAGGAACCACACCTGCCATATGAGAATTTATTTTTAATTAACACGTCCACTTAAGACAGTCTATATATTCCTAGTCCAAGGAGCTAGGAATTAAAGAGAGGGTAAAGTGTTACATTATTTAATCACAGCAGCAAAGCTGTTTGAAAAGGAAAAGCAAGGAATGGAATAGCAACTTGCCGAGCCAAGAGCTATTCTATCCTGATCTTGTCTTAAAGGTGCTTACTACATTTCAGCTTTTCCTCTAGTTGTCTTTTTACCATTTTATTTCTTCCTCAGGTTTTAGATTGGGGTGCCAGGCCCAGGTTCTAATTGACATGTTGCTATGCCAAAGTATACAGAGTTTTGGCTTGGATTTCCTCTTGTCCTTAGCAATAGTGAAGTCAGTAAATTGCCTTGGCAATTGGTAATAGTCCTGCTGCTCCTTATTCATCCCCTCACAAATTAGCCCCTTAGGAAGACACTGCTGTCTGGACGGTGGAAAACTACCCAGGCTCTTGGGCATAAACTGAAAAAGATATCCAGATGCAGAATCATATCCATTCCTTTAAAAATCAGTCCTTTCATGTGCAGGCTATGGCTTCGCGGTAGATCTTTTGATCTGGTAGATCATCTTTTGATCTGGTAGATCTTTTGGAGCTGAAGGAAGGCTAGGATAGCAACACGAGGGCGAGAATTTATGCTCACTGTTAAACGGGTTTAAGCAAATTTACCTTTTGTTTCAATAATACATTGACACACCTGCATACAAATTGAACGCAAGTCCAGTATGAATAAACGCTTTGGATAAGAACGCATTTACTGGCTCAGAGGTTAAAGCATCTGCCTCCAATGCGGGAGACCCGGGTTCAATCCCTGGGTCGGGAAGATCCCCTGGAGAAGGAAATGGCAACCCACTCCAGTATTCTTGCTTGGAGAATCTCATGGACTGAGGAGCCTGGTGGGCTGCAGTCCATGGGGTCACAAAGAGTCAGACACGACTGAGTGACTTTACTTACTTACTTACTTAAGTGTGAGCATATGTATACTAGGTACATGCAACTCTAGTCACTCACACAGAAAAATCTGTGATGCTGAAACAGGAATGATGGTTCCGATCAATCACACACAAACTAATGCTGAGCCCTGACAGCCTATTAAGTATGCAGTCAGTTCCCAGAACAATGAAAGGAAGAGAGCAAGAAAGAGGTAACATCCAATTGAATGGTTTTATTGCAGTGATTCTAATATCGGGTGCTGAGAACCTGCACAGGTGATGGCAGAGAGCCCAGGGCACAGATGCAGGCACCGTACACAATCACACCCGGCTGGGCTCCCAGGGGGTGCTAGTGGTAAAGAATCTGCCTGCCCGCGCAGGAGACGCAAGAGGCAGGTCAGGAAGATGGGGTAGGAAATGGCACCCCACTCCAGTATTCCTGCCTGGAGATTCCCATGGATGGAGGAGCCTGGCGGGCTACAGTCGATGAGGCTGCAAAGAGTCAGACATGCCTGAGCACACGTGTGCCTGGCCAGTGAATAAAATCCAGAGACACGGGAAAAAAACAAGAGCGTTAGAGCACTCAATGGCTTACTTAACATAGAATCCTACATCAGAGTTCGAAATGCAAAAATTAGAAGGTTAGAGCTGGTTCCTGGGGATAATTTGTCAGTGTCTGTAATGGTCAATTTTAATGGTCAACTTGGCTCGTCTATAGTATTGCATTGATTCAATCAAGCCTTAATCGAGGTATTGCTGTGAAGGTATTTTGTACATGTGGCTAACATCTGTCATCAGCTGACTTGTAAGACTATTCTCAGTAATGTGAACAGGCCTCATTCACTCAGTCGGCAGGCCTTAAAAGCCAGACTATAGCTTCCCAGAGAAGGAAAATGTTCTGCCTCAATGTTGCAGCAGCAATTTCTATCAGAATTTCCAGCCTACCCTACACATTTCAGACCTGTCAGCTCCCACAATCACATATGACATGAGCCAATTCCCTGAAATAAATAGGAGATATGTGTGTATGGGTGGAGATGGGAGGGCAATCATGCATAAACCCCAAAGTCCTTTAAAATGATAATATGGCTGCATTTAATTTTCAAATGTAGCCTAGACACCTACTCAGACCACTACATTATAATCGAGTTGCAGCAGTCGGCTTTATATTTAAGGCATACAGGTTTCCATGTATTTAGAGAACAGTCCAAAGACCAAAGCTGGAGAAGGAAATGGTAACCCACTGCAGAATATTTGTGAGGAAAATCCCATGGACTGAAAAGCCTGGTGGACTGCAGTCCATAGGGTCACAAAGAATTGGCCGTGATGAGCATGCGTGGACATGCCAAAGACCAAAGAAAAACCATCTTACTGTAGAGTGTTGCTTGCTTGACAATGGCAGCTCCCAAAAGGAGCTGTCGCAGGAATTCTTACTAAGACATCACGTTAGTGTTCTCCAGGATGTTCTTAATCCAACGAGTTTGCAGCGTGCCAACTTTGGACATCATCTGTTTGGATGTTGTTGTAGGTACGGGGGAGCCAGGACTGAGCTGAGAGAGACACCTCAGGGCTGATACCTGGGAATAGGTCTGGGAATTATTAACTGGGATGATGATATTTGAAGCAAAGAAAAAATGTCTCAAGGACACTAATATCTCAGTCATTGAGTGCTCACTGCCTGTCGGGCCCTGTGCCCAGCATTTAGATATAAAAGGTCTGTTTTAAGCCTTACAACTACTTTCTCTGATAAATATTACTGTATCCTTTTCACAGACAGGAAAACTAAGACTGCAGAGGTTAAATAACTCACCCAAGGTCAAATATCCAGGATTCCAACATCAGCCTTTTTGATGCTGGAGCCTGTGCTTTTTACCGTGAAGCTGCCACCTGGCCTGCCTTATCTCATAAATGAAGATGCTTAATTCACAGCCAGAGTCAAGGGATGCGGAGAAAGAGAGGACTCAGAGAAGCTGCCAAGGAAAGAGTATCGCCAGAGACAAGAAAAGATATTGGACAAGTTTCCAAAAGAAGCAGACAGAAAAGTTAATCCTTAAAGAAGAAGGATAAATAAATGTAATAAATAAATGTAAAGAATAACGGGAGACAGCCTTTCTTCTAAAGTTATTGAAGGCAGGAAGGGCAAGAAAAATAAAGAAGGCAGTGGTTAAGAAATTCAGAGATTTAAAAGATACAAAAGAAATTATGGTGGTGTAGAAGTAAAGAATCGGCCTGCAATGCTGGAGACCTGGGTTCAATCCCTGGGTCAGGAAGATCCCCTGGAAAAGGAAATGACAACCCACTCCAGTATTCTCGCCTGGGAAATCCCATGGACAGAGGGGTCTGGTGGGCTACAGTGCATTGGGTCACAAAACATCAGACATGACTTAGCGACTGCTGCTGCTAAGTCACTTCAGTTGTGTCCAACTCTGTGCGACCCCATAGACGGTATCCCACCAGGCTCCGCTGTCCCTGGGATTCTCCAGGCAAGAACACTGGAGTGGGTTGCCATTTCCTTCTCCAATGCATGAAAGAGAAAAGTGAAAGTGAAGTCGCTCACTGGTGTCCAACTCCTAGCGACCCCATGGACTGCAGCCCACCAGGCTCCTCCATCCATGGGATTTTCCAGGCAAGAGTACTGGAGTGGGGTGCCATCGTCTTCTCCTACTTAGCGACTAAACAACCAAAAAACAGAAACCTCAGTTAAACAGACTTGGGAGACCATCATGGGGAGCTCTTTTGCCTGCAAAGAAAGAAAGCAGAGACCAATGGAAGAGGACTCTTCCCTCGTAAGAACTCAGGCAATGAAAGCAGAGATGCCGTTACCTATAACTCTCCCAGCTTCCCTTTTCCCTCTGTAAAAACTCTGTCCTTCCCTTGCCCTGCAGGGATTTGCTGGTTATAATTGCAGACCCCAAACTGCAATTTAACGATGATCTCAAATAAATCCATCTTTGTTGGAGAAATATCTGTTTGTTTCAGGTCACAGTCTTTTGTCAGATATTTAAAAAAAGATACATGGAAACAATCTGTCTGAGGAAGTAGGGGAGAATACTTAGAATACAGGGGAAAGAGAACTCCGGAAAAATACGCAATAGATGATGATAGCTAGGTAGCAATATGGGGTGGGGGTGGGGAGGGAGGGAGGCAGGAAAGAGAAAAATGAAAATGCTCATCCTTCCATGGTCAGTATTTATTTGGTGTCTTAAGTTTTCCAGGAGGTCAGCGTTAGAAACACAACTCACAACTTCCTTCAGAAATGACAGTCCGTGTTACAGGTGAGTCTGTGACCATCACACAGACCTACCTAACCCATCAAGGAAAAAGCAGCTGGGATCCTTGCCTCTTGTGATACTTCTCAAATGAACACAAATGTGACCTTTAACAGAAAATGTTCGGGTTCTGGCTATAGTGCCATACCTAAGACAAGCCTGAACAGGACCATAGGATCAAATGAGTCTCTTTTAAAATTCAAACGCTACCCAGTTAGAGCAGACCCAGCTGATAAGAGATTATTGGTGAAGATGCTTCAAGAAAGCTTAGGGCACCTTCAAAGGCTTTAGAGCTTGAGTCAAGTTCAGTTCAGTTCAGTCACTCAGTTGTGTCTGACTCTTTGCGACCCCATGAATCGCAGCATACCAGGCCTTCCTGTCCATCACCAACTCCCAGAGTTCACTCAGACTCACATCATTGAGTCCATGATGCCATCCAGCCATCTCATCCTTGGTCGTCCCCTTCTCCTCCTGCCCCCAATCCCTCCCAGCATCAGAGTCTTTTCCAATGAGTCAACTCTTCGCATGAGGTGGCCAAAGTACTGGAGTTTCAGTTTTAGCATCATTCCTTCCAAAGAAATCCCAGGGTTGATCTCCTTCAGAATGGACTGGTTGGATCTCCTTGCAGTCCAAGGGACTCTCAAGAGTCTTCTCCAACACCACAGTTCAAAAGCATTCCTCCTGCCCCCAATCCCTCCCAGCATCAGGGTCTTTTCCAATGAGTCAACTCTTCGCATGACAGGCCCAAAGTACTGGAGCTTCAGTTTTAGCATCATTCCTTCCAAAGAAATCCCAGGGTTGATCTCCTTCAGAATGGACTGGTTGGATCTCCTTGCAGTCCAAGGGACTCTCAAGAGTCTTCTCCAACACCACAGTTCAAAAGCATCAATTCTTCGGCGCTCAGCCTTCTTCACAGTCCAACTCTCACATCCATACATGACCACGGGAAAAACCATAGCCTTGACTAGACGGACCTTAGTCGGCAAAGTAATGTCTCTGCTTTTGAATATACTATCTAGGTTGGTCATAACTTTTCTTCCAGGAGTAAGCGTCTTTTAATTTCATGGCAGCAATCACCATCTGCAGTGATTTTGGAGCCCCCCAAAATAAAGTCTGACACGTTTCCACTGTTTCCCCATCTATTTCCCATGAAGTGATAGGACCAGATGCCATGATCTTCGTTTTCTGAATGTTGAGCTTTAAGCCAACTTTTTCACTCTCCTCTTTCACTTTCAACAAGAGGCGGTTTAGCTCCTCTTCACTTTCTACCATAAGGGTGGTGTCATCTGCATATCTGAGGTTATTGAGATTTCTCCCAGCAATCTTGATTCCAGCTCGTGCTTCTTCCAGTCCAGCATTTCTCATGATGTACTCTGCATATAAGTTAAATAAGCAGGGTGACAATACACAGCCTTGACATACTCCTTTTCCTATTTGGAAGCAGTCTGTTGTTCCATGTCCAGTTCTAACTGTTGCTTCCTGACCTGCATACAGATTTCTCAGGAGGCAGGTCAGGTGGTCTGGTATTTCCATCTCTTTCAGAATTTTCTACAGTTTATTGTGATCCACACAGTCAAAGGCTTTGGCATAGTCAATAAAGCAGAAGTAGATGTTTTTCTGGAACTCTCTTGCTTTTTCCATGATCCAGCGGATGTTGGCAATTTGATCTCTGGTTCTTCTGCCTTTTCTAAAACCAGCTTAGCATCAGGGAGTTCACGGTTCACGTATTGCTGAAGTCTGGCTTGGAGAATTTTGAGCATTACTTTACTAGCATGGGAGATGAGTGCAACTGTGCGGTAATTTGAATCAAGTTTTGTTGTCCAATTTTATTTCAATACCAACACAGTTTCCTCTGCTTCCTGGTGCCGTTAGTTCCCTGAGACACACAGTGCAGCTGAAAGGGGGTGGTTTTAGTGCACGTTTGAGACAAATGGACACTGATTTCCTCCTTTAACTCAGAAAGCTGGAGAGCTTTACATACTTCAGAGTCGCAACTGCAACACGTGAGCCATGCCGACCCCCCTCATTGCTGTGTGTGCGTGGCCCCCAAGGGCTGGCTTCTCCTGGCCTCTCTGGGATTTTCTTTCAGAAACTTCAGAATAAGAGAGAGGTGTGTGCAGGGTGAGGCTCAACTGCTGTTCAGTACTGAAGAACCTGAAGCTCTAAACTGAATGAAAACAGACCATCTTAAATAACACACGGCCAAAGCATTTGCTTTGCTTTTTAACTCAACTACAAGTTAAATACAGCTTTGCCAAACAGCTCAATAACTTCAGTTTTGCCAAAGTTTCACTTTATAACTCACCAGCTTTGCTGGAGGTCCAGTGGTGAAGAGCCCACCTGCCAATGCAGGAGGCCTGGGTTCGATCCTGGGGGTGGGAAGATTCCCTGGAGGAGGAACTGGCAACCCACTCCAGTGTTCTTGCCTGGGAAATCCCATGGACTGAGGAGCCTTGTGGGCGACAGTGCACGGGTCTCAAGAGTCAGACACGACTGAGCGACTAAACAGCAACTCCACTGTATCTAAATACCAAATCGCACACTTTCCACGCGAGGCAACTGAAAGAGGACATGAGTCCTTTCTGCTGCTGCGGATCCCTTTCTCTGCCCTTGGCCAGAGCATGGCTGTTCGAGAGTCCTGGCGTTCTTTCTCCTGAGACAGATGCAGCTCTCTGTAAATGTGATGGGAACACTCCTTTGAAACCATCAGGTCTCCCCATCAGTGCTGCTCTTCAGAGGCAATGAGGAAGAATATTCAGGCCAGCATCTGAGAGGGGGTGTTCTACCAACGGCGACCGCCTCCCCCACCAGCATGTCTAAAGGGTCTCAGACCTTTCAGAGCCCCGCCTGCACCCTATCCCCGCTGCCCCCCATTCTCCTGCAGCTCCCACCCCAAGGATCAGGGCCAGCCCCTAGCTGCGTCTCCTCCTCAATGCAGAACTGAGATCTACCTTTGGTTCCGAAGACATGGTCAGAGAAGTGAGGTTCCAATGGCCAGTAGTTCAAACACTTTATCTTAAAGAGAAGCAGAACATTTAGAAATCAAAAGTCTTCTTGGAACCAAGACCTGCTGGCCAGCATAGTATCATTTCTCATTTGTTTATCATTTAAAATAAAGTCTGGTTGATACCTAAACCCACACGATTCATTACCATGTATGACAAACTTTGGAATTTTCCTTACACAGGTTAACATGCATTTTTGTTTTTCTTATCCCCACCTCCAATATGAGAGCATTACAAAAGGAAATTTATGGATTCTCCCATGGGCTCAGAACAAGAGAGCACTCAGTACGTCCTTACTCTAGTCAGCTGGGGTGCCCTCGAGAAGTTACAGATGGCTAAGCCACCAGCAGCTTGGAGGGGGAGGAACAGGGAAGGAAGCGGAGACAGAGAGAAAGGTAGGACGGCTGGATGACTCCCAGAGATGACTTTTTTCTCCCAAACCAACCTTCCCATTTCCAAGAAAACAATTTGAAGTCATCCCCCCAGTGACTGTTTAGCTGAGTAACCTGCTTACCTTCTGAGAAAACGGGCTAGAAGTAAGGCAGACCAGAGGAATGAAAATGACTTGGTGACAAATTAAAGGTGACCCATTTATATTTATTTATTGATGCTTTTGAACTGTGGTGCTGGAGAAGACTCTGGGGAGTCCCTGGGACTGCAAGGAGATCAGACCAGTCAATCCTAAAGGAAACCAACCCTGAATAGTCATTGGAATGACTGATGCTGAAGCTCCAATATTTTGGCCACCTGATGCGATGAAATGACTCTTTGGAAAAGACCCTGATGCTGGGAAAAACTGAGGGCAGGAGAAGGGGATGACAGAGGATGAGATGGTTGGATGGCATCACTGACTCGATGGACATGAGTTTGAGTAAACTCTGGGAGATGGTAAAGGACAGGGAAGCCTGCTGTGCTGCAGTCCATGGGGTTGCAAAAAGTTGGACACGACTGAACAACAACATTTATAGTAACAAGGAAGAGAAAGGGAGAGAGCATTTATAAGACAAGATTCAATATTGGGCATTAAAACTATATCTTCTAATTGCTATGCCAGGAGTTCTGTTTGTGCATATCAAAAGTACTAAAGATCACCTCTGTGGCCACTACTCAATGTTCAGACAGCATTTTGTCCTCTACGCTCGATTCCGATCTCATTCCATTGTGATTATTTTGCCTGTCAGTCACTGCCTAGACTGTAGAAGCGTGACCATTTGCCTCTCCACTAGACTGTGAACCCTGGAAGCGGGGGTGATGTAAAAAGTAACTTTTAAAATCTCCAGCACTGAGTAGAGGGTTCAAAAGTTGGTGCATTGTTTAATATTTAGATATTAAACTGAAATATACTGAAATCAAACTCTTAGAGATTAACTATACGGAATAGCCAAAATGAAAAAAATTCAAGTAGTATAGTGTGGTTGGAAGAACACTATCAAAATGTCAATGACTGGGGGTTATCCATGTTCTTTTCCATAAATCCACGTCCCGTAGCATATCAAACCAATTTGTCAAGTCTCAGAGTAATATAGCGTATAAATAGCTCAATGACTTGAAGCAGGAAACAGGACCAGCTAATGACCTGAGCTTCTATCCAGCTCTAAGAAGCAAGTTTCTGTGAAAACCGTATCATCACAGCCACAATACTGTGCAAAGTAGGCAAAGATATCAATGTGCGCATATTCATAGCCTTCTCTCCTCATCTTCAAAAAAGAACGAGCGTGTGTTGCTTTGGAGACTACTGGGCTTGGTATTTTGGGTACATTTGTCTAGAGAATCAACAGGCAGAAGAATTGGAACAAGCCCAGAAAGGCTAGATTTATCTACACGAGTGAAGGGAGAAAGGGTCAGGAAAAGAAAATGGCATTCTAAAAGGGAGTGTGGAATGGACCAGACCAGCGGGGAAGCAGTCTGGGGAGAACTGGGGCTGAGTTTGATGAGGCAGGGTCGGGACATTCTGGAAAAGGCTTCCATGCTTTTAGAGCTACTGAGACAGAAAGAGAGAGAATAAAAGAATTTTGAGGGTTTTTTTGTTTGTTTGTTTTTAACAGTAGAAACTAATACAACATTCTACATCAGCTACACTCCAATAGAACTTTTTTTAAAAGATGTGGTACCTATACACAATGGAATATTACTCAGCCATAAAAAATGAATGTGTTTAAAGGATTGATTCTAGAACCTTTGTATATTTGATAGTATTTCTAACTCATTTCTTTACTGTTTGCAGTTAATGTTCATGTTCTGCTATGCAATCATTAAAGCACGTTTCTTTAATTTTTTTAGATTTTCCTGGATGTATAGTTTAAATAAAAAGTCTATTTAAAACTGTAGCAGTAGTTCGCAGTTCTAGCAAAGAGGAAAGTTGTGGGGTTAAACTTTGTATTTTCTTTCTTATAGAAGCTTCTAAAAAGGTATTTTTATATGTTCTTTTTAACAAATATTGTGTACAACCTTTAAAACATCAATGTTTGGATCAAAACAAGACCCAGCTTATTTTCTGCTTGCTGTAAATTAAGCAAACATGCTATAATAAAAACAAAATGAAGGAAAAAAAAAATGAAATAACGCCATTTGCAGTGACAGGAAAGGACCTAGAGTGTCTCACATTGAGGAAAGTAAGTCAGAGACAAATCCATGAGATCGCTTATATGTGGGATCTAAATCAGGGGTACAGATGAGCTTACAGAAGGAAGACAGTCACAGATGGAGAAAATAAACTTACGGTTACCGAGGGGGAAGGAGAGGAGGGGCAAGCAGGGACTGGACTGACCCACACATCGCTGCGCTGGGCTCAGTCCCTCGGCTGTGTCCGACCCTGGCGGCCCCATCGACTTACCTGCCAGCTCCTCTGTCCATGGGATTTTCCAGGCAAGAGTACTGGAGTGGGTTGCCATTGCCTTCCCCAGGGGATCTTCTTGACCCAGGGATGGAAACCACAACTCCTGTGTCTCCTGCATCGGCAGGCGGATTCCTTACTACTGAGCCACCTGGCAAGCCCACATACATACGTTACTACATATATTATTAAAACAGATAGCAAGGGCCTCCTGTGTTCAGCACAGAAAGCTCTGCTCAGCGCCCTGTGGTGACCTTTGGGGAAATGATCTAAAAAGAGCGGATGCGTGTGTAAGTGATTCACTCTGTACATCTGAAACTCACATTGAAAATCAACTATACGCCAATAAAAATTAAGTAAAAACAAGACTATAAGCATTTTGAAAGGCAGTGGTATTATCTTATGTGTGTCTTATTATTTCTCACTGTGGTGAGCACATCAAAATGTAAAAATTAGTGAATGAATAAATATGTAGTATAGACATTATTAGAGAAGGCAATGGCACCCCACTCCAGTACTCTTGCCTGGAAAATCCCATGGACAGAGGAGCCTGGTGGGCTGCAGTCCATGGGGTCGCTAAGAGTCGGACACCACTGAGTGACTTCACTTTCATGCATTGGAGAAGGAAATGGCAACCCACTCCAGTGTTCTTGCCTGGAAAATTCCAGGGACGGGAGAGCCTGGTGGGCTGCCGTCTATGGGGTCGCACAGAGTTGGACATGACTGAAGCGACTTAGCAGCAGCAGCAAAGACATTATTGTTATCACTTACAGCTACCTATTATTACTCAGACAACAAAATTATGGGGAATTAAAACTCTACATAGCGTTTTCTTCATTTCTTGAGTCGTTGTAACTAATGCCCTATAGCTATGAGCTGCCATGATTTTCATTTAAAAATAGCTGCTGAAGTCACCCACTGAACTGACCCTCACTGAGACAGCCTTGCAGAGATGATGATGTCACACTCCTAGCATGCAGAAAAGCAATCAAGGAAAAGCCATGCTTAAGTGACTCCTAATGAACAGAAGAGATGCTCCCTAAAGGAAAAGTCTGGGACAGCCTCCAAAGTGTACATCAACAAAATGAGTCTAAAACACGAATACAACAAAATTCACCAGTGTTTTTGTGAGTATGATTCAAACATCCGATTTACAAATTAACGTGGAGCTTCTGGTAAATAACGTAAATGGCTAAATCGAACCTAACTTGATTAATGTTATCACAAAAATAAAATTTTAGTGATGAATGTCATGCATCAGCTAAGTTTTTTTCTTTTCTTATTGAACAACTCAATTAAAACCAAACCTGTGGAAAATCACAGAATAGCTTAAGGTCAAAAGGTAAAATATCCGCTTTAACTCAGTCTGTTTCATTAACAACCCTCAGAAAGACAAAAGTTCCGCATAATAAAGGCTGTGGCCCACCAGGCTCCTCCATCCATGGGATTTTGAGGCAAGAGTACTGGATGGGGTGCCGTTTCCTTCTCCAGGGAATCTTTCCAACCCAGGGATTGAACCTGGGTCTCCTGCATTCCAGGCAGACTCTTTACCATCTGAGCCACCAGGAAAGCCCTACATTGAGGGTAAAACCTACAGAATGGACACAAATTGGGCAACAATAATTTGCTACCCACAGTTTAATAATCCCAGAGCCACTACTTCTAACTTTCTATAACAGATTGATATTGCCTCTGGTAATCATTACTTTGAAATGATTTTTCCTTCAGTTACTAAAATCGAGCTTTTAGTACTCTATAACGTTAAGATAACATTTAATGGATATCATCTCAAGCCAAGGTTAAAAAAATAAACTAAGATTTTAAAAGTACCTTCTTTCCGTTTCCGGTTTTCTTTTTCTTGTGAGTCACGGGCAGCCTTCCGCTCTATGCCAAAGTGTTCTCTTCACTTCTTCCATCGCGTGCGTGCACGCTCTGTCGTTTCCGTCGTGGCCGAGCCCGCCCGGCTCCTCTGCCCATGGGATTCTCAAAAATACTGGAGTGGGCTGCCATTTCCTTCTCCAGGGGACCTTCCTGACCCAGGAGTTGAACCCACGTCTCCTGTGTCTCCTGCAGTGGTGGGCAGGTTCTTTACCACCGAACTACCTGTATTATTTTTTATTAATTACAAATGGCCCCCTCAGAACAATGAATAAAATACAACTTTCCCTTATTCTTCCTTAAGGAGTCAAACAAAAGATGTTTGAAGAAAAACTGTTATCTTAGTAGAATGAATTGAGCTTCATTAGGACCTTCTCTAGTCATCTTTACCTGTAACAGCCAAGTCATCGCTTGGCAAGACCCTTCCTTACACTGCAAATTAGAGACTTGGAATTTACATCTGAGCTGCTGGGTCACTGTTATTCCCTCCCTGCCAAGAAGAGTTCTGGCCATCAGTGTTTCTTATGTCCTCTAATAAAGTTTAAAACATGGCTATTTTGACCTTGTAAGCAACAAACAAATCTCTAATGACATCTACTCACTGGGAAGGGAAACTAAAAAATGTCAATTTGGTTGCACAACTTCCATTTCACTTCCTTCAAATCAAATTCCTACACGTTCTATAGATGCTTTTAATCCTCACTACTTCTACTCTGATAAATGTCTCTTTAAATCACAAAGTCAAATGGATGATTGAAAAAGATGTGAAATCAAAACAATTTCTCTTCATTTTTAATTAGAAATTCTTCATAAAAGAAATATTAGTAAAAAGAATAAATATACTTTCTTGGATAAATATTGTTAAAATACCCCTTTTCCTCCTGCCAAAATATATATATATATGAAAAAATTATTTTTTTAAATTTAAAAAATTTAAAAAAATTATTTAAAAAATTATTTTTTAATTCACAGAAAAATTATTATCATCAAAATATATTTCAAGTAAATTCATACCATTTTTGAAATTAAATCTTAACTAAAAAAACTCAAATCTGTTGACTTGAAAGATATACTAGATGATATCACAAAACTGAGACACTGAATTTTGAAAACAAACAGTTGAAATGTATACAGTAAATGAGTACATACCATTTGAAAAGAAGGGAAAGTTGTTTCTAAATGTTTATTTATACACCATCTTTATAATAAAAATGAAAGTATTTTCATTACTAAACAATTCATTTAGTTGTGACTTTCTTCTGCATTCTCCATAACGAGGCCAGAATTTCTATACAACTACAATCTGAATAAATATTCATTTAGTGACTGGAAAAAAACAACCAAATAAACAAATGACCTTATAAATAAAAATCATGATACAATGGTAATTAAGGCCAGCAAGTCAAGGCTGCCAATCAATTTAGGGAAGTGGGTTTTAAATATGTTTAAATATAATTGAGAAACCATTCAAAACAATTTAATTTGAATTAGTGAGATTTGTTGATTTCATTAAAAAAACTGACTTTAAAAGAAAAGTGAATGTGGTGCTTCTGGCCTTGAAAGAGTAACAACATATTTCCCATCCTAAACCACTGAAAATAGGAACGAATACACATGGTAACTGATTTCTAAAATAGACAACAGACAACATGGGCCATGATCCTTGGGACAAGGAAAGTAAGCAAGATGAAGCCTAAGGTAGCCTTGGTTTTTTGCACTGAGATAATTCCTAAGGCATGAAGGAGAAACCCAAGCAGCACCCAGCAAGGTCTTGATGAGCTAAACTAAAACCACTCGGACAACTTCAGAATAAGGAGTTCAAGGAAGCCTAGGCAGCCAGCCCTTGCAGGTCAGAGTTCTAGAGAAGCAGCAATTACGACATGCAGGAGTCACAGAAACCTGTATAGGAGCCCCCGAGTTTCAGCTAAATACCAATCTGAGTATGTATAGAGTAAAACCTCACAAGACTGGGGAAGTACAAATCCCAAGAAACAGCAGTTACTGGAGGGAGACCTGCAGGCAGGAGAAAGGGCTGTGGATAGACTGAGCTTTCAAGAGCCAGAGCAGGGAGTAACTGAAGGAGTGAGAGTCGCTCTGTCATGTCTGACTCTGCAACCCCGTGGACTATACACAGTCCACGGAATTCTCTGGGCCAGAATACTGGAGTGGGTAGCCTTTCCCTTCTCCAGGGGATCTTCCCAACCCAGGGATCGAACCCAGGTCTCCTGCCTTGCAGGCGGATGCTTTACCAGCTGAGCCACGAGGGTTAAAGGCAAAGAAATTCATATTCTTGAATACATGACAAGTTTAATAGCACATTTGAGAGGGTCACACTTTAGTAGCAGGGCTAAACTATCCCTGAAGTAAAGCATCCTTTATACCTGCCCTGCCCGTCTAGTCAGAGCTATGGTTTTTCCTGTGGTCATGTACAGATGTGAGAGTTGGACCATAAAGAAACCTGAGTGCCAAAGAATTGATGTTTTTGAACTGTGGTGTTGGAAAAGACTCTTGAGAGTCCCTTGGACTGTAAGGAGATCCAACCAGTCCATCCTAAAGCAGATCACTCATGAATATTCATTGGAAGGACTGATGCTGAAGCTGAAACTCTAATACTTTGGCCACCTGATGTGGAGAACTGACTCATTTGAAAAGACCTGATGCTGGGAAAGACTGAAGGCAGCAGGAGAAGGAGACGACAGAGGATGAGATGGTTGGATGGCATCACCGACTCAATGGACATGAGTTTGAGCAACTCCAGGAATTGGTGATGGACAGGGAGGCCTGGCGTGCTGCAGTCTATGGATTTGCAAAGAGTCGGACATGATGGAGCGACTGAACTGATAAAATACCTCAAGTCCTAATAAAAGCACCAGAGAATCAACCAATAAGTAAGTTAACTGCCTACAAAATAAAAATCCAACATTCCTTAAAAAGGAATGCAACAAAACACAGGAATTAAAGCATAAATTCATTATCTAGGATCCAATTTAAATTTATTAGCTATGTAAAAGAAAGAAAGAAAGAAAGTAAAGTCATTCAGTTGGTCTGACCGTCCATGAGATTCTCCAGGCAAGAGTACTGGAGTGGGGTGCCATTTCCTTCTGCAGGGGATCTTCCTGAACCAGGGATTGAACCCAGGTCTCCCCCACTGCAGGCAGACGCTTTACCTTCTGAGCCACCAGGGAAACCCTAGCTATGTAAAGGAGTAGGACAATTATCAGAAAAAGAATCAACAAATAAGAGAAGCCTGGAAACGACAGATAATTTGCAATTATCTCACAAGTTTCAAGCAGCTGTTGTAAATGTGTTCGGCATGCAGAAAGTTTTGATTATGTGAAGAGAGAATTCAAGATTTAAAAACATCATGAAATGGAATCTTTAGAGATAGAAAGCATAACATCAAATTCAAAGTATCAGTTGATTAAGAGCAGATTAGATATGGCACAGGAAAAGATCTGTAAACTTGAAGACATAACAATATAAATTATCCAAAACAAAACTCAGAGAAAATTGACAGAAATAAATGAAGAGGATTTAAGTGATAGTGACATCATGTAATTGAAGTTATGAAAGGAGGAGAGATGAAAGGGATACAGAAAATACTTGGAGAAAAAAATGGCCCTCAAATTTATAAATCTTCTGAAAACTATAAATTCATGGGTGCAAGAAACTTCAAATACCCCAAACAGAACGAATCTAATGAAAACCATGCCAAACTAAATAAAATTGCTAAGAACTTCTGAGAAAAAGCGTCTTCCAAGAGGCAGCCCAAGAAAAGAGGTTATCTTACCTAGAAGAACAAAGCTAAGCGTTATTAGAAACGTCTTCAGAGACTATTCCAGCCAGAAGACAACGGAATGACATCTGAAAGAAAATGTTCATGGCAATTTTATACCACAATAGAAAAGAAATTTTCAAATCAAAGGTAACATAAGACCATTTTCAGCAAAATGAGTTCTGAGAGCATCTGTTGCCAGTTCCCTGCACAAACTCAAAGAAGTTCTTGAGGCAAAAAGAGATCCAAACCAAGCCTGGAGTTCAGTTAGTGATCATGTCCAAGGCTGGTTTCCCAGTCTGACAACCATACCATGATAGGAGAAGCTGCATGAGGGGTATTCGGGAACTTCCTGAATTAACCTTCACAACTGTTTCTGTAAATCTGAACCTATTCTAAAATTAAACATTTACTAAAAAAAAAAAAAAAAAGAAACATTTGACCTTTGAATGATATTATTAAGGGAATAAAAATACAAGCCAAAGAATGGAATAATTATTTGCAAAACATATATAATAAAGGACTTGTATCTAAAATGTAAGTAACTCACAAGTCAATAATAGGAAAAGCAACTCAATAAAAATGGAAAAGGGAATTCCCTGGTGGTTCAGTGTTTCCAGTGTTAGGAATGTGCTTTCACCGCCACAAGGCCTGATTCAATTCCTGGTCAGGGAGCTACTGATAGGATCCCACAAGCTTCTTGGCTGGCCAAAAAAATTTTTTTTTAAAAAGACAAGATATTTTAACAAAGAAGAGATACAGATGACACAGCACTAAAAACCAGTATTCATATCAATAGTTATTGGGAAAATGCAAATTAAAACCACAATGAGATGGCACTATACACCTAGCAGAATAGCTGAAACTTTAAAATCTGACAGGCAAGGATCTGGAATGACTGGAACTTTCACAGAGTGCTCAAAGGATGCAAAATGGTACAACTACTTTGGAAAACAAATCGGCAATTTCTTTTAAAGTTAAACATACAATGATCCTACTAGTCACAATCTCATCCCTCAGTATTTGAATAAGACAAATGAAACTATATCTCCTGAGATCTGTACACAAGATTTCACAGTATCTTTGCTTCCCTGGTGTCTCAGACAGTAAAGAATCTGCCTGCAATGTGGGAGACCTGGGTTAGATTGCTGGATTGGGAAGATCCCCTGGAGAAGGGAAAGGCCACCCACTCCAGTATTCTTGCCTGGAGAATCCTATGGATGGAGGAGCCTGGCGGGCTACAGTCCATGGAGTCGCAAAGTGGGACACGACTGAGCGACTTTCACTTCCCTTATTCCTAACAGCTACAAAAAGAAACAATTCAAGTGTTAACGAAGAATGAACACGTATAAAATTACATAATAGGGCACTATCAGCAGTCAACACGCGTAAACTACTGACAGATGCCACAATGATGCATCTTAAAATCATTTATGCTGATGAAAAAGTCTAATACAAAACCCTACAGTGTCATTTATACGACATTCACCAAAAGGCAATGCCACTGGGTCAGAGGTCAGGGCAGTGGCACCCAAGGGCTGCAGGTGAAGAGAGGGTACCATTTGCAATGGATACAAAGGAAATTGTTAGGATGATGGAAACATTCTATATCTTGATTGTGGCTATGAGTCACAGCAATATACATTTATCAAAACTAACATAGCTATACAACTTGAAAGAGTAATTTGTCCTGTATACAAATTACATCTCAATATATCTGGCTGAAAGAAAACCCGAGTTTCCCAACTGGTGTGGGGGTAAAGAATCAACCTGCCAACGCAGGAGATGCAAGAGACTCAGGTTCAATCCCTGGTTGGGAAGATCTCCTGGAGTAGGAAATGGTAACCCACTCTGGGATTCTTGCCTGGAAAATCCCATGGACAGAGGAGGGGGCAGGATACAGTCCATAGGGTTGCAAGGAGGGGCACACAGCTGAGCCAGAGGCGCTGGCTGCTGCAAAGAGCTGGACACGACTGTGCGACTCAGCACACAAAGAAAACCAAATGGGTATCTTCAGCAGTGGAAGGGAAATTTTGCATAAATTAAGCTTTAAAATAAAATTTCAAAGAATCGCTTGCTGTTATAGCTGCCTTAGGCTCTGCTGCCACTTATCCTGGGGAAAATTAATCACTGTCCTCTGCCCTCAGGAATATTCCAGGAGAAAAAAAAAGTAAGAGAAACTGACACTCTGTGATTTTCCATGCCTTGAAAGTTTCTTTAGTACACTTTTAGTAACTTTTTCTTTTAGGGTAGAAACCTTTCCTTTTCTATTCATAAAATACCTGAGTAGTATATTAATACTAAGTGGTGATTACTCTGAATTGTAGCGAAAGACCCTGCATTTGTGGTATACTGAATAAAAGAAAAATAACACAGTTGCTTTCAGACATTAACAATGTAAGGTAAAGGCCACTGAAAGTGTATCACTTTGAAGGAAGTGGTTCATCTATCAAGAATTGAGCTAGGGTAAGAAGGTCTTTTTAAACTCGAAGTAAAAGGCAAAGACAATAAAAGTAAAAACTGATAATATGAATATCAATATTTAAAACTATTTGGATAACAAACTATGAAAAATAAGTCAAATGAGAAACAGAAAGCTGTCAGCAAACTATAAAACTGACGACGAGGTATCATGTTAAGGGCTTCTATAAAATTATAAGACTGAATAACATAGTATAAATGGAAGCAAAGATTATGCGCTGACAACTCAGAGAAGAATAAATCAAACATTCAAAAACCTATAAAAGTGTACTCATTTTGATTAGTAATAAAAGGAATCAACATTTTAATCTATCAAATTTGCCACAACTTTTAAACAAATATCATCAATATGATGCAAGAAAATAGACTAAAATGTTGGTTAAAATGCAAATTGACATATTCTGGAAAAACAATTTGGTGATATGTATTAAAACATTGTGCAAAATACATACATTTTGTTTAAACAAAAAGATAACGTACAGAATGGCAAAAAATGTTTGTGCAAACTATGTGACTGATCAAGAGATGAATTTCCAAAATATCCAAACGACTTATATAGCTCAACATAAAAACAACCCCACAAATAACCCAATGAAAAAATAGGCAGAAGACCTAAAGAGACATACCTGCGAAGAAGGTTCCACTGACAGGAACATGAAAAGGTGCTCAACATCGCTAAATGTTAGAGAAAAGCAGATCAGAACTATAATGAAGTATCCCTTGACACCAAGCAGAACGGCCATCAAAAAGTCTACAGATAATACGGGCTGGAGAGGGTGTGGGGAAAAGGAGCCTCCTCCATTGTTGGGAATGTAAGTTGGTGCAGCTACTAAGGTAAACAGGAAAAAGGTTCCTTCAAAACCTAACCTGAGTCGCCAAATGGCCCAACAATCATACGTCTCAGCGGATATCTGGAAAAGATGAAAAATAAGTAGAAACTCGCACCTCCGTGATCACAGCAGCATTATTTACAGCAGCCAAGACACGGAAGCACACACCCATCCCCTGACGGATGAACGGATAAAGAAGGTGCAGTGTACTCACACACACACATGCACACGATGAAGCATTACTCAGCCAGGAAACACGGAATAATGCCACTTGCAGCATTTTTCTTGTCCTTGGAACACTTGGTTTATTCCTTTCTGAGCTGTCAGTGCAGAATCCTTGTTTCCATTTGTATTAGGTGATGGAGACACAGGTTTATTAAACCATTTTCTGCATTTTCATGCGTACTTGAAACTTTTACTATGCTCGTTCTTTACTATAAATGACAGACTGGCTGCTTCCGTCTCCTACTATTCAGTGTAGAATACTCCTTTACTGCCAAGGTGCATTGCCACAGAGCCTATTCACCTCTTTGCGGCAGAGACTGCTACGCATCCCTTAATATTCATTTTCTCTTCTTAGTCATAAAACTTTCGGCTTAGAGTTCTAGCTTCTCTTGCATCTGGCCACATGACAAGATTTTGTTACTAAAAACGTAGGCAGAAGTGACCTGTGCAACTTCGGGTTGGACCTAGCCCTTCCCATCCTCCTGAAGGAGGGATGGGATGCAGACGTGGTGAGCCGGTAAGGACCATGTGCACAGAGGGGGCAGGAGGAGCGTCTTTTCCTGCTGAAATCACTCATCGCTAAGAGCATTTCCCTGGTGTTTGAAACAGCAGCTCCTCCAGTTATTGCCTCTCTGCACTGCGGACAATTTTTAAGTTGAAATACACACCACAGAAGTCTCCTGTCTCTACAGGGTATATGGGAGGCTTACCTGCTTGCTTCTGACTCAGCAGCTTTCTCCTTTGTGGAAAAATAATGTGAATTCTCCCTCACAGATCATGGTAAAAGGAGCAGCAGAAGGGGTATAGTATTTCTCCTTTGTTTCTTTTCAAACTTGTTATTCAGGGACAACACAAGTATCACGTGACTAGAATACAGATATAGCTTCATAAACTTGAATATATTTTATTAACTCCATTATAGATACGTTAGGTAGTTTAGTAGATTAGGCATCTAAATAGGGACCTAAATTATTACCCAGATCATAAGAAAAATCACCCTGCCAGGAACTGATCATGTTAAGAGAGATGATGGTGGTTAGCAGTAACGAATAGACTCTGAAAGTCACTGAAGTAGAAAATCCAGAGCTTAAGTGGAAAAACTGACCTTAGATAGAACAAGCACACATTTGAATATTGACATAAAAAAATAAAATATCAAAACATATCCTGAAAACCATTAAAGGAAAATTAAGCTTAAAAAAAAATGTCTGTAGACTCTGAAGCTCAGATGTCTGCACTGAAGTCCCGGCTGTTACTTCTTCTCTGCATCAGCCTGGGCAGGTAGCTGAAGCTCTTTGTCTCAGCTGTCTCATACAGCTACTGGAGAGAGCAACAGTGCCTGCCTTGTAGGGCTGGGTGACTACTGCCGTGAACTGTGTCCCCATCCAGACTCATATGTCAAGGTCCTAACCCTTAGAACCTCAGAACATACCTTACTTGGAAATAGTGTTGCTGAAAATGCAATTAATTCAGGTGCCTGCCCTGCTCCAGTACGGTTGGTGTGGTTATAAAAGGAGAAGTTGGCAGACAGATACACAGAAAGAGAACATCGTGCGGAGATGAAGGCAGAGATTAGGAGGATGCTTCCACAAGCCAACGAGCACCAAAGATGGCCAGCAAATCAGCAGAGGCTGGGAGAGGCATGGAACGGATTCTTCCTCAATGCACTCGGAAGGCACCTACCCTGCTGACACCCTGGTCTTGGACTTCCAGCCTCCAGGACCATGAGACGATGAACTTCTGTTGTTTCAGTCACCCAGCTTGTGGCGCTTCGTTACATGAAGTCCTATCAGGTAATTCAAGTATTAAGAGTCAGGACCTGGAAAGCCTTGCGAGCTGTATCTTGCCCATGCCAAGTGTTCAGTAAAAGAAGTTAACAGCTGTTCTGTAAAATTAGGAATCTTTCATTTGTGTTTTTATTTGCATAATTCTATGCAGCACTTACCCACTCCAGTCCTCTTGCCTAGAGAATCCCGTGGACAGAGGAGCCTGGCTGGTACAGTCCATGGGGTTGCAAAGAGCCGGACACGACTAAGTGCCCACGGACCCACACATACAGCACCAGGAACTACAATAAATGAGAAAAATTAAACAGTAATTAGGAATTTGGCACATTTACCAAGACTAAATGATTTCTACATTTAAGGAACTGTTATGGAATTATATCAATGGTTATAAAACACTTCATCAAATTATCATTTAGTTATAAATTATACCATTTTCTTACATATATTTTTAAATGAAAGCATGATAAACTAAAATGCATTCACTTACAAGATGATTACTATGAAAACCAACAAAAGAGCCTCAAGACAACTCTTAAGATCTCATTTATGGAAATCAACTTATGCCCTGAAGTACTGCAAACTCTTGCATACTAATATACATCACTTTATTATATTTATCTGAGGCATTCTATTTATTTTTTACAAATGTAATTCTGATTCTTTCCCCTGTACATGCAAATAAAGCCATGGTGTGTTGAGTTTTATGAGGAACGCAGTTATCCTTGACATTAGAGCATTATTTCTTTACAGAAAAATGGCTTAGGGTTTTGTTATTTTTTTATTTCACAGGTGTTGGCTATTAGCTAATATTTCAAATAGTAAAATTAAATAATTGGATCAAAGTATTAGTATTCTAGATGATTGTGCCATTTATAATGACACTTTCAATAATTAAAAAATGATTGTTTAGTACAGAATAATGTTTACTTTGAGGGACGAAAGCTTTAAAAAATGTGTTTGAATTGTATGCGTTTTGAAAAAGGCTTCTAACATTGTTTTAAAAAATCTTGCCAAAAAGTTTAAAAAATTTCTGTTCTTCCCTTCCTGCTGTTGCTGTGTCGCCTCCATCTCCGCGAACATGTAATATGACTACAGCAACACGACCCCAAAAGCCCGTCACTTAAGATCAAAGGCAGCGGTCAGCGACTTCCCCGGTGGCCCAGTGGTTAAGACTCTGTGTTCCCAGTGCAGGGGGGCCGGGGCTCGATCCCTGGGGAGGGAACGAGCTCCCATATGCTGCAACTGAGACCCAGTGCAGCCAAATAAACAAATACATTTTAACAGCAACAGAAGTCTGTTGGTTGGCAAGTACCATTGAAACAAAAGCATTTGTCAACTGACTGCTTATTTTGACTCCATATAGACAGAGCTTGAGTCTCAAGCCAGAATCGCATAATCTTTATGCAAACACTATATAGTCAACATGAGTTAGAGGAAAACAGCTGTCCTAAATGGACACTAAATTATTCAGAAACTCAAATGGCTAGGCTGAGAACAAAAGGTACCCAAAATGTTAGATAACTTTACGGGGATAGCGCAGTGTTATTCATCTTGGACAATTCAGAGGCAGAAGTTACATTTGAAATCAATTCAAGGGAGCTGAAATTTAAACAAATAATCAAATACAATGCAGCCCTCCCCCCTTTTTTTGGTGAGGCAAGCCAATAAAATCAGGTATGTAACAATCTGTAAAAGTATGTAATCAACGTTTTTCAAGTGCCTAAGAGTACTACAAATATATGCTATTAATGTAAAAGGTGACTTATTTGCTCAGATGTGCACTGAAATCTCGGGGGATTCCCAACAACCTGAGGAAGAGAGCTGACCCACTGAGAGCCAGTGTGGGGAGAAAGACGTCTTCAATACGATGGTTTCTGGAACTTTTGTATTTCTACAATGTGCCCTATTGAACTAATCAAAGGTTAAATGAAGTAAGATAATTTTCAAATTATATTCAGGGCAACAAGGTCATCTTGATAATTCAAACAACATGGGAAATAGCCTCATTCTTCCTAGTCTTTTATCTACAAATGGGCAAAGTTTCAAGTTCCTTACCTAGACCTAGGAAAACTCTTCTAAACAAACAAAATAAAATTCTAAGCTTCTGAAATTCTTCTCCTGAAATTCACAAGAAAATTCATGCAGCGGACTACCAAAGGGGAGAGGGAAGTGGGGAGGGGCAAATTAAGGGTATGGGATTAATAGATTAATAGAAAATATCAATAACCTCAGATATGGAGATGACACCACCCTTATGGCAGAAAGTGAAGAAGAACTAAAGAGCCTCTTGATGAAAGTGAAAAGAGGAGAGTGAAAAAGCTGGCTTAAAACTCAACAGTCAAAAAATGAAGATCATGGCATCCAGTCCCATCACTTCATGGCAAATAGATGGGGAAACAATGGAAACAGTGAGAGACTATTTTATGGGGGCTCCAAAATCACTGTAGGTGGTGACTACAGCCATGAAATTAAAAGACACTTGCTCCTTGGAAGAAAAGCTATGACCAACCTAGACAGCATATTAAAAACCAGAGACATTACTTTGTCCACAAAGGTCCATCATAGTTTTTCCAGTAGTCAAGTATGGATGTGAGAGTTGGACCATAAAGAAAGCTAGTGCCGAAGAATTGATGCTTTTGACCTGTAGTGTTGGAGAAGACTCTTGAGAGTCCCTTGGCCTGCAAGGACATCCAACCAGTCCATCCTAAAGGATATCAGTCCTGAATATTCATTGGAAGGACTGATGCTGAAGGTGAACTCCAATACTTTGGCCACTTGATGTGAAGAGCTGACTCATTTGAAAAGACCCTGATGCTGGGAAAGATTGAAGGCGGGAGGAGAAGGGGATGACAGAGGATGAGATGGTTGGATGGCATCACTGACTCAATGGACATGAGTTTGAGCAAGCTCTGGAGTTAGTGATGGACAGGGAGGCCTGGTGTGCTGCAGTCCACGGGGTCCCAAAGAGTCGGACATGACTGAGTGGCTGAACTGAACTGATTAATAGATACAAATTACTACATATAAAATAGAGAAGCGACTAGGAGACGCTGCACAGCACAAGGAGTGACACCCATTATCTGACAATAACCCACAATGCAATGCAATCTGCAAAAGGACTGCATCAGCTCGCTGCTTAATATTGGAAATCGACAATACTTTAATTAAAAAAAAGTTGTAAAAAATGCAGCTGAGATCCTGACTATTTATAATTCAGCAAGAGGGTATTTTTACATAGTGGAACATCGTATCTGAACCTCCTGGGTACAATTAAAAGACTTAGTTCCTTCTTCATATACAGCCAATGGATCTCAGATCCTTTTTAATTGCTTAAAATCTGAGCTAACCAAAAAAGTCAAATAAGCAAAAACTGGATAAATGAGATTTATGTGCAAATTTTGCACAAAATAAGATTAGAGATTTTTTTTAAAAGCTGCAACTCAAATTTAAGAGTTTTAACTTGGTCATAAAAAATGTATTAAACTTTATTATTTAGAAAGTTCTTCCCTTACTTTTAAAATTTTATTTTTATTCACTTAAAATTCACCACTTTAACCCTCTTAAGTACTGAACTGTACTGCATTTAGTACATTTTCAATCTTGTACTACTATTTAGTTCCAGAACCATTTTGCCACCCCAAAAGAAAAGTCATTAAACAACCATTCCCCATTCCGTCTTTCCCTTACCCCTACCCCTTGACACCAAGCAACGTGTACTTTATGTATTTGTCTATTCTGTATATTTGATAAATCATTTTAAACTATCTAGCGGTTTTTATGTATTTCAAAATGTTATGTGCAATCACCACTGATTTCCAGAACATTCTCAAAATGTTCTTAAAAACAATTACACCCATTAGTCGACACTAATCCCCCTTCCTGCAACCCCTGTTAGCTGCCAGTGTGCTTTATCTATCCATGGGTTTACCTTTCATGGATATTGTATATAAATAGACTCACACAGCGTGTGGTCTCTCGTGCCTGGCTTCTTTCACTTAGCATGTTTCTAACGCTCATCCATGTTGTAAAATAGATCAGTATTTCATTCCTCTTACGGCTGAATGATATTCCATTGCCACTAGGTTCCCCTACAATGTTTTGTTTGAATGCCTGCTTTCAATCCTTTGTGGGGTATATATTACCTAGAGGCAGGATTGCTGGGTCTTATGTAATTCTATGTTTAGCTTTCTGAAGAACTACTGAACCATTTTGCATAGCGACTGCACTATTTTATATTCTTACCATTAATGCACAGAGATTTCAATTTCTCCATATCCTCGTCAACACCTCTTTTTCCTTTTTTGCTTACAGCTATCCTACTGGTATGAAGTGGTATCTCACTGTGGTTTTGATTTGCCTGATGATGAATGATGTTGTGTGTCTTTTCCTGGACTTCTTGGCCACTTGAATATGTTCTTTGGGGGAAGTGTCTACTCAAGCTCTTGGTCCATTTTTGAATTAGGCTGTTTCTATTGTTGAGTTGTGCAGGTTCTTTATATAGTCTAGACACCAGATCTTTATCAGATACATGATTTGAAAATATTTTCTCCCAGTCTGTGAATTCTTTTCCGTTTCTTGATAGTGTCTTTGGACACAAGTTTAAAATTTTGATGGAGTCCGTTTTCGTTTCCGTTTTCCTGTGCTTCTGAACCATCGCCACATCCAAGGTTGTAAAGATTCACTCCTACATATTTTCTTCTAAGAGTTTCATATAGTTTTAGCTCTAATATCAGGTCTCTGATCCACTGAGTTAATTTTTACATATGGTATATGAGGTAAGGATGCAATTCATTATTTTGCAGTAGGTACCTGGCCAGTTGAAATATGGACTGATAAAGGTAGCACATATTGACGTGTGCTAAATCTTGTGCACATTATATTTGCTGTGAGGCATCTCTCAGGAGTTAATTGGAAGTATGAGACAAGTTGGAATATCCAGGGAATGAAATATGTAAATTAAGTCCATGCAGAGCCTCCACAATTTTCATAATACGAGTACGTGCAAGGAAAATTTATAAGCAAATATGTGACTCTTACTTCCATTTGCCACACAGAAATTCACATAGGACAGTCACACTGAAGTTGTACATAGATGTAACTTAGACAATTCATGGGCATTTAGTTTAATGGAATAATAATAAATTTTAGCTGTGAAATGCTTCCGTGTAAAAGAAGTCACAGTGACCTTGTTTATCTGCTCTGTGAAGAATTTTTTTTTTTTAACACAAATTAGATTTTTAGAATTGGCATAACATGCTTCTTTGGTGAAGATATTGATTTTTTTTTTCAGAGTTCACACCACACTGGTGATTCATCTGTCGATCTCAAGACTGCCTGCCACATACCTTTCTGAACAAAAGTGATAATATTAGATATAGAATTTTGAGCAGAACATTCACTATTATTTAAGAATTTCTTCCCAGTTACCATGACAATGTGATCACAGAGCTGAAAGGGCTTGGAGAGATTTGAAAAATCTTTCCAGCAGGCAAGATGCTGTTGTTATTTTCTAGTCACATATCACACTAGTCAAACAACTATCAAAGGGAAAAGTCCTGGTGGAAACACAAGAACCAGGTCACTGACCGCATGCATTTGTCTTATTACAATATACTCTGAAAATAATACAGCTTTTATCAGGCTACTCCCTCCATATTCTGAAATCCCTCTCCTCCAGTAGAAAGCAAATTGTGTACATGGACAGAACTGGATGTTAAATTGGGCAAACATGTTCGAGAGGTTCAAGCACATGCTCGAACAATAGCAGGTATGTTGAAACTTTACGGACTCCCCTGTTCCCGTGAAAAATTAGCTCGAGCTTAGCTCTAAGTTAAAGAACGGAATGACTGTTTCATGAGCTAAGAGCCCTTACTCCTGGCAATGATCTCATGAATAATACTGTTTCATGCAACACTTTTGTGGAAATTCTCCCTTTTGTGGAAATTATCACTAAAGTTAATATTTAATGTTGTGACAGGCAGCCATTCACTGCATTTTAGAGAACCTGGCCCATGCCATGGAACTGGAAAATCACAGTGACAGGGAAAAGGCCACCCACCCCCTGGGAATTCCCCACCCTTAGGCAGCCCCGCAGGCCCCGCCCATTCGATTCTCCTTGCACGTTTATCCCGCCAACAGGGTAAACACGAAGGTAGGGACTGAGAGAAGCACCTGCGCTAGAAGAAACTCTTTAGTGACTGTTGCACTGCCCATTAAGCCCCGAGCATCCATGCGAGGCACTGTAGGGTGTGACTGTGGGGAGACGCTGAGTACAGTATTTAGAGACCACAGGTAACAGTGAGTCCTCTTCAGACCATTTGCTGGGACAAACTACCACTGCATCACACAGAATGTTGATTCCTATTTTTAGTCATGAAGAAATGGATCCTCTTTCCCTAAAAAAAAAAAAATCTTCACCTAACTTATTTGCATTGCTTTAATTGTGCCAACTTTAAAAATTGAGATCAAAATATAGTGTTGATGATTCCATCTCCTGTATACCGCATCTTCCCTTTTATTGCTTCTGGGACCGTTTGATTCTTTCCGATTTTTTCCTAACATAAACTGGTCCCTACTTTTCTCAACCCATTTGTCATTACACATGACGTTCTAAGACAAACTGGGTTCTCAGGCAGGTATTTTAAATGTGTTTTTTTTTTTCCCCTTGCCATGTAGTAATCCTATTTGGAGGGCCTTATGTTCTATTGAACACTTAGAGAAATGTTCTTCTCTTGGGTTGCAGACAGTTTTATGAGCTTTGATCTGATTTTCTCCATTGACTCACCCGTGAGAAGAATGCAATTTAGCCAGGCTTAGTGTTAGGGTAATAGCAAGAGTTCACAAATAGCCTGCTCAGAGAGAAGCACACTTCGCTGCTCCATGCTCACCATATTCTGTAACTTAAAAATGCCCTGTACCTTCCCCACCAAAATAGAAGACCTTAGGAAACTTGTATTTTCTCTGAGGTACGTGGTCCCACAACCACACTCTAGGTAGGAAAAGATTCCCACGGAAGCCCCATATCCCAAGTGAAAAATATCTTTGGTGTCGAATTGGCATCTAATTTGGAGGACAAAGGCCTTATGTCAGAGCCTCATGATTTATCAGTGCTGTGTCCACTCAAGCCCTGATTAGACGCTACATCGAAAGGATTACACTAAGCCTCCTCTGCCTTTCAGAGGGTGGTCCAGGCACTATCGTCTCTAGTCATTTGGAGCAACTGACCATGCTTGACATCTAATCAGAAAAGGACACAGAAGCTTAAACCTGCTTGCACATTGGAGATTCCTGCAGAGCTTTAAAAAACAAAAGACTGACACCTTGGTCCCAGCCAGCAAGCCCAGAGATTCTGAGATTGCTGTTTTTCAGTGTTCCTCTGGGGAGGCAAATAGCCAAGGTCGAGAACATTGACCTTGGGTTGCTTCCCACTTTTGTTTAATTTCAACCCAGCTGTCATGGAGGAGAAGAGCCCTGTAATGCAGTAAAATTTAGTTCCCAAACCCATAGCACAAGCATTTTTGGGGAAATTTGTTTGAAGCTAATTTTGAGACCTCACTGCAAGACATCAGAAACACAGGGAGTAGGATTCAAACATATGTGTCTTAAATGCCCTCCATTTGCAATGAGCAAACACAAATTACTCTATATAAAAGATAAAAAAGATCCTACCCTTTAGCACAGGGAACTATATTATCTTGTAATACACCATATGATAAATAATATGAAAAAGAGTACATATACATATATTTGAAATTTCCTATACACCAAAAACACAACATTTAAATCAACTATGCTTCAATAAAAAATAAATAAAAATTACAAATGCCCTCCAGGTGATTCAGACGCATGCCAAGGTTTAAGGTATGAAGATATTAAGGATTTTCCAGACTTTTAAAGTCCTATAGCAGAGAGACACACAGAGCATCAAAGCTTGCCATGTCCCTCCAGGGACCAGAGCTTCAGGAAACTGGCTGATGCCATCTCTTATTTCCCTGTTTTCTGTACTGCTGTTCATAAAAGTCCTATCTGAACCCCACATCTGCTCAGTTCTTTAGAAGTTTCTGATGCCCTTGTGAAATTATTTTTCCTCACTCAGATATTTCGATGGATAACACAGTAGGAAGTTAAGTCAAGGGGTCTGGACCCTCAAACTCAGGCACCTTCTGGCCCCAGAACTGTTAATGCAGATTCTTTATATGAAATCAAACAAGTATGAATGACCCAACATGGAGCAGTTCATTCTCTAAAAGTCTGATCAGATTGTCAGCTCAGATATGACTTGGTAGTTGGAAACTCAATAAAACAGCATTAGGGCAGGCTAATTGTGAATCAATCATTTTTGTGTTTAAGAAAAGAAAAAATGGAGAAAAAGAAGCTGCTGGATAGCTCTTTTCTTAAATGCCTGCTTGACTTGCTGCTTTATTTTTCTCTCCCCCTCCTCTGGATTTTTCCTCCCTCAAGGGAATTACTGATGACAGAAAGGCCTCTTTAAAGGGTCAGTGGGAGAGATGGGTGGTTGATGGATGGTCTCCATTTCTTTTAAATGGCAATTAAGAATAATAATAAAAAAGCTGGTCTACAAAATAACGTCTTGAAACGTTTCTGGAATCAAGAGAAACAGTCAGGAGATGCTATGGACTGAATTGTGTGTCTCCTTGCCTACATCCACCTGCTGAAGCCCTGACCCCTAGGGTGACTGTTATCTGGAGGTAATTAGGACGTCATTAAGGTTTGTTGTTGTTTAGTTCCTCAGACAAGCCGGACTCTTTTGCGAGCCCATGGACTGGAGCCTGCCAGGCTTCTCAGTCCATGGGATTCTCCAGGCAAGAATGCTGGAGTGGGCTGCCCTTCCTTTCTCCAGGGCATCTTCCTGACCCAGGGATCAAACCGGGTCTTCCTCATTGCAAGCAGATTCTTTACTGGAGGAGCATTTAATTTATGCTAAAATTTTAATTCAAAGTTGATATTCCTAAAAGAAAAGCAATAAAAATTCACTCCAAGTAAACCTTATTAATGGGCATGGATACATTCTGCATGTTAAATGTTTTCTGATCTATGACCAATGGAGAATCTTCCTGAAATTCTAATTTGCCTCATCAAGCTTAAGAGTTGATGGGTTGATGAATGCCTCATCCCTTCTACTTGGGACCACATGTTATGGCCCATTCTCCAGTCATGAGGCCACGTCAAGTCCACTTAGTAAGCCATTCCTGGGCAGAGAACAGCCTGGGACTACCTCTCTGAGCAGGGAATGCTGCTGGGGAAATTTACACCCAGAAGAGCGGGGAAGAGAGGTCAGTTTCTGGACATGACCCATCAAATATTGTTGCTGATCTCTGAAAGGATCATGTCTATAACTCAGGCCATCTTAAACCAAGAAATTTTCCAAAATTACATCAAAAGTGAAATTTTCATTAAACCATTAAGTAAGCTAATATCTTAAAGACAAGAAAATATCATAAACACAATGCCCATTTCCTTATATTAACATAATTCAAAGTGTATCTCATGAAAAACACGTGCTGTTCTACAGGCTAATGGGAATTTTTTAAAAAATTAATGCTGCAATTATTTATAAATATTAATCACATATTTTATATTCGTAATTGCATGTGAATGTATATGTAAAAAATACTAAACATGTATGTATCTGTAGAACAATTATGCCACTCCTGTATTCAGTGGTTCTGTTTTTTTAAATGACAAACTGCCTTCTGGAAATGGTATGGCATGTAACCAAATGCCTGAGAATTTAGCTTAAGTCGTTTGATCTGAATGTTAATTCACAAACAACACTACTAACCAAGAGTCCATTAATGATCAAGATATCTGCATGATTACTTTTGGTAAATGTGGTTTTCCTTCTTTCAAATTACAATATATAGTTATAATATTACTTGATGCTTCTTGCCTTAACCTCATCGCAAGCGCGCATGGTAGCTCTGCAGCTACTACTGGTGTCTTCTTGACTTGTTATAACTTACAAAATCAGGACTTCCTGGAGGCTCAGGGATAAAGAATCTGCCTACCAATGCAGGAGACGCCAGTTCAATCCCCACCCGGGAGGATTCCGCATGCCCCGGGGCAGCTAGGCCCGTATCCCACCACTATCCAGCCTGTGCTGCAGAGCCCTGGAGCTGCGACTCCCGAGCGCAGGCACCCCGGAGCCCCCGCTCTGCCTCGGCAGCGAGAAGCCCGTGCGCCGCAAGCAGCGTCGCCCTCGCTGTCTGCAACTAGAGAAAAGTCCGCCCAGCAGCAAAGGCCCAGTACAGCTCCACATAAATAAATCGTAAAAGAATAAAATAAAAAGCTCCCTGGTAAAAAAGCTTGGGGAAATGTCCCCAGTGATCCTGCCAGCTTGGAGGAAGAGGAAGAAACGGAGACTGGTACAACCAGCGCGTACAGAGGCGCGTTGAGTACTCTGATGAGCGGTGTCAAGGGAGCGACGTTTCCAAGACCCTCGTGCATCCGCCTCGTATCCAGGAAACAGGACGCAGCCATGCGCATAGCGTCAGGCCGCTGGCGTCAGGGCATCGCTACCTGCCCCTGCCTCTGTTCACGCCCGCCGCCGCGCTCAGCCACCTCTAGCACCGCCTTCCTCCTCATTAAGGGTGAAGCAAGCAGGGCGGCAGAGGGTGAGTCAGTATGCAGAACCGCTACAGCTGCCATCCCCCCGAGCCACAAGTCAGCTCGGGTGGAGAACAGGGAAGCGTAATGGTGCCTCGAGAGGGCAGAACTGATGAGAAGGGGGATGCAACCTGCATACAAATGTAAGCAAGTTAAAATTCAAGTTCTTACAAAGAAATGGAGCCCACCGAGGAACTGCACCAATCTGTGATGTAGGTTAAAAACACGACGCGTGCGCGCCCGGTCTTGTCTGGCTCTCTGCGACCCCGTGCGCTGTAATCCACCAGGCTCCTCTGTCCACGGGACCCCAGGAGTACTGGAGTGCGCTGCCACGTCCTTCTCCAGGGGATTTTTCTGACCCAGGGTTCAACCCCGCATCTCCTGCATTGGTAGGTGGATTCTTTACCACTGAGTCACCTGGGAAGTCTAAGGCCATGACATTACAGAGCAAAACAAACCCATATCCTCATGGAACAGGTTACTCACGCTAGACCTCAGAGCTAGGAGGGGAATTTGAAGAAATTCTGTCTTGAAAGTAGAATGTAGCTGTTTTCAGAGAAAGAACTAAGTTTACCTTTAAGACAGATATTCTCAGAATTAAGAACTATAACCCAAGTAAATTATTTAGGGGAACAAAGTAAGTATTCACACACTCCAGGGGGAAACTGTGAGGTCATCATCATTCATGATTCAAGTGAACACGTGTCATTTTTTAAAAAAAACATATTAATGATCATTATTTATTGACTCAAGTACTGATGCTACATTTTTCCCAAAGATAATATATTTAGTTTACGAGTTTGTCTATTTTTCAAATTCATTTTTATTGGAGTTTAGCTGCTTTAGGGTGTTGTGTTTCTACCGTACAGCAAGGTGAATCGGCTATAATATAAATATGTCCTCTTTTTTGGATTTCTTTCCCATTTAGGTCACCACAGCTGGCTCGGATGGTAAAGAATCTGCCTGCAGTGCAGGAGAGCTGGGTGGGATGCCTGGATTGGGAAGATCCCCTGGAGAAGGGCATGGCAACCCACTCCAGTACTCTTGCCTGGAGAATCCCATGTGCGGAGGAGCCTGGCAGGCTGCGGTCCACGGGGTCGCACAGACAGCCCTGAGCAGAGTTCCCTGAGCAGAGTAGGTTCCTATTAGTCATCTAATTTACACACAGTGCGGACAGCGTATGGCTGTCTACCCCAGTCTCCCAGTTCACATCCTCTCCCCTCAACAAAGTGGGAGGAAGGGGGAGTGTGCATTCCTTTACTCATTCAGTAGTTCTTCATTACGCTGTAAGCCCCACATGGGTGAGTGCTAAGGTGTCTGACACTCAAGCTCCCTTCAGCCCACGCATCACAGGGACCAGCACACAACAGGCCTTCATGCGTGGTGGCTGGGTAAATACAGGAATCAAGCATGAACCACTGGTGCTAGGAACGTAACTTCTAAAATGGGAAGACAGAACCAACCCATCAACAGGGCTTGCCATGGACTTATCAAGTCCAGTTAGAGGCACATTTTCACTGTGAAGGATTTTCATATATGTTAAAATATGAAACGTTAAAAATAGATCTGGTACAGAGTTTATCTAAGAGGTTAAACTTTAAGCTATATTTATCTTTCACTGTTTAAGTTCAAGAATAATGATTCATTCTTCTGTTGTACAGTAGCATCTGTTAAAGGTCACTGCTGTTGCTGCCTCACAATAAACCCTTTTATTAGACTCAGAAAACTGTATGAGCTGGTTGCAAAGTGAAAGGGCACTTCGTGATTAAATTCTGCCACGTACATTTTTTGCCATATTGAAGGTTTCATGAATCAGGGCAGGTGACGACAGGAGAAATGCATGTGGATGCAAGCACATACCTTCTCTTACCATGATTTCCGAAAACGTCTCACAGCAGAAGTTATTGCGTGATCACATGGATGATTTTACTTCTCAAAATAAAACTTTCAGAGGCTGAAACTGGGTTGTTTTCTTGTGCAAATCCCTCAGAGTTCCAATAACAGTCCATGGAATTCTCTAAGCCAGAATACTGGAGTGGGTAGCCTAGCCCTTCTCCAGGGGGTCTTCCCAACCCAGGGAATGAAGGCAGGTCTCCTGCATTGTAGGCAGATTCTTTACCAGCTGAGCCACCAGGGAAGCCGAGTATACCGGGAGAGTGGGTCAGATTCTAGCCTGGCCATTTTGTAAGCTGCAGCATGTCAAGTGAAAGTGAAGTCGCTCAGTCGTGTCCGACTCTTTGCGACCCCATGGACTGTAGCCCACCAGGCTTCTCTGTCCATAGGATTCTCCAGGCAAGAATACTGGAGTGGGTTGCCATTTCCTTCTCCAGGGGATCTTCCCAACCCAGGGTTGAACCCAGGCCTCCCGCATTGCTGCAGCATGTCATTGAGCCATTAAACCTCAGTTTTCGCATCTGTCGAATGCAGGTTAAAAACAAAGCTACTTTTTAAAGAGTTATCTGGGGATTAAATAATACAATGCACATACAACAGGTGCTGGCACCTTGAATGTGTCCAGTGAGCTTTGGCTGATCCTGAAAACAGTGACCACCTCCAGCCCCTTGCACTGTGCCAGGGACAGTTCTACACACTCAACAAACATGACTCATTGACTCCTCATATCACTCCTTTCAAGTAAACATTTGTAGTATCCCCCATCTACATAGAAGAAACTGGGGCACAGAAAGATTGTGTAACTTGCCCAGACTCAGCCAATAAATTGCAGAACTGGAACCTGGATCTAGGCAATCAAGGTCAAGAATGCAAGCTCTGTATAATTTCACATTAGCCATTCATGTGGCATTGTTAAAATCAGATCACTGTCTCATATGCAGAAGAAATATACCTGTACTATTAGCTTAGATCAATATGCATGGTGAGATTCTAAGGAAATTAGAACTGTTACTTGTACAAGGGAAATAAAAGAAAGGACTCAATTTTAGAAAAGGTCTCTGCATCTGCGTTTTTCTTGTGAATATCCAGTCATTTTTTATTCTGTCATATTCGGTACACACATATTTCCATGTAATTATTTAAATACAGTGGACTTAAGATCCTCTTTAAATTTGTATCTGCTATTTGATTGTTTACAAAGGATGTTCTCTGAATGTAATTCAGATTCTTTTAAGTATCTAGCTCGGCTTGACACTGAATGTTAAGAAAATTTCTTAGTGCTTTTCCTGATAGCTTAACATGATTTCAACCATGGATTTGCTTTCACAAAGTGAAATGTATCATCAATGACTGCATTGTCGAGAGAGGAAGAGGGACTACTGGAGACAATATATAACCTACAGTGCTTTCACACTTCAGTATCTTAAAAAAAAAAAGAATTGGGATGGAGGCAAACTTGCCCCCTTTCATGGAGCACTACAAGAAAGAACAGGAAGTGTAACTGATCTGGGTACTTAGTATATGCTAATGCCTTATAATTATTATTCAATTTTGGAAACTTTGGGTGCTGAGGTCAGGAGGCAGTCCCATCAGAGGAATACTTTACCTGAAATGGAAATGAGATTCTGAGAACCCCACTGTACGGTAATAATAGGGTACCACTGAAGTACAGATACAGAAATGGTCTCTAAGTAAGTAAGTGAAGTCGCTCAGTCGTGTCCGACTCTTTGTGACCCCATGGACTGCAGCCCACCAGGCTCCTCAGTCCATGGGATTCTCCAAGCAAGAATACTGGAGTGGGTTGCCATTTCCTTCTCCAGGGGATCTTCCCGACCCAGGGATGGAACCTGGGTCTCCGGCATTGGAGGCAGACGCTTTAACCTCGGAGCCACCAGGGAAGTCCCCATGGTCTCTAAAGTAACCCATATGTTAAGATCACATACTATCTTGGCCCAAAACACAGACAGAGGAAGAAGACAGACATTAATAATAATTCAGCAAACACTTTTTAAATGATTATTATGTATCAGATATATTATATACTGCAGCTACAGAGGATTAGACCATATTTTCAAAGTTCTTACAAAAAAAATGTAAAAAGAGGCCCATGCACAGAAAATCAGCATGTAACATTAGAGGTACAGGCCAGCAGAAAGCTTCCACAGCTCTCCTCAGAGACACAGGGGGTTCTGGAACCAGAAAAAGGGAAACCCCCTGAAGGACTCCTGCTAACCTGCCAAGAGTCTGGATTTTTATCTTGAAGGTTATGGGATGCTGTGTGAGAATTTTAAAGATGAGAAACCTCTTAATCGGATATGAGTTTCAGTACAGTTCATTTGCCTTTGGGCTACAGCGAGGAAGAATGTGGGTAGGAAGGGAGGATGCTGGCAACTTGAAGTCTTTTAAGAGGGATCTGCAATGAATAGTCAAGACAAACCACGAGGAATGGCAGTGTCAGAGGAATGGGCAGAAAGAGGGTGGTTACAGAAATATCCAGGAGGACAATGAGGACGTGGGGGCGGGTTAGACATGGAAGATGACACAGAAGCCCTGCACAAATGAGGAGATTCGAGGCTCAGAAGGAAAGGAGACGAGGTCCTCCCCCGGTGGTCCCGAAGGTAAGAGTCTGCCTGCCAGTGCAGGAACACGGGTAAGATCCCTGGTCTGGGAGGAGCCCATGTGCCCTGGAGCAAGTGAGCCCAGGGAACACAGCTAGTGAGCCTGTGCCCTAGAGCCCGCGAGCCTCAAGTACTCAGCACACATGCTCCAACTATTGAAGCCCTGCCTGCCTAGAGCCCATGCTCCGCAGCAAGAGAAGCCGCGCATGAGAAGGAAGCCTGCACGCTCTGAGCAAGAGTAGCCCCAGCTCCTCACAACTCGAGCAAACCTGCATGCTGCAACGCAGTCCTAGCACGGCCAAATCAAATAAGTAAGACAACTAAAAAGAAGCAAATACAGAAGCCCTGCACAAATGAGGAGATTCGAGGCTCAGAAGGAAAGGAGACGAGGTCCTCCCCCGGTGGTCCCGAAGGTAAGAGTCTGCCTGCCAGTGCAGGAACACGGGTAAGATCCCTGGTCTGGGAGGAGCCCATGTGCCCTGGAGCAAGTGAGCCCAGGGAACACAGCTAGTGAGCCTGTGCCCTAGAGCCCGCGAGCCTCAAGTACTCAGCACACATGCTCCAACTATTGAAGCCCTGCCTGCCTAGAGCCCATGCTCCGCAGCAAGAGAAGCCGCGCATGAGAAGGAAGCCTGCACGCTCTGAGCAAGAGTAGCCCCAGCTCCTCACAACTCGAGCAAGCCTGCATGCTGCAACGCAGTCCTAGCACGGCCAAATCAAATAAGTAAGACAACTAAAAAGAAGCAAAGGAAACAAAGCCAACCAGGGGAAGGTTGGTGTGAGGAGGAGAGAAGATTAGTTCCGTCTGTGAACATCTGAGTTTGAAGAATCCACCAGACCACCAATAAAAGTGCTCAGCCAGAGCAGAATCCTGGGAGGTGGCTTTGTGGGGGCAGTGAGTCCACCAGTGCCCCCCTTCACTGGCACTTGATTAAAAGCAACTTTCCTTTCTAACAACAACAAAAGAGCCCAGTCAGTATGTAACTGGATATATGGATCTGGAGCTCAGCAGAGGAGTGCAAACTTGACAGCAAGATTTGGAAGTCATCGATTCCTTGAAGCTATGACTGCAGCCAAGAGACCAGATAAGATCGCACAGGTAGATGAGCAGCGTGAGAAGTTATGTCACAGGACAAAGAAGCCCACAGGCCAGTCATATTTAAAGGAAAGAAGGGGCTGAGAAACTTTAATGAACAAACAGAACAAGAAATCAGAAGGAAACCCAGCGCCTATGTTTCCCGCTTGGCTTCCTGGAACAATGGGGTAATCGATCAACAATGGTGAATCCCATGGCATTTTCAGAGATACAAAGAATTAAACCGTCTTCTCGAAGAGGACTGGACACACAGAGAATACGAGTCTTGTGTGGATGGTCTTGCTCTTCATAAACAGAGTAGCTCCAAAGAATGCCCTTCTTTCCTCCAGATGGCGGACCCAGCCTGGGTCTCACTGTGCAAAAGACCACGCAGAGGAGGACGTGGCATCAGTGAGAGACGGGCCGCCTGGAGCCGGAGCAGGGCAGGGGTGCCAGGGTCAGAAACAGAGAAAGGCGAGAATACCTGCCCTTGTCTTCAGCAAGCGATAGACGACGATCCCGTGATGGTCAACAAGACATGCGGGACGTGATGAGAGGGGGCTTTCCCAAGAGACTTCCCTCTGTGCCGACGAGAAGGCACGCGTGAGTCCCTCCTTGATGCGACTTCCACTCTGGCCTTTGAACCCTGTCCTTTAGCCTGACTTACGGGGGATGACAGAGCCTCCAGACTCAAGGGTCCTAGATGACATTACTGAATGCACGAAACAGACTAAAAAAGAGTCTAAAACAGACCAGACACGAAGAAGTGTCAGACACAACTTGGCCACCGAACAGCAATAAAAAACACGAAAAAAGACTAAAAATCAATCACTCACCTCGGGACTTGTTACGTGAGAAATCATCAACCCACACAGTGTAAGTCAATGCAGTCAGATATTCTGTGAATTATAGCCGAGAGCATCTTAACTGATATACCTTATATACTCAAGGGCTTAGATGATGTTATTTAGACATCAATGGAATAAATCTTTCTCTGAACAGGAACGATGTAAAGCTACCTTTGAAAAAAATTATTACTGAGTAAGAAACTGCGACAAGTATGATCTTGTAATATATTTTCCTATTACAATGGAAATGCCTGTTTTGACAAAGGCAGCTGAAGTGCACAGCCTGGAGTACCCATCACGCCTGTGGAAACCTAAGATGAACGGTTCCAGGAAAATCTGGGAAGGAGCTGGAATGCAAGTCAAAAAATAAATAAGCTCTGCGCTGTATCTTTGCAACAGTTTCAACACAGGAGGACACCATCGTGTCCGGAGAATGGATTAAGATGTGTAAACAAACCCCTCACCCGCACACACCCCTCCGGCGTCCCAGCCGAGGTCGGAAGCCAGGTTTTTGTGTTTCTAAAACGGCTAGACGCAGTGCCTTGCACTGATCAGCAGCAGGCAGCTCTCTATACGAATGCCCTTGCAGACGGCAGCAAATGAAACCACTGGGTCAGGATTCAAGTGACTGTGGAAAGAACTCCAGCAGAGGCACGTTATTAGAGTCGAAGCCTTTCTCAGGCAGGAGTCCTCCGGGTAAACACTGCCTGGAACAGGCATCTCGCCACACTGGTTAAGGCTCTGCCGGAACAATGGGAGGAGTCTGCCATTTGCAAGGGTGCCTAGGGATGTTGCTTTTCACCCCCCAAATTCCCTTTATTCCTCTGATCTACAAGATTAGCAAAGAGTGACCTGTGAGTACACGAAGACTTGGTAGATGTTAGTGATACTTATCTCAGCAAATGAGTGATACTGACCTTTATCTCAGTAAAGAATGTTCTCATTGAAGCTGTTAACTTGAGCTTTTGTTCCATATCAAAGATACAGACTTAACTCAAATATAGTCTTGTGATGACTGATATGAATTTTCTAAAGCAGTAAAGATGGTCCCCTACAGACGTGGTGTAGGACAGAATCCCCTGAGGGTTCTAAGTCACAGAGAACCTTCTCTTGCGCTTCTTTGACCCCAACATAATCCAGCTCTCAAAGTCCCTAGGTAAATATTGTCTCCTTAAAATCTCCCCAGTGACCTAACCAAGTCATCCAGTTCTTCCTGAGTGTCTCAGATAATGTATTGACTACATCGAAAATTTCCTTTTGTTTGGGAATAATCTGCTTCCATTAGGTTCCTGGGATTCATAAATTGCAACAGTAACCGCAGAGCTCCCGGAACAAGGACGAGGTCTGCACAGGAAACAGCAGTGTGATTATGGTGCGTGGACACACAGCGGCACAGACAGACCCTCTGGATGCTGGCAAGTAACAACCACTGTGTTCTTCTTCCAAATAAGACGCTCCCTGTTGGCTCTGATTGTAAGAAATACGCTGTGTGTGTCTCGAATCACAGGTATTGTTACCTGCTTAGCCAAAGTGTTTGTAAATTGAACAAAAAGATTCCTCTGTGGTGAATGTGTTTCTGGATTCTGTGGGAAAAGGGAGCCCTTTTGACAAATGTGGGACTTCGTAACTCTAAGCTTAATACAATACTTTTCCAAGGGCAAAGATGACAATTCTGCATCAATCCACAGGCAGAGTTGAAAGTTGATGACTATTAATTTTTAACAAAGCCTAATCAGAGAATTGGGGCTCAGGGCAGGCTGCCCCCAAATACACCAAGGTAGCATATTGTTTATTTTTAATTAAAGCTCCTGAAGTAACAGCCGACAAGAGGGACACGCTGACTATTGTTTGTCTCCCTGAAAGCAGGAGGCAAATCTCCCACGGGAAAGGCACCCTCCCTTTATCAAGAGGGTAGAAGGCATCCTTATCACAGACACAGAAAACCTAATGTCCCAAAGACTGTATAAACAAATCTTGGTACTTCTTCACTGATTTATTACCCCAAGTCTTGTCAGTTCTTCACAAATATATATATATATCTTAACTCTTATAACTCTTATAGAGTTATAAGTTATATATCGATCTATATCTATATCTATATCTATATCTAGAAGGTTAAAGCTGCCTGCTTTTGTCACTTCTCTGAGCCCCATCACTTTGGGTTTCCCAAACACACAAAATAAAAATTTGATTTTCTCCTGTTAAACTGGCTCATGTCAGTTTAAAAATTGTTAGATCAGCCAGAAAAACCTAAGATGGATAGAGAAAATTTTTTCTCCCCAACAGCAGAATTGGTGTTGTACAATTTCAAGGAAACCAGGACACTACCATTTCAAAGGCGATCTCTGCGAATCAGTAGTGAGAAGAACAAAGGTTCAAAACATCCTTTGATGTCAGATGCCAGAAAATTCCAAGATCCTCCATTTCAATGAAAACCAATTCTTAGTCTGATGGGAGCAACTTTTCAAGTTCCCCTCATCCAGGTCACTGGGTCAAGAAAAGTCTTCCTTCACGTGGCTTTGAAACTTTATGTTTAAATCTTCTGATTCAACTATCTTGACAACATCTTTGACTGGAAGTTTTTTGAGACTGTATTAGAATAACTGAGGTGCTGTCTGCTTTTCATTAAGGACAGATTAACTGGAGATATTCTGTTTGCAATTCCTCTTTTGAATGTGGGCATACTGACTTGCTGGCAGTCAACCCCTGTTAGGCAGCCTCTAACAGAATGGAGAAGGAAAAGGCAACCTACGCTAGTGTTCTTGCCTGGAGAATCCCAGGGACAGGGGGAGCCTGGTGGGCTGCCGCCTATGGGGTCTCAGAGTTGGACACAACTGAAGCGACTAGCAGCAGTAGCAGCAGCAACAGAATGACACAGATGGGGCGGTATTGAAAGTCTTTATGTCTTTCACTTAGGTGTTGCTAAAATCAGCACCTATATCAATACTTAACTTACTTAACTTGGGATAAAGTAGTGTTTGCAGAAGATTCCTTTTTAAATACAAATATATGATCTTAGGCTGCAGTGTTTTGACCTACTAGTTGTCACTAAAACCTTGCTCATTCCATGAGCAAAAAGAAGAGTCCTGAGAAGGATGACAGACATGTTTGGAGGCGGGATGAAGGCCAAAGAGGTGAATTAGAGCGTGAGCAGGGCGTAATGATGGATGTTCAGGCCTGAATCATGTTCCACAAAATTCCTATGTTGAAGCCCTACTCCTCAGTGTGACTGTGTTTGGAGATGGGGCATTTTGGGGATAATTAAGATTAAATACAGAGTACATCATGCAAAATGCTGTGTTGGATGAAGCACAAGCTGGAATCAAGATTGCCAGGAGAAACATCAATAACCTCAGATATGCAGATAAGACCACCCCTATGGCAGAAAGTGAAGAGGAACTAAAGAGCCTCTTGATGAAAGAGGAGACTGAAAACGTTGGCTTAAAAGCTCAACATTCAGAACACTAAGATCGTGGCATCTGGTCCCATCACTTCATGGCAAATAAATGGGAAACAGTGAGAGAATTTATTTTTGGGGGCTCCAAAATCACTGCAGATGGTGATTACAGCCATGAAATTGAAAGACTCTTGCTCCTTGGAAGAAAAGTTATGACCAACCTAGACAGCATATTAAAAAGCAGAGACATTACTTTGCCAATAAAGGTCCGTCTAGTCAAACCTATGGTTTTTCCAGAGTCATGTATGGATATGAGAGTTGGACTATAAAGAAAGCTGAGCACTGAAGAATTGATGCTTTTGAACTGTGGTGTTGGAGAAGCCTCTTGAGAGTCCCTTGGCCTGCAAGAAGATCCAACCAGTCCATCCTAAAGGAAATCAGTCCTGAATATTCAATGGAAGGACTGATGTGAAGCTGAAACTCCAATCCTTTGGCCACCTGATGCCAAGAACTGAGTCATCTGAAAAGACCCTGATGCTGGGAAAGATGGAAGGTGGGAGGAGAAGGGGACAACAGAAGATGAGATGGTTAGATGGCATCACTGACTTGATGGCTGTGAGTTTGAGTAAGCTCTGGGAGTTGGTGATGGACAGGGAGGCCTGGCATGCTGCAGTCCATGGGGTCACAAAGAGTCGGACACGACTGAGCAACTGAACTGAAGATTAACTGAGGTCCTAAGGGTGAGGCCCTAATATAATAGGACTGGCTCTTGTGAGAAGAGGAAAAGGTGCCAGAGTGCTTGCTCACTTACTTGCTTGCACGTGCTCTCTCTTTCTCTCCTGGGAAGGGGAGACTTGAGGAAAGGCCACGTGAGAACACAGGGAGAGTGCAGCCATCTGCAAGCCAGGAAGAGTTCCCACTAGAAAGCAGCCTGCGCCCCTGGATCCCGGATGAGCAGCATCCAGAACTGTGAGAAAGGAACAGCTGCTGTCCCAAGCGCTCAGCCTGTGGCACCTCGCTAAGCCAAGCAGACTAATCCAGTGGGAAACCCTGGGAACCCGGAAAACACAGACACGCCTCCAGCTTCCGAGAACAGGAAATGGAAAAGATAGAGAAAGGCCAAGACATGGGGTGACCAGTCGAGAAAAAGGCAAAGTTTCCCAATGCTAGACCTCGGCTTTAGTGACAGACGAACCAACAGTTCTCTTCTTGGGTTGAAAGGTACACTCTGTGTAAATCACAGATATTTAGAACCTTTCAAGTTTCAGGCCAATATGCGATTTCAAAATGAATTTAACAGTATCTACATAATAAGAAAAATTCCAAAGGGATTTTAGTCCAAATATTTGGACAAAATTCTAAAAGTAGGGGCACCAAGTTCTAGATAAAATTAATTACCAGTGGCACTTAAAACTAATTTTATCCAACGGGGAAGATACAAAAATTGTTTCTATTCTGCAGCGCCACAGATTCATAGCTTATCAGAGCGTGAGAAAACTGAGATGGGCTCAACCCTCTCAGTCACTATGTTTATACACTTGTTAGATTTTAACTTGCTAAAAATAATGCTTTAAGATCATTGTAAGATAATTCTTGTTTACTTAAGTATTAAGATTATATTAGAGTACACATAGAAGGGTAAACCTTATTGTTTAAAATAATTGACTTTTTCTGGAATAGATGAAAAGTCTAATTCGAAAGGATACATGCAGCCTGATTTACATAGCAGCTCTATTTATAGTAACCTAAATGACCACTGACAGAGGGATGGATAAAGATGTGATATATATTGTGTGTGTGTATACACACACACACACACAAAATGGAATATTACTTGGCCATAGAAGAAGGAAATAATGCCATCTTCAGCAACATGGATGGACTTAGAGTCTATCATACTAAGTCAGACAAAGACAAATATCGTGATATTGCTCATACGTGGAATCTATGAAAATGACAAAATTTACGAAACAGAAATAGATTCACAAACATTGAAAACAAACTAATCATTACCAAAGAGGGAAGAGGGAAGGAAGGGCTAAATTAGGAGCTAGGGATTAACAGATACTCACCACTGTATATAAAGTAAACAATAAGGACCTACTTACAGCGTAAAACAAGTAACTACATTCAATGCCTTGCAATAGCTAATAATGGAAAAGATCTAAAAGATATATATATATGTATATATATACACATATAACAGAATCACTTTGCCAAATGCCTGAAATTAACACAACTTTGTAAATCAACTATACTTCAGTTAAAAATGTAAAAAATAAAATGATTTCTAATCTATTAATTTATCTTCACTCAAATCAAAATGATTATCTAATTTCAAGGTAAATTGTAAAATGTTTAATATATCTGCCTAGTGAATAATACCGGAGAAGGCAATGGCAACCCACTCCAGTACTCTTGCCTGGAAAATCCCATGGACGGAGGAGCCTGGTAGGCTACAGTCCATGGGGTCGCTATGAGTCGGACACAACTGAGCGATTTCCCTTTCACGTTCACTTTTCACTTTCACACATTGGAGAAAGAAATGGCAACCCACTCCAGTGTTCTTGCCTGGAGAATCCCAGGGACGGGGGAGCCTGGTGGGCTGCCGTCTATGGGGTCGCACAGAGTCGGATACGACTGAAGCGACTTAGCAGCAGCGAATAATACAGAGAAACAGACATAAACACAGACAGATATAGATATTTCCAGGCAAAATATTCCGCAAGGTCTTTTAAGTAGGTTTCGATGTCCAAACTGCGGAGCAGCTTTTCTTCACTTCTTGAGTCCCTCCTTGTACTAACCACTCCAGATGCTGAGAACACCCTGAGGGTTATCTCTGATTTCAAGCTGCTCTGAGACGAACCCATGGTACATATGCGGCGGTTAGACCACAGTTACATCTGTTTCCTCTTAAAGTGAACCTCTATGTGCAAAAATATAATAACTCACTACCAAAATTTTTCTTTTCTGGGGAAATAATGACAATTCTTGTCCCACAATTGTTCTGTTTGGTTTTGTTGATTTTAATGATTAGTGATATTTATTTTCAATGCCAGTGAACTAATAGTTTTTCTGAGCCCATTAACCTGTATCTAACTTATTTATATCAGCAGAACTAAAGCCACGGCAGCTTGAAGGGTTTGTAATAAGTGTGCACCTTTGGTTTGTTGGTTACTCTTTCTCATGTGCCAAGCCTTGTTAAGAAAGCCTACATGTGTTTAATCTGTCTTTGCAAACAGGTATACATGCTACAGGAAAAAAATTTTTGAAATATTATCAAGGTTTCTTTCCCTGTAGCCCCCGAGGGTTACTCATAGCCTCAAGGAGAACTGGAATCCTTTGAACAATAATGCATGCAGCCCGAGTCAGCTATAGGTTTTGACTGACAGCATAGCATCCGGAGGCAAAGTTATGCTGCTGTCTTGATAAAAGAGACTTTTGGAAAAGGAAAAATGGTGTTTCTAAATGACAAAGCTTCCTTTTAATAAATCAAGAATAGAGATTAATCAATGAGCCAGAAACTTCTCTCTGGACTTCAGGTGAGACTCTCACCGGTGCCCCGTGCCAGCCCAGGGAAGCCACTCATGGTGGATCGGAAATGATGGTGTGGCATCTTCAGGCAAGCAGGGAGCTGGAGGCAGTTCCTCCAAGCCTGGTGGTGTACAAAGGGTAACCAACATCCCCTGTGTCCCCTCCCAGGTTAAATTCAGAAGAAAGTTGAAGGTCCTGGCTGTGTGTCTGCCAAGGGGTCTCCTCCATGAGGGGTGTGCTCAGAACTCAGAAGGTGCTGAGTCTTCCTTACTTGCAAGCCAGTAAGTTTGATGCCCACTGCTTCCTAGACACCAGAAGAATACGCCAGACTCCTGGGATGGGGCTGAAGGATAGTTTCTGAGTCCCAGTTACAGCAGTAATGCAAGTTTCAGTATCTCTCATTCTCCAAGCCCCCGTCCTGCAGGGCAACACAGTGCAAAGCTAACAACTACACACAACGCAAGGAAGCCAGCCCTTCCATCACAGGAGGCCGGCGGCTGCTCTTTGCTCCAAGGGGGAGAGTAGCTCCGCTGGCTGAGGCAGGTCGGTTCACAGACGCTCTGGAAATGCCCTTGCAGCACCCAGAGCGCCCGCGCCGAGCTCCAAGATGCACAGGAAGGCCCGTGCAGAACTGTCTCCCCACAGGGCAGAGGGAGCCCCTAGCCCGGGGAAGTGGGCATGGTCAGTCAAGCCAGCAGTCCTCCGGGATCTCCCACCGCCCGAGCGGCTCTGCACTGCTGCTGAGAGCCGAGCTGGGGCCTGGTTTGAATCCCCAGAGCAACGGTCATGCTCCACCCAGGCTCTGAGAGCAGAGTCCGGGGCCAGCCACCTCCGGCGGTGAGGTCCGAGGCCTGAGCAGAGACAAGAGGGACAAGGCCGCTCCCCTGGAGAAGCGCCCTCATTCCCAGCAGTGCTGCGAGGAGATGCATGACCTCCCTGGGAAGGAAGGAGAAGAGAGGGGAGAAACGGCCCTGGACGAGAATCTGAATGAACGGTTTATTCAAGTAGCACTGAATTAATGTGAAGCGTGGAGGAGGAAATGCTAACCCACTCCAGTATTCCTGCCTCGAAGGTCCCACGGCCAGAGAAGCCCGCCGGGCTGCAGTTCCCGAGGATGAATGCAGAGAGTTGGACATGACATAGCACGCCAGCGCGCTCTGAAAGAGACCTCCAGCGGAAGAACTGAGCTACCTTTACTCGCGAGTTTATCTCCGCTGCTGGACACGCCCACTCCTGCTTCCCGATGAATGAAAACTCCTAAGCAGGAATGAGATCAGACAGACAGTACCTATTTCCTGCCCGACGATACTGTGTAAATTTTGACCCAACATGTATGTATTAAGTTGGCACTAATTAATCACAATGACAGGATATTTTCTTCCCAGCACTAAAATTTTAAAGTATTTTTAGGAGCCATATTATATGAAGCAATATTTTTATATAGTTGTGAAACCTAAAGATATTGCAGACAAAAGACAGACAAAAACAGGTCCTTTGAGAGTTTAGTTGAATTCATGGGTGGTTTCACAAATGAACCAAGAGGAGCTGTAATTTTTTTCAGCTGCAATCATAACCTTTCCAAGTTAATGCCACGGTACACCTTTTATCAAAGGTGCCTTGCAGCCGCTGTCAGAAGCGCAATCATAGCTTAGCCACTGATTAACCTGATTACATCTTCTGTTTCTATGGGCCAATATCCAGTGGGTTAATAGTTGTCTGGTTTTTCTCTGACCTTTCCGTAAAATTTCCCATTGCCCTACTTAAAGCCAATACTTCAGACTTGATAACAAGCCTACAATTTCCAATTATTACCTTGGAGTTTCTACACACAGCCTTCCTATTACTGTATATCAGTGTCAATTGGTGTGATGTTATTTTTAAGTCAAAGACCTGAGATGAAAGTCCGGTTCCTTCACTCGGTGGCCTCGCGATTTTGCACAAATGACAACTTCCGTGTCCCTAAATCTTCTCATCTTTAAAACTGGGAAGATTTTTATCACCCAAACAGGCCTCACATTGGTCAGGATTGCTGAAACTCAGACTGATAATGTAAAATTAGTCATTTTGAATGAATGTAAATTTCTACTCTAAATTTTCTATGGAAGATAACTAAACTGTCACTCAGCGCTGAAACCAACTAGGGGAGTAAATGGTGTTACTAACCTCTAAGATGAATGGCTCTTTACTTAAATGAAACCATGAATGATTTATCGAGTTTGAAAAAGAAAGGTAAAAATGAGCCATCTAGAAGGGAAACAAATGAACACAAGGAAAACTGATGGACTATAATGAGCTTCTTCCAGGAGCTTCAGAGGAAGCTATGAAGGGAGGGAGGGAAGCGGGAGGAAAAAAAGGAAGAACCTAGCAAGATGGGCAGAAATCGGGGCCCTGCCTACCGAGACAATCTGGGAGGATGGCCAAGCGACTTCACCAGCTGTGCGTCTCCTATCCGACGGCATAATGCTCTGTGTCCACATCAGCCACCTTGGCCCTAAATGTTATTAAAACCACGGCAGAGTTTACTGTGCGTTACCTTTAAGATGATGGGAGAATCTGGGGGACGGGTGGGACTAAAGAGGAAACTTCTACGATACACGAGACCTCAGGCAAAGAGAAAGCATGGCCAAGGCAATGAGGAAAAAAAGGTGGAGCCTGGGCTTATCAGATACACACTACCATACATACGCAGACAAACAGCACGGGCTATGCAGCCCAGGAACTGTGCTCCTCATCTTGTAATAACACCCTACAACGGAAAGGAGTCTGAAAAAGAATACGTCTGTGTTTCTGTCGTGAGTCTGAGTGAACTCTGGGAGTTGGTGATGGACAGGGAGACCTGGCGTGCTGCAATTCATGGGATCGCCAAGAGTCGGACACGACTGAGCGACTGAACTGTATGTGAATCACTTTGCTGTGCCAGAAACTTACACAACATTGTAGATCAAATATATTTCAATTAAAAAAGGAGAAAAAAAAAAAAGGTAACAGTTCTAAAATATCCAAGACTTCTGAAAGAGACTCTGGTTTCTGGTTTTTTTGGTAAAAAGTGACCTGAGTCATTTTCATTTAATCAAAAAGACAAAGTGACTGGCACAGCCTGGTGATTAACACCTGACTTGGCCCTATATTCCAACAAAACAGTATGAAATACCTAAGAAAAGGTAGAAAAAAAATATACCAACAATCATATATTTGCCAGCATTTCTAAGCTACAGCTCAGTCCCCAAGTCCAGATTTACAAATTTCAATTTATATAGGTGTCCAAGTTTACATATATATTAAGTAATTTCCCAAGATGGTTCATTTCACCAAAATCTGGAAGCTGCTAACTTTGGGGGCATTGGAACACTGTATCATAAACAGCGAATTTTTTTCCACGGAAAATGCTGATGTCAAGAAAAATAAGACATTGATTCCTTTTCATTCCTTGTCCATGTTTCGTTTCACTGGGCAGAGGACTCACCTGCTGAGTGGCAGTAACGCAGCTGTGCTGCTGGGGCTTGAGATTCACTGGAGGCCTTTGGGAGCAGAGGCAGAGGACAGAGTTCTGATGATCCTGCGTGGCCAGTCTTGCACTTGTTTTCTCCTGACTGTTGTTATAGTAAGTAAAGAAGATGAAATCAGTTATAAAATCTTGGATGCTTCTTTGCAAAGCATTTCTTAAACTTTCAAACTACAAAAATTTGTCTCAAAAGTTAAGAAATCCTTTCTTTCAGGCTGGAGATTTTATGATTCCTGCTTTCTTCACATTTTTATAAATGCGCCATCTAAGAGGGAAAAATGCTCACATGATCCTAAAAGTCTCAAGAAAGGAAGAAGGAAGTCATGACCATATAGAAAAAGAAAAATAAAATAGAAAATTTCATAGACTCCAAATGTGTAATTCCGTTTAGAGCCCAAATGAGAAAACTGCTTTATGAATCAAGGCATTAGCACACCTCACGCTGTGAACTACAAGCTGGAATCAATTAGACAGTAACACTGCATAATTTCCCAACACTGAGAGCTTTTACCGAATGTGGACCACGCTATGTCCCGTGCAATCACTGATTTGCTGACCTCCGAAAATACCTTAGTTTTTTCCTCACATCCCTGGATAATAACAGTAATACTTTAATATAAGTTAAATGAGCGGGGTGACAATACACAGCCTTGACGTACTCCTTTTCCTATTTGGAACCAGTCTGTTGTTCCATGTCCAGTTCTAACTGTTGCTTCCTGACGTGCATACAGATTTCTCAAGAGGCAGGTCAGGTGGTCTGGTATTCCCATCTCTCTCAGAATTTTCCACAGTTTACTGTGATCCACACAGTCAAAGGCTTTGGCATAGTCAATAAAGCAGAAATAGATGTTTTTCTGGAACTCTCTTGCTTTTTCCATGATCCAGCGAATGTTGGCAATTTGATCTCTGGTTCCTCTGCCTTTTCTAAAACCAGCTTGAACATCAGGGAGTTCACAGTTCACATATTGCTGAAGTCTGGCTTGGAGAATTTTGATCATTACTTTACTAGCATGTGAGATGAGTGCAATTGTGCAGTAGTTTGAGCATTCTTTGGCATTGCCTTTCTTAGGGATTGGAATGAAAACGGACCTTTTCCAGTCCTGTGGCCACTGCTGAGTTTTCCAAATTTGCTGGCATATTGAGTGCAGCACTTTCACAGCATCATCTTCCAGGATTTGAAATAGCTCAGCTGGAATTCCATCACCTCCACTAGCTTTGTTCATAGTGATGCTTCCTAAGGCCCACTTGACTTCACATTCCAGGATGTCTGGCTGTAGGTGAGTGATCACATCGTGATTATCTTGGTCATGAAGATCTTTTTTGTACAGTTCTTCTCTGTATTCTTAATATACACCTCTTCTTAATATCTTCTGCTTCTGTTAGGTCCATACCATTTCTGTCCTTTATCGAGCCCATCTTTGCATGAAATGTTCCCTTGGTATCTCTAATTTTCTTGAAGAGATCTCCAGTCTTTCCCATTCTGTTGTTTTCCTCTGTTTCTTTGCATTGATCACTGAGAAAGGCTATCTTATCTCTTCTCGCTATTCTTTGGAACTCTGCATTCAGATGCTTATATCTTTCCTTTTTCCTTTGCTTTTTGCTTCTCTTCTTCCACAGCTATTTGTAAGGCTATGGTTTTTCCAGTGGTCATGTACGGATGTGAGAGTTAGACTGTGAAGAAAGCTTAGTGCCAAAGAATTGATGCATTTGAACTGTGGTGTTGGAGATCCAACCACTCCATTCTAAAAGAGATCAGCCCTGAGTGTTCTTTGGAAGGAATGATGCTAAAGCTGAAGTTCCAGTACTTTGGCCACCTGATGCGAAGAGTTGACTCATTGGAAAAGATTCTGATGTGGGGAGGGATTGGGGGCAGGAGGAAAAGGGGATCTCTATATTGTTATAATAAAAGATCTCTCCAGCTCATTTACTCTTGTTCCTAATAGTCCTTAAATGAGGACCAGAGGGCCACTGTCTGTAAAAGGGAATGAAGAAGAAAAGCTGACCTTGTTTGCATGGGCAAATCCCTCCTAAATTGGATATTTTTAAATCAAGTATATATGACAAACTATATTTCTTTCACTGTACCTGGAAAAGCTTGACACCATCTAAATAACAATGAAAAAGATCTATTGCTTCCTAAACAACTTCACAAAATTCTCTCCTTTCATGTTGGTCCCAAATTGAATAGAAATGCTTCTGTTTATTTTTCAACGTATTGTATTTTGTGTATTTCTGGAAGTTACCAAATTTTGTCTTTGAATGAGTAGGATAATTGTTTTCTGGCTTTAATTATTGCTTTTTGTGTTAAAAAGTTATTTGTATGCCTGTGTGTCCTATTGTATATCTGACTACCTCAATTTTACTTGCTTATAACCATAATTGTCTATTATACAGAAAAAGAAATTGTTTTCTTTTTATTGTCTTAAACAGATTTTGTAGTAAAATCAGAGTTCCTTGGCCTAAAATATTTTACTGTACTGTCATAGCACTGAATGTTCACTGGGTACAACCTTTTAGAATGGATTAAAAAACACTGCCACAATAGTTGTTTTAGCTAGCCTGAGTGCTCTAAAAATTGACATTCTTAACATTTCTCCAATATGAAACTTCAATCTACAAATCAATCAGAAGCAGCTTGGGTCAGATTATATCATCATTGCCTTATATCTTGCAAACGCACAGAGCTGATACACTGTGAAACAGACCTTAAAAAAATACAGTAGAAGTTATCTCACCTGAGATTAACTAAGCAGCAAAACCTAGAGGGAAAAATAAAATCTTTCTCTAAACCTCACACATATATGAAAGATAATGCTTCAAATTTATAAGACATGAAGACACTGGCTCAAAAATAAATATTGATTTAGAATGTAGAAAGCCATTACAATGAAAACCAATGGGATATACTGGGGAAAAGTTGGAGGAAAAAAGCATATAACTGAAATTGCCACTATATCTTTCTTTTTTTATTAACATACTAAGTTCAGTTCAGTTCAGTTCACTCAGTCATGTCCGACTCTTTGCAACCCCATGAACTTCAGTATGCAGGCCTCCCTGTCCGTCACCAACTCCTGGAGCCTACCCAACTCATGTCCATTGGGTAAGTGATGCCATCCAGCCATCTCATCCTCTGTCGTCCCCTTCTCTTCCTACTCTCAATCTTTCCCAGCATCAGGGTCTTTTCAAATGAGTCAACTCTTCGCATCAGGTAGACAAAGTATTGGAGTTTCAGCTTCAACATCAGTCCTTCCAACGAACACTCAGGACTGATCTCCTTTAGAATGGACTGGTTGGATCTCCTTGCAGTCCTAGGGACTCTCAAGAGTCTTCTCCAACACCACAGTTCAAAAGCATCAATTGTTCTGTGCTGAGCTTTCTTTAGAGCCCATCCCTTCTCTTCCTACTCTCAATCTTTCCCAGCATCAGGGTCTTTTCAAATGAGTCAACTCTTCGCATCAGGTAGACAAAGTATTGGAGTTTCAGCTTCAACATCAGTCCTTCCAACGAACACTCAGGACTGATCTCCTTTAGAATGGACTGGTTGGATCTCCTTGCAGTCCTAGGGACTCTCAAGAGTCTTCTCCAACACCACAGTTCAAAAGCATCAATTGTTCTGTGCTGAGCTTTCTTTAGAGCCCAATTCTCACATCCATACATGACCACTGGAAAAACCATAGTCTTGACTAGACGGACCTTTCTTGGCAAAGTAATATCTCTACTTTTTAATATCTTGTCTAGGTTGGTCAAACTTTCCTTCCAAGGAGTAAGCGTCTTTTAATTTCATGGCTTCAATCACCATCTGCAGTGATTTTGAAGCCCAAAAAAATAAAGTTTTGCTTTTTCCATGATCCAGCGGATGTTGGCAATTTGATCTCTGGTTCCTCTGCCTTTTCTAAAACCAGCTTGAACATCAGGGAGTTCACGGTTCACGTATTGCTGAAGTCTGGCTTGGAGAATTTTGAGCATTACTTTACTAGCATGTGAGATGAGTGCAATTGTGCAGTAGTTTGAGCATTCTTTGGCATTGCCTTTCTTAGGGATTGGAATGAAAACGGACCTTTTCCAGTCCTGTGGCCACTGCTGAGTTTTCCAAATTTGCTGGCATATTGAGTGCAGCACTTTCACAGCATCATCTTCCAGGATTTGAAATAGCTCAGCTGGAATTCCATCACCTCCACTAGCTTTGTTCATAGTGATGCTTCCTAAGGCCCACTTGACTTCACATTCCAGGATGTCTGGCTGTAGGTGAGTGATCACATCGTGATTATCTTGGTCATGAAGATCTTTTTTGTACAGTTCTTCTCTGTATTCTTAATATACACCTCTTCTTAATATCTTCTGCTTCTGTTAGGTCCATACCATTTCTGTCCTTTATCGAGCCCATCTTTGCATGAAATGTTCCCTTGGTATCTCTAATTTTCTTGAAGAGATCTCCAGTCTTTCCCATTCTGTTGCTTTCCTCTATTTCTTTACATTGATTGCTGAGGAAGGCTTTCTTATCTCTCCTTGCTATTCTTTGGAAATCTGCATTCAGATGCTTATATCTTTCCTTTTCTCCTTTGCTTTTGGCTTCTCTTCTTTTCACAGCTATTTGTAAGGCCTCTTCAGACAGCCATTTTGCTTTATTTGCATTTCTTTTTCTTGGGAATGGTCTTGATCCCTGTCTCTTGTACAATGTCACCTCCATCCATAGTTCATCACTCTATCAGATCTAGTCCCTTAAATCTATTTCTCACTTCCACTGTATAATCATAAGGGATTTGATTTAGGTCATACCTGAATGGTCTAGTGATTTTCCCTACTTTCCTCAATTTACATCTGAATTTGGTGATAAGGAGTTCATGATTTGAGCCACAGTCAGTTCCCGGTTTTGTTTTTGCTGACTGTATAGAGCTTCTCCATCTTTGGCTGCAAATCAATCTGATTTCAGTGTTGACCATTTGGTGATGTCCATGTGTAGACCCTTATAGCAGAAAGTGAAGAACTAAAGAGCCTCTTGATGAAAGTGAAAGAGGAGAGTGAAAAAGTTGGCTTAAAGCTGAACATTCAGAAAATGAAGATCATGGCATCTGGTCCCATCACTTCATGGCAAATAGATGGAGAAACAGTGGAAACAGTGGCTGACTATTTTCTTGGGCTCCAAAATCACTGCAGATGGTGATTACAGCCATGAAATTAAAAGACGCTTACTCCTTGGAAAGAAGGTTATGACCAATCTAGACAGCATATCCTAGTTATGACCAACCTAGATAGTATATTCAAAAGCAGAGACATTACTTTGCCAACAACGGTCCATCTAGTCGAGGCTATGGTTTTTCCAGTAGTCATGTATGGATGAGAGAGTGGAACTATAAAGAAAGCTAAGCACTGAAGAATTGATGCTTTTGAAGGGGTGTTGGAGAAGACTCTTGAGAGTCACTTGGACTACAAGGAGATCCAACCAGTCCATCCTAAAGGAGATCAGTCCTGGGTGTTCACTGGAAGGACTGATGTTGAGGCTGAAACTCCAATACTTTGGCCACCTGATGTGGAGAGCTGACTCATTTGAAAATTCCCTGATGCTGGGAAAGATTGAGGGCAGGAGGAGAAGAGGACGACAGAGGATGAGATGGTTGGATGGCATCACCGACACAGTGGACATGGGTTGGGTGCACTCTGGGAGTTGGTGACGGACAGGGAGGCCTGGCGTGCTGTGATTCATGGAGTTGCAGAGGGTCAGACACGACTGAGTGACTGACCTGAGCTGATTAATAGGACTCAGTCTAAGTGATTTACATATATTGGCTCATTTAGTCCTTGTAACAATTAGGAATGAATTCTAGAAGATGAATGACTGTATATATAAAACTGGAAATCAGATTTTTGACTTGGAAGATAAATTTGAGGTGAGCAAGACCAACCTCTCAAGTAATATTTTATAATCTTTTTTTTTCCAGGAAGGCAGGAAATTAAATTGTTCCTCAATTAGATTCACACACAACTGTAGCATTTTAGCTGTTGAATTAGGCTAAGAATCCAAGGAAAAACTTGAGAGAGGATTAGAAGAGGAGGCTGCATTATGGCATTATTTTATGCTTTTATGTTGTATCTTAAAAATCCTACTTAGGGATCTTCAGCTTCAGCTAATGTCTTGCCTTGCAAAGTATAATTTTGAACTCAAGAGGAGTAAATGGAATCATCTCACCTTTAGTAAGTGAGAAGCACAGATTTTGTACTGGTATAGCTGGTGAGCGGTAGCCTGGCTTTATCCATACCCTGCGTTTTATGTGTGCATACCTGATTAGCAGAGTGCAGGAAGGGGACATTTTGGCTCTGAGATAGGAGGAAGATCGGATGAGACTTGAGATAGCAGCTCCATCTCCATGCCCCTTTCTGCGCTCTGCTAATCAGGCATGCACACATAAAACGCAGGGTATAGATAAACCCAGGCTACCGCTCAGCAGCTATACTGGTACCCGTCTCACTTACTAAAGGTGAGATTATTCCGTTTACTCCTCTTGAGTTCAAAATTATACAAGGGGAAGACATCCATTTCCGTGTCTTTAAATGGATGAGACACTATCCAGGGACCACAGGCTTGATCCCTGGGAAGCCGCCTGACAAAGACAGAGATCTTCCCCAGCCTTGGAGAGAGGACCGCAGCTTGCTTGGGGCTTGACTTCTCTGGGCTATCACTTCGGAGGTTGGTCTTGCTCACCTCAAATTCATCTTCAATTTAAAAATCCAATTGCTAGCCTGATACCCAGGTATTTCATTTTCTAGATTTGTACTTGATTATTACAAGGACTAAAGTGAGTTAATGTATGTAAATCACTTAGAATGAATATTGATATGTATTGAGTCCTATGAGGTATTAGCTGCTGTTCCTCCTTCCTGGGGAAATGCGTGTGATAGACGCTGACAGCTCTGCCAGAGGACGTGCCCTCGGTGTGTGAATAAGCGTGGGTTTCCCCTGTGATGAGCCTGCCCTGGTTCGGCCTGGATGGTGGAATGTCCTGGGCACTGAGTCATGCTTCCCCCTCCCCTCTGTGTGCCACCCAGGAAGCAGCAAGAAGGATCTGGTGCTGGGGTGGGGATTCCTTTCCTTGAGGAAAGAGACCTACAAGAAGAGGGCTGTGCATGTCCATCACCCTGTCCTCAGAGAGCTTATGCGTAGAGCCAGGAGTTTCTTTTCTGAGACACAAGAAAATTTACAAGCCCATTACCCTTATAACTACTGATGCAAAATATTTACAAACCAAATTTAACAATATACAGAAAACACAGTTACAGAGGATAGGATTTATCTTAAAAATATGGAGATTTGAATGGCTGTTTGTTTAATTTACCACATTAACAGAATAAAGTTGCAAAACCCAGATGATTTTTCAATAGATGAAGAAAAATGTGATAAAATTAAAAAATCATTTATGACTCAGTATCCTAGAAAACTGGGAATTGAAATAAACTTCTAAAGCCAAACTGTTGTTAAAGCATTAGAAACAATTGCCTTAAAAGAAAAAAAAAAAAAACAGGAAAAAAATGCCTACTTCTACCCTATCTACTCAACATTATACCTGCAGTTTTAGCCAACATGTATGATTCAAGAAACAGCAGGAAGAAATATAAGTATTGTTTAAATAGTGATAAAATAACTTGTTATTTACAGATGATAGAGTTGCCTATAACTTTTCATGTTTTAGCATTTTATAACTTAAAGATCAAAACATTCACTGAGAACAATATGTTGATCATAACTAAACTAAGATTCAGGAAAAGGCTATATTAGGCTGTAAAATCAAAAACTCTAAGAAAGTCCATTGTAGCAATTATGCAATTTAAGCTTTTCAATGTTTCTTCATTTTTCTTTCTTTAAGGAAGTCTTGTGAGTTATATACAGAATTTTTATACCCTCCTCTAACTTATCTATATATAGACAATAGACCATGGAACTTAGATGCCCATGAATTAGGCTCTTAATAAAATTTTGATTTTTATATTTTACTTTCTGAAGTTTTATCAGATCTACTACTAATAACCATCATATGTCTGAGAATAATGAACTAGGAAGGCAAGTGAACCTGGCCACTCTTATTTTAGGTTTCTTTGATATGACCATGCCTATTAAATTACAGAACCCTACACAATAGGCTTTTGACCTTAAAAAGTTCTATAACTTCCTACTTGCCGAGCTTAGGAAACCTATATTATAGATATGACAAAGTCTTTCCATTTGAGTATTCAGATACATTTCTCAAAAAAAAATCTTTCAAAAAAATTCTATATACTCATTACCTATGTCCCAATTTTTCACTGACCTGAAAATCCTCAGTGATGGAGAATTCTATGGTCATTGGTCTAAGAACTAGAAAAATCAAGGATTTAAAAGGAATTGAGGTTGTTTTTTCTCAAGAAGAAAAACTGGAAAATGTTTGGAATATACTGTTTTTATTAAAACTGACAGTGTAAAATGAAAAATATGGATTCACTTTTCTGTAAAGCAGAAATAACTCTACATTCCAATAAAAGTTAATAAAAAATACAGGTCTCAAAAAATACTTCGTGATGAGGCATTTGTATTACTAATACACACTCATTGTTTTATCATGCACAGTCAGTGATATTTGGTTCAAATCTGCATACTTGATGAAAAATTCATGCAGGTAATGAATATTCATGTGATGTCCATCGTAGGGCAAGCATTGCACTGGTGCGGTGGGGTCTGCAGAAGTGTGTCACACACACACACACACACACACACACACAAGAAGTGTGTCACACAAACAGCCCTCAGAGAAACCACAGGAACAAGAGGTGTCACTAAAGCGAGGCAAACACGGGAAAAGGAAGGGGGCAGGAGCCACGCCTGGGAAGACCTGATCCAAAGGCCCTGAGTACCTGCTGAGCGCTGTACGCCCCTGAGGGTCCTGCAGGACAGCAAGCAAGGTCACAATTGAATGCTCTTTCAGGCGTTTCCCAGCCTCACTCTTCTGACTTCTGGAAATGCACGCTCCATTATCCCCTGTAAACTACTCTCCCTCATTAAACAGCAGGACAAATACAAGTATCCTTTTTTGCTATCGGTGTTCTAGGCTACTTATTAGCCAGACAGTTTTCTGGCTCCATATGCAAGGAGCTGTTCTTTTGTTCTCTCCACTTAATCAAACCACAAAGAAAAACTTATTCTCTCTCAGACTCTGAATCAGAATCAAAGGAAGAGCAGTTTACTAACCATTTCTACTTCAGCTGGGCAGGTGTTTGTACAATTTCTACCCAAGACTCTTTAGAACATCTATATTCTCTTTAATTTTCATTTTACCATATAATTAATGCTTGTTATATAACTGGCTAATTATTATTGATCCTATAAATATATAGACTATAATAAAATTTTCATTCTGTAAGAAAAAAACCTGTCAATATTTTGGCATGCTTATTTTACTCCTGACTTTTTCCTATGCAAACATTAATAGAGACATCTTTGAAAGTTATGTAGGCTGTTTTTTAAATTATGGAAATATAAAACACATCCTCTTGCTAATATTTTTATCACTAGTATTTTTGTTAGAACATTTATTTATTGAACAGGTATTTATTAAGTACCTTCACTGTCTAGACAGGGAGGCTACCGTTTACATAAGACAAATCTCTGCCTTCATGGAGATTATGTTTTGATCAACCCAGACCTGATTAAAAGAAAAAAACAGTAAACTAATGAGTGAGCATGATTAGGGAACCAGTAGGTGCCATAAGGAAATTAAACAGGTGCAGCCCAGAAAATGACGCAACAGATGGGAGTGTGACCACTTCACACGGGATCAAGGCGGGCGTCCCTGAGCAAGTGATGCTTGACTTGAAACATGGAAATGGCAACCCGCTCCAGTACGCTTGCCTGCCAGATCTCACGGACAGAGGAGCCTGTCAGACAAGAGAGTCAACATGACTTAGCCACCAAACAGTGACGACAGCGAACTGCAAGGAGGAGCCGGTCAGTGGAGATCTGAGGGCGAGCGTTCCGGGAACTGAGGACCGCAAGGATGAAAGGCCGAGGGCCTCCGAGCCGAGCAGAAAACCTGCTCCTGCCGCCAAGCACCGCGGACGAGGCCGTGTCAGAGGCTGGCGTGGAGGGGAGCCGCAGCCTGCGGAGTCGCGACAGACGGGGGCCCTCGCCCGGCTGTGCGGAGATCCGCGTCTCCTCCGGACTCTCCCGCTCTGATACGTTGCTCTTCCAGGTACCACTTTCCTTTTTTTTTTTTTTTTTTTTTAACCTGTATGCTGGTTCTGTGATCATATCCGAATTTGTCACATTATATTCTAGGCTCTACTTTGCAAGCCGAGTTTAATGACAATCCCCAGTCACAGCATTTTAATTTGCAACATGGATAGACATCACTAAGTCATTTTTTTCAACTATGAATTCAGATGTAGAGCAAGCAATAAAATTTACACTTTTGAATTCTGAATTTTTAGAATAGAAATTCACTGGTAGAGACTACTCTGGACAGAATACTTTAAGTATCTCTGAATTTGCACAGTTCATGTTGTAATCTTGCTTCTGTTTTTTCAGATTACTCAACATTCAGAAAACAAAGATCATGACATCTGGTCCCATCACTTCATGGGAAATAGATGGGGAAACAGTAGAAACAGTGTCAGACTTTATTTTTTTGGGCTCCAAAATCACTGCAGATGGTGACTGCAGCCATGAAATTGAAAGACGCTTACTCCTTGGAAGAAAAGTTATGACCAACCTAGATAGCATATTCAAAAGCAGAGGCATTACTTTGCCGACTAAGGTCCGTCTAGTCAAGGCTATGGTTTTTCCTGTGGTCATGTATGGACGTGAGAGTTGGGCTGTGAAGAAGGCTGAGCACCGAAGAATTGATGCTTTTGAACTGTGGTGTTGGAGAAGACTCTTGAGAGTCCCTTGGACTGCAAGGAGATCCAACCAGTCGATTCTGAAGGAGATCAACCCTGGGATTTCTTTGGAAGGAATGATGCTAAAACTGAAGCTCCAGTACTTTGGCCACCTGATGCGAAGAGTTGACTCATTGGAAAAGACCCTGATGCTGGGAGGGATTGGAGGCAGGAGGAGAAGGGGACAACAGAGGATGAGATGGCTGGATGGCATCACGAACTCAATGGACGCAAATCTGAGTGAACTCCGGGAGTTGGTGATGGACAGGGAGGCCTGGCTTGCTGTGATTCATGGGGTCGCAAAGAGTCAGACACGACTGAGTGACTGAACTGAACTGAGCCCTGAAGAATTTGAGAGAACATTAGAAATGACACACAACTTTCACAGCACAACAGGCTGAAAATCCAGTCTACATCGCGGTGTCTGAGGATTATGTTATTACTGAATCTTAGACTTCTAATCAGGATTTAAACACATTGTTTCAATGCAAAGCAAGCTGGTAGTTAATAAGTATTGTTTAGTCTACTATCTCAGTCTCAGAATTCTTATGTCAATAACTTTGCTTGAGACAATAAGAGAATAAAAATTGAGTTAAACTTTTATGCATTAAGACCCTGTACATCTGCCCATCAGTTCGGTCACTCAGCCGTGTCCGACTCTTTGTGACCCCATGGACTGCAGCACGCCAGGCCTCCCTGTCCATCACCAACTCCCAGAGCTCACTCAAACTCACGTCCATCAAGTCAGTGATGCCATCCAGCCATCTCATCCTCTGTTGTCCCCTTCTCCTCCCGCCTTCAATCTTTCCCAGCATCAGGGTCTTTTCCAATGAGTCAGTTGTTTTCATCAGGTGGTCAAAGTATTGGAGTTTCAGCTTCAACATCAGTCCTTCCAATGAATATTCAGGACTGATTTCCTTTAGGATGGACTGGTTGGCTCTCCTTGCAGTCCAAGCCACACCTCTTACAAGAAGAATGAAGGGTCTACAGCAAACACAGCCAGAGGGAAGGCAAGTAGGAAAACAAACAAACCCAAAGCCTGTGCTGTACCACCACCTACTGGAAAACAAAAGAAAGGCCTCTGATGTCCAGCCTATCGAGGCTTCTGCACCCGCCGATGGGACATGCCAACAAGAATCCTGAAGAACCATAGTCACACTCCCGCAAAAGACAACAAGTCTCCAGAAAGCAAACTTGAAGTCATGGAATATGGTGACCTAATTGACAGAGAATGCAAAAATAGCCATCAAGAAGAAATTCAGTGAGCTACAAGAAACTCAGGAAGGCAGCTTAACGAGCTCAGGAGTAAACCTGAGGAGTAAAAGGAATACCTCACCAAAGAGAAAGAGGTTCTAAGAAAGAAGCAAAGAGAAATTCCGGAGCTGAAGAGCCCAATAAATGAGATGAAAAATGCATTAGGAAGCACCGGAAATGGAGTGGTCCCTAAGGGTAATGGGTATTCCAAAAGAAGAGTGGGAGAAGGAAGCAGAGAGTTTAAAGGAATAATAGCTGAGAATTGCCCGAACCTGGGGAAGAACTTGAGCATATAAGCCCATGGAGCTAAAAGAACAGCTGATTACCTCAATTCAAGAAGACCTTCTCCAACACACAGATTAAAATGCTCAAAGTCAATGACAAAGAAATCACCTGGGAAAAAGGTCAGCAATCTACAAAGGAAGCCCATTAGGCTATCAGCAGATTTCTCACCTGAAACGCTACAGGGCAGGAGGATGTGCAATGACATTCTGAAAAGATAAACACTGTCACCCAGGAATACCCTATCCAGCAAAGCTGTCAGTCAGATACAAAGGAGAATAAGATCTTCCCAGACGGGCAAAAGCTGAGCCACATGAACACCAGGCCTGCCCACTCTTCTATCGTAAACAGAAGGGCAAAAGCAGCAAAACTTGGAGATGAAGATACGCACCACACACACACAAGAATACGACTTAGTCATAAAAATGATTCAGTCTCGCCATTTGCAACAACAGGGTAGAACGTGAGGGTGTCACGCTGTAAGCCAGAGACAAACGCCGTGTGATTTTACTCACATGCAGAATATAGGGGAGAAACAATAAACCACAATAAATGGACAAACCAACCCAGACACACACACAGAGTAGGGCTTACCAGAGGAGAAAGGGCAAAGGGGTCAACTGCATGGTGACGGAGCCCAAGGCTGGGGAGTGAGCAGCCTTCTGCAGCACAGAAGCAGAGACAAAACGCTGTACACATGGAACTCACGCAGCGCTACAAATCAATATTACCTCGATAAAAAAAGGGAAAAAACAAGATGTACTGTAAACTCAGTGTTCTCTAAAGGCTGCTGAATCAACACTGTTCACATCCATGACTGAGATTAATGCCAAAAAGAGCCATTTCATGAGGAAGCTAGAATTTAAACTATAACTTGAATAGTAAGATGAGACATCATTTTATACCTGACAAGTCTGTATTAGAATAACTGTCCTGAAAATGCCAACATTAAGATGCTGCGTGCAGACGCACCCCTAGCTGCTTTCCTCCAGCAAAGCTTGTCTACAAGCTTTGCTCCATAAAATTTCTTTCCCTGTTGGCAGGGCTTTTTTTGTGTGTGTGAAATCTGCTGCTATGCCATGATATCATGTATCAGTTTGCTCCTAGTTTGCAAATGATCTGTTTTCTTGGCCAGGAAAGCTGTCTTAAATAGCTACAGATACCAAAGATATGCAGGATGTCTTTAGATGTTGTTAGATGGGTAGGATGATGGAAGGCCGGCAGTGCTGTTCACAGTACATACAAAGCTTTATGCGTTGCTACTGAAGGAGAGAAGACAGTGTGCTGTAATTTCACATAAAGTCAAACAGTACGTTTTTGATTTTTCAACAACTCATAGAAATGAAACAAGTAGAAATGGAAGATTTTAAAATGATGCTCATGACTGTTTCTAAATCTTTAATGAGACTCAGGATAATGTTTCAGAATCTTTAATAGTTTTCAACTACATTTCACTCTCCTTAATGTATTTTCATGTTCTCAATAACTACTACATAGAAAATACAGATGTTATTTGGTGAGAGAGAGAGAAAGGAGAAAATAACAGATCTGATTTCTATACTTTCCCATCTATTCATACAAAACTGTTCTCATACCTAGTGAAGTCAGAGAAGGAGAAATATCTTAGGGTAAGCCCTTATAAGAATCTAAAAAGACATGACACAGATGAATTTATTTACAAAACACAAACACAGACTTAGAGAGAAACGCATGGTTCCCAGGAGGGAAGAATGGGGAAGGGATAGTTAGGGAGTTTGGAAGGAACATGCACACACTGCTGTATGTAAAATGGATGAGCAACAAGACCTCAGTGTATGGCATGGGAGCTCGGTGTCATGTGCCAGCCTGGATGGGAGGGGTTTGGGGGAGAATGGGCACATACGCGCATGGCTGAGTCCCTTTGCCGTCCACCTGAAGTGACCACGGCATTGTGAGTCAGCTATACTCCAACAGAAAATAAAGAAGTTCAAGAGAGTAAGACATTAATATTAAATGAGTGGAATCTGTAGTTTTTAATTCAAATTACAGTCTCTGCAATAGATAAAAGGATATCCTGAATCCAAAATCAACTTTAAGTGACATTTATAAAAGGAATTTTAACTAATACTCTACCTTTCAATTTTGTTAATTTAAATTGGTACCTGGCCTCTATGGCTGCTTATTTATGCTTATTCAACCACCCATTCATTCGTTCATTCAACAGTAAGCTTCAGGTACAGTCCAGCTCCAGCTGTTATCTTTAGGAGACTGTCTGGTAGGAAGCAGCACATTACCACACTCACAGAAAAGCAACGGGCTATGCAGTCAGAACACAGACGGGAATTCCAGCTCAGTCACATACTATCTGCAGGTCCTGGACTCTCACCTGGGGCCTGTATTCACCCCTCTAGGGAGCATTTAAGAAAAAAAAAAAAAACTTAATAAAAGTGGTTTTGATTAAACTCGGACATTTAGTGCCTGGGGACCAGAGCTTCTAACCAGCTGCAATATCCTCAACAGCAGACTTGCTCTGCCTAAAATGTCGATCATTTCCCTCAAGAGAATAAGAAATATACTATCTTCATCAGTAACAGGACAATAAAAACAATACCTACTTTATTGTAGGGACTGTTGGGAGAAATAAAAGGTAACGTTATTGGATACATGAATGAATTTGAAAATAGTACCAAATTAGAACATTTAGATAATAAATTCATTTAAGTTATATAATTTATTATTACTCAGTACTAAGTACACTGGATTCCGAGGAAACAATTCCCACTTGGCTAGCCCTGATCACAGTAGCGTAGAGCAAGACAGGCTTCCCTGGTGGCTCAGTCGTAAAGAATTCGCCCGTCAGTGCAGGAGAGATGGGAGTTTGATCCCTGGGTCGGGAAGATCCCCTGGAGAAGGCAATGGCAACCCACGCCAGTGTTCTTGCCTGCAGCATCCTGTGCACGAAGGACCCTGGGAGGCTGTAGTCCATGGGGTCGCAAAGACTAGGACATGACTTAGCAACTGAACAGCGACAAGAGCAAGACATATGTGTAGGTGGTTGGGAAGGGGAGTGAGACAAGGGGAGTTACATGCAATTACATATGAAGGTGAAGGTGAAGGTGAAGTCGCTCAGTCGTGTCCGACTCTTTGCGACCCCATGGACTGTAGCCCACCAGGCTCCTCAGTCCATGGGATTCTCCAGGCAAGAGTACTGGAGTGGGTTGCCATTACCTTCTCCAGAGGATCTTCCCAACCCAGGGATTGAACCCAGGTCTCCCGCACTGCAGGCAGACACTTTAACCTCTGAGCCACCAGTGCAGATTACGTATAATAGATAATTACATAGTACATATATACTATGCCAGTAAGGCATAGTTTAAGGGGGCTTCCCTTGTAGCTCAGTTGGTAAAGAATTTACCTGCAGTGCAGGAGACCCAGGTTCGATCCCTGGGTTGGGAAGATCCCCCGGAGAAAGAAATGGCAACCCACTCCAGGATCCTTGCCTGGAAAATCTCACGGACAGAGGAACCTGGTGGATTGCAGTCATGGGGTCGCAAAGAGTTGGGCACGACTGAGCGACTAACACACACACATGCCAGGAAGGAGCCTGGGCCCTACAGGATCGAGTAATGGGGCTGGTTTCCCAGGCAGCAGGACTGGATGCGTCTGGGGTCCCAGCCCCCACAGACCGTCGTTCGGGCTCCGCCATCAGCGTGACTCTGCTTCTCTCTCTGCCCACCCCCTCTTCCGTCTCCAGCAACTCCATCCTCTTTTCCATGTTTGCTTCAGCGTGCGCCAGAGCATCCTGGTCCAGAGAGAGAGACCAGCACACACACAATGAGACTATTTTAAAACACACGGAAGCTCCTCACGGGAAAACCACACAGCTGTTCATCTCAGCATCGTTCAAGCGTGCTCAGCCAGCAAGTACCTTTTCTGACCAAGATTTACTAACACCTGGCAAAATGAATGTAAGAAATGAACTCTGGGAAATGTTCTCTTGTCTCACGGCTTTTCCTTACTAGGGCTTTATCTCATTTATCATTTGAAAGTAAGAACTCAATAAATGCTTGGTAAATATTGCACTAAGTGTTACGGACATGCAGTTACTCCAAAGTGCACCTGCATTTGGCTATTTTATTTGTAATTGCTTTTTTTAAAAAAAATAACACATTGTACAAATTGAATATATGTCCCATGTTCAGAAACTATCCATTTTCCAGTATGTTTCAAGCAGTCAGATCAGCTCTATTCAAGTTCAAAAGAATTTTTTAGGATCATTCAAAATAAGCCAGATATTAAGCATACTTTAAAAAAAATGACTTGAAACTATAGGTGATCATAAATAAATTAACCCCAGGCATTAGGATTAATGGGAATAATTACTCTATTAAAAGTAGATGTGAGATAAACAGTTTCAGAGAAATTATTCTGAAAGTCAAATACTTATTTCATTTGTAAGTACGTACTCTGGTCATCTTACTTGACCAAAAGTTCCCTGCCTATCTCTTTAACACAACCAATCTAATTACAAAACCAAATTCTAACCATTGAGCAGGGAGGGAAAGGCAAGGATTGGGCTTCTGCATCCCTACGAGTCCAAAGTCAGGCACAGACATAAGGAAGCAGCAAGTGTTGGTTATTAAACATTTGACAGAAAAGTGTTGGAGAAGCCAGTAACCAGAAAACACTTCAAGTTCCGGCATGGAACCTCAATCTGGCTCTGACTCCCCCCAGCTCGTGCCGGCCTGTGAAGCTCTGCTCCCCACCTCCCGAGAGTGCAGCTCTGATAAAGTGGTTTTACATCTCCTCCAAGTGAAGTCTAATGACTCTGTGAGTCTGAGTGGTCCCGAGTGTTTCCACTGGTACCAGGGTCGGGTCTGGTTCCACCCACGCAGTCTCCTGTGATGGGTGACGGCATGCTAGGTTGCTTTAATCTGATGGTGAACATCTCCAGACCCGGGACGAACTCAGCTTGCTCTCACTTTAAGTTTTATTCTGCACATCACTCCTATATCATTTTAAAAAGCTCAAAGAGCTTTCCCATTTGTCAAACACCCCAGATCAAGTAGAGTGCTCAGTGGGTACTGGGTAAACATTTGGTGAATGGACCGTTCTACTCCAAATGTGACAGATGAGAGAAACCTGTAATTTAGACAGTATGCACAATATCTTCTGTAGTTGGAAGGACTTGATTAGAAAAGAAGAAACTAATCCTAATTGCCAGTCCATGAAGTGATGATTTAGCTGAAAAACTCAATTCAAATGAAAATGCTTTGTGGGAGAGGGAAAAAAAAAATGTAATTGATTGGGTACACACTTGAAATCAATCACTTGCATAACACTCTATTCTCCTGCTTCACACTTTAATACCCTCTAAAATTAAAAAAAAAAAAAAAGGCTGTTTTCAAAATTCTATACTCTCTGATTGTAGGGGCTTTGGAGAACAACGTTTTAAGGCCTTAGGCATCAGAATTTGCCTTCCCTGTAGGATAAAAGGAAAGTGGGAAACTAGCACTTTATGCCAAAGGTAAGATGATCCTCAAGAAGCTCCATGACTGAGAGCTGTGGGACTGAGAGCCTCATGCAACTAGACAGCTGCTGTTGCTCAGCCACTAAGCCATGCCTGACTCTCCGCGCCCCCGTGGGCTGCAGCACGCCAGGCTTCCCTGTCCATCACCAGCTCCCGGAGTTTGCTCAAGCTCACGTCCACTGCGTTGGTGACGCTATCTAATCTCCTCTTCCTCTGCCGCCGCCTCCTCCTTTTGCCTTCAATCTTTCCCAGCATCAGGGCCATCCCCAATGAGCCTGCTCTAGGAGAATGCATACTTCAAAAGCGGAGGCAATGTCCGCTTAAGCATACAAAGATACATGCTTAAGAGCTTAACTTTGATTAAAATGGAGCAGAAGGTACTGTTTTCCACAGGACTGGGTACAAAGTTAGGGGTTTCAGCCTAAGCTCCTGTGACTTTTAGAGGAAGAACAGTCCCTGAAAACCAAATCGCAGGGGACAGAATTGATTGCACCCTGGAAGCATCCCAAACACGGGCAGCACCATGGTGGGAGCTGTAAGCAGATGCTGTGGGGTCAGAAGCAGGTTTCCTAGGGAGGAAGTCCTTCCACCCATGGTTCAAGTCAACACAGAGAGAGACCTGGAGAAGTCTGAAGGCTAAGCCTAGTCTCAGTGTCTGCGAAGGGCAGAAACGACATTCTAGACACACACTTCACCAAATTGTTAGAGGGGGATGAGATGGTGTTCTTGGAGGTCATCTGAGCAGTGGGCAATCAGAAAAAGAAAGTATGGTACAAAGAACCACAGGGAGGACTCTTCATCCTCTGAAAAGCATGGAAAGAAGAAAATGAAAGAGGCGGCAATATCCACTCCAAAAAAATGTCCTGAAATAAAGATGTGAGAACAATTTTTTCCCTACCATTCTGGCCAACAGGACAGCTTTTGTTGGCTCAGGCTGGTGGGGATTGAAGACTACTTGCTAAAATCAAGAGAGACTTGCCAGTGGCAGGGAGTAAATTAAAGAAGACACCACGTGATTGGACTCAGCATCTTGTCTGCTCAAACGCTGAGGAGTTACCTCCTTCCGGGCCATCCCGCCACCTCACTCCAACATTTTGCAAATTCTACTCTGTTTCAGTGTAGGAGTTTTATCTTCCACCTAGAGTTTTTGCTTAAAGTCCAGAGTTTTCTTTAAGATACAGAAGCATACACAAAAGGCAGTGTTCCCCCGCCCTTTCAAGATGAGGAAACAAAATAGCATCAACAAAAGGAACCGAAAGGAACCCACAAGTATTAAAAAGAAAATCGCAAATATTTTTATTCATCTACCCCCTGCTCTAGAGTTTAATTTCTGGGATCCAGTCTTGGCATCAAGAATATGAACTCTCCAAGCTTCCATGTCTTCACCTATAAATAAAATGATACAAATATTTATAGAAAAATATTTTCTAAAAGTTTTAAAACTGCATAACTGCTGTTGAGACAACTAAGTGAGATAAATAAAAGCAACTAGTTGAGCTGCTGTTAAACATTAGGAGTTTTTTCTTTATTTCCAGATAGGGCTTGTCAGATAAAAACACAAGATGTCCAGTTAAATTTGAATTTCAGTTAAACAAGTTATTTCCCAGTATAAGTAAATCTCAAATGTTGCATATATTTTTATTTCCTAAAACTGGCAACCTTACCCTAATGATAGAAATAAAACCAGCCCAATATTTAAGAAACTCTAACCCCAGCTGCTCCACACACTATGGACAGCTTGCAAAAAGTTTTAGCTTCAGTGCCTCTTTGAAACCTGTGTGCCAAAATGATGATTATTAAAAATCTCCTTCAAGACCAAAATAACATATACCTATGACAACCACTGAATATTAAGAAACCCCTTCATTTCCTAGAATCATGAGAATAAATATCTGGGTGTGTGTATGCATGCTAAGATGCTTCAGTCATGTCTGACTCTTGCAGCCCCATGGACTGTTGCCCTCCAGGCTCCTCTGTCCACGGGATTCTCCAGACAAGAATCCCGGAGTGGGCTGACATGCCCTGCTCCAGAGGAGCTTCCCGACCCAGGGACTGAGCCCATGTCTCTTGCATTTCCTGCAATGGCAGGCAGGTTCTTTGCACTAATGCAACCCGGGAACTCCAAGCATTTGGATATGCAACATGAAAGTGTATCTCACGAAATCCTTTGCTGCAATAGGGTACCAGAACAAAAGAACACCACACGGGGAGACCAAAATGTGAGTTAGGACACAGCAAAACAAAGGCTGGAAGAAAAGGAAGTAGTGAAAGTGAAAGTGTTAGTCGCTCAGTTATGTTCAACTCTGCGATCCCGTGGACTGTAGCCCACAAGGCTCCTCTGTCCGTGAGATTCTTCAGGCAAGAACACTGGAGTGGGCTGCCATTCCTTTCTCCAGGGGATCTTCTTGATCCAGAGATTGAACCCGGGTCTCTTTGAGGAATTTAGAATGAGGAAATTCTGGAGAAGTATATTTAATTGTAGCATATACATAAGTTTGTGTTTCACCATGGAGCTGACGTAATGATAGAGGTACTACCATTTTTTCAGGTTGTAAAGACTTTAGTGCAGTCCTGAATGCCTTGGGGCTGGTTGAGGGCTGGAACTTTGTAAAGGACCTGCGTGGGGGAGGAACAAGTGGAAATAAATGATCTGTGAGAGCATAGAAGAAGAGATGGTCTAGAGACTGGCCAGAAAAAGTCCTCATGGAACAGAGCTAGAACAGGATTTGCCACACGTCTTGAAATCACTGGGTGAGGAAAGCATGAGGTTCAAAGAAAAGTGCAGGGCACATAGCTAAATACAAAGAATCAGCCTTGTAAGGAAAGGGGAGAGAGGAGCCTTTGCCTTGGTACCACGTGGTCAGAGTCACGGCAGAGCAAAAACGTCCTTAATAAGACCGTAACCCACGATCATCAGTTTGTAGTAATTTTGAGGTGAAATGTAATTTCCACTAATACCCTGTTTCCATCCATAAAACTCAAGCAAACATCTACAGAGATGTTTGGTCTGCCCCCAGTGAGCATACTTCAGGTCAGGAAGACACGCCTAACACGTGGTGGCCTTAGGGTGAGAGGAAGGGACAGAGTGCTGTGAATGAAGGATTTCCTAAGACCTGATTATACAGAACAGAGCATGTGAGCAGAGACTTCACAGAAGGGAAGTAGAAGGCTCCCACACGGGCAGCGGCATTCTAAAAGAAGAGAGTGGAGCACCAAGATAAGAAAACCCTACACACACGGCGAGTTTCAGGAGTAGAGAAGCTCGAGAGAAGGGCTGGGGGCAGAGAAGGAAGGGTAACGGGGAGACGACCACGAGGGTCTTTGTACAGATCTTATCCCGTTGGAAATAAGGAGCCATTAACAACTTCCAAGATTCGGAGTAACTGTCGCAAAATATATAAATGGCTAACAGTACTTAGGAAAACGTGTCAAACCAGATTCTGAGATTATTCTTGTCCTCTCTGTCAAAACAGAATGAGGACATAAAACAGGAAGGAGAGCACTGCTGCTCAGGTATAACCCTTTCCAAAGAAGAACAGGAGTTCTTGAGGAAAATACATATTCATTGTAAAAAAAAAAAAAGAAAGAAATTGCACAAAATACACATAGGAAGTTCAAGTCCTATTCTTGCGTCCTAATGAGCCTTGGTTCCTTGAGTCTTTGTTTGTTGGTTAGTTGGGTTTTGTCATTTACAAACACTATAGGAATAAACAGTTTCATGTGCGTGCATGTTCTGATAACCATTACACTTCTTACACATAACAAGCTAAGATTCTGGATCAAAGTGGATACATGCTAAAAACTTTGATGACTAATGCAAAATCACTTTTCAGAAAGGAGGCAGTAAGTCATCACCAACATCCTAGGAGCACGTATGGCCCTCCATATCTTTTCCAACACTGAGTAATATCAACTTATTTTTTAATTCGCAAAGACATATTCTTATTCTCTTATAAATGAGGCTAACCACTCAGGCCAGAACCTTATTCAATAAACATCTATTGAGTAACTGATACTTTTAAGTACCAAGAATGTTCAGTGTATATAGAGATGAATACATTATGTTCTCACCCTGGAAAACTCCCAAACTAGAAAGAGCAAATGTGGACCAGGAAACATCTCCAGTAGCTGGAGAAATAAAGGGCCTGATGATGTACATGCAGGACTTCTGGCCAAGGGACTCAGTTCAGGTCACTCAGTCGTGTGCGACTCTTTGTGACCCCATGGATTGCAGCACGCCAGTCCTTCCTGTCCATCACCAACTCCTGGAGCTTATTCAAACTCATGTCCATTGAGTCAGTGATGCCATCCAACCATCTCATCCTCTGTCATCCCCTTCTCTTCCCACCTTCAATATTTCCCAGCATCAGGGTCTTTTCAAATGAGTTAGCTCTTCGCATCAGGTGGCCAATTGGAGTTTCACCTTCAGCATCAGTCCTTCCAATGAATATTCAGGACTGATCTCCTTTAGGATGGACTGGTTGGATCTCCTTGCAGTCCAAGGGACTCTCAAGAGTCTTCTCCAGAACCACAGTTCAAAAGCATCAATTCTTCGGTGCTCAGCTTTCTTTATAGTCCAACTCTCACATCCATACATGACCACAGGAAAAACCATAGCCTTGACTAGACGGACCTTTGTTGGCAAAGTAATGTCTCTGCTTTTGAATATGCTATCTAGGTTGGTCATAACTTTCCATCCAAGGAGCAAGCGTCTTTTAATTTCATGGCTGCAGTCACCATCTGCAGTGATTTTGGAGCCCCCAAAATAAAGTCTGAACTGTTTCCACTGTTTCCCCATCTATTTGCCATAAAGTGATGGGACCAGATGCCATGATCTTCATTTTCTAAATGTTGAGCGTTAAGCCAACTTTTTCACTCTCCTCTTTCACTTTCATCAAGAGGCTCTTCAGTTCCTCTTCACTTTCTGCCATAAGGGTGGTGTCATCTGCATATCTGAGGTTATTGATATTTCTCCCGGCAATCTTGATTCCAGTTTGTGCTTTCAGTCCAGCGTTTCTCATGATGTACTCTGCATATATGTTAAATAAGCAGGGTGACAATATACAGCCTTGACGTACTCCCTTTCCTATTTGAAACCAGTCTGTTGTTCCATGTCCAGTCCTAACTGTTGCTTCCTGACCTGCATACAGATTTCTCAAGAGGCAGGTCAGGTGGTCTGGTAGTCCCATCTCCTTCAGAATTTTCCACAGTTTGTTGTGATGCACACAAAGGCTTTGGCATAGTCAATAAAGCAGAAATAGATGTTTTTCTAGAACTCTCTTGCTTTTTTGATGATCCAACGAATGTTGGCAATTTGATCTCTGGTTCCTCTGCCTTCTCTAAATCCAGCTTGAATATCTGGAAGTTCACAGTTCATTCATTCATTTCTTCTGCTTCACTAAAATGCATCATACTTTAAAACTGGATTGACATCTATACACTACCATGTGTAAACCAGATAGTGAGCGGGAGCCTGCTGTGTAGCGCTGACATCTATACACTACCACGTGTAAGCCAGGTCGCACGCGGGAGCCTGCTGTGTAGCGCAGGGGCTCAGCTCGGGCTCTGTGATGATCTAGGTGACGGCTTGGGGGTGGGGGGAGGTCCGAGGAGGAGGAGATATACATTTACAAAAAGTGGAAGCAGCAACAGATTTCCTTTCTTGGGTTCTAAAATCACTATGGATGGTGACTGCAGCCATGAAATCAGAAGACGATCACTTTAGGAATGCAATGACAAGCCTAGACTGTGAGCTGAGAAGCAGAGACATTACTCTGCCAACAAAGGTCCTTATGGTTAAGGCTATGGTCTTCCCGGTGGTCACGTACATAGTGAGAGCTGGACCGTCAAGAAGGCAGAACACCAAAGAATTGATACCTTTGAACTGTGGTGCTGGAAAAAGACTCTCAAAGTCCCTTAGACAGCAAGGAGATCAAACCAGTCAATCTTAAAGAAAGATCAGCCCTGAATATTTGCTGGAAGGACTGATGCTGAGGCTCCAGTACTTTGGTTACCTGATGTGAACAGACAGCTCATTGGAAAAGTCCCCAGTGCTGGGAAAGATTGAGGGCAGAAGGAGAAGAGAGCACCAGAGGACGAGATGGCTGAATGGCATCACTGATGCAATGGACATGAACTTGGGCAAACTCTGGGAGATGCTGGGGGACAGGGAGGCCTGGCGTGCTATAGTCCATGGGATCACAAAGAGTTGGACATGACTAGGCAACTGAACAATAGTGGATACACTTCATTGCACAGCAGAAACTAACACAACATTGTAAGCAATTACATGCTTTTTTTCCTTTAAGAATAGCCCAGTTTTTAAAGAGAAGAACAGAGCTGGAGGACTTAAACTACTTGACTTTAAGACTTATTATAAAGTTACCATAAACAATATGGTGTACCATTTCTGTCAAGATGGACAAATAGATCAATGGAACGGAATATAGTCTGGAAATACACCAAAATAAGTAAATAAATAAATTTCATACTGTTCTTGTCAGGATCAATTTTCTCTTTGTGCAACCATGACATAATTTGTATCTACATAGAATTAGTGGAAAGAGTACCTGGTGCTCTTCCCTATTAATTATGGGGAAATAAAGTCATATTTATGACTTTAGTCTAAGCATATTCAACATATTATTCAATAGACAGTCATATTTTAAGTACTTATTGACCAACAGAAGAGTGCATTGATGTCAATTTTCATACCAAGTCAACTCTGTTACTTGAGCAACTTAGGATCTTCTTTCTCCAGCCCGTGCGTTCCCACCTACTCTAACCTGCCTATTTGTTGGGTTACAGAAAGACCCAGCCAGAGAAAGAACTTGTGGACCCAGCAGGGGAAGGAGAGTGTGGGACAGACAGACAGGAGCCTTGACATCTAAACGCCACCAATGAACCAGACAGCTAGTGGGAGCCCGCTGCACAGCAGAGAGCTCAGCTCCGTGCTGTGTGATGGCCGTGTGGTGGGACGGGGGTGGTGGAAGGCAGGTTGAAGAGGGAAGGGGTATATGTTTACTTATAGCCGACTAGTGGGGCCGTACAGCAGAAACCAACACAACATTGTAAAGCAACTATCCTCCAATTAAAAATACATCTAACAAAGGAGACTCCTTTCCAAAAAGAATGTTTGTTTTCTTCTTGAAGCATAACCCAAACCAAAGAATTCTTTTTGGAGAAAGTTTGGTGAAACTGCTAAGTATCATTGCACTGACCCACACTGTTATCATAATTGTATTGGTTTTATTTTTATTGATTTTATTTATAAAATCCACTGTTTCTAGTGAATTGCTTCCTCTTCTGACCTTTCTCCTACTTAGTTCTTGATAGTTGGGTTTGCCGAAGAAAACTTAATCCTGGACAAAGTATTAATTCTGGAAGAAATCACGTCTCTTCTAATGTACTTGGGCAATTATTTCCCATTAGCTTAACAAATGATTGTCTCAGCTAAGAAAATAGAATAGCTTGAGAAATCACAGCCCAGAGCTATGCTGGCTTTATTTAATTTACCATGCAGAAGAATTAAACCTAGGGCTTTAAATCAAGCTTTTGAAAAAGAGTTAAGCTTCACGCTCTAGTTAACAATAGCTTCATTATTAACTCAAGTAATTTCAAACAAAGCCAGTGAATTGCTCCTTCACCTAGCTTCTCTCAATTATAGAAAGGAATGTTTTTCTCTGGTTCACCTGGGTGTGCCTTCACATCAATCCTCCAGTAAATAAACACACAAATACCCAACAATTTGACAAGAGCTAGAATCCTCATTGTCCACTCCTATTCATCTCATCTCCCAATTTTGCAAAGCAATGGCACCCCACTCCAGCACTCTTGTCTGGGAAATCCCATGGAGGGAGGAGCCTGGTGGGCTGCAGTCCATGGGGTCGCTAGGAGTCGGACACAATTGAGTAACTTCCCTTTCACTTTTCACTTTCATGCATTGGAGAAGGAAGTGGCAACCCGCTCCAGTGTTCTTGCCTGGAGAATCCCAGGGATGGGGGAGCCTGGTGGGCTGCCGTCTATGGGGTCGCAGAGAGTCAGAGATGACTGAAGCGACTTAGCAGCAGCAGCAATTCTGTCTGACTAGTGTTTTGTTTTTTTAGTTACTGATTAAGACACAGATCATTTTTTCTCCCAAGGGACAACAATGCAAAAAGTCACACCATCATAAGAAATCCGAAGGAATCCAGGAATGAGTAAGGAAATCACCCACCGATCGACACAGCTCTGGACCATGGTCGGCCTTCCCACACCCCTAAATCTCACTCTTCACATCAGACCAGAGCCTTTGTCTTACTTCCCGCAGGAATCTCACTTCCAAGAAAAAGAGTAAGAAGCAAGAGTCACATGCCAGTTTAGAGAGTCACATGTCAATTTAGGAACCTTCTGTTCCTAAATTCATCCATCAAATAATGAGGGGGTGAAGAGAAGCCAGCAAGGGTATAGTAACTGAAATCCCTTAACTTGGAAAAATACATCTGGGAATAGAGGGGGAAATGCCCTACACTCTCCAATACTTTTCTGCATATTATGTATTTTCCTTTTTAAAGAAAATTATCAAGATAAAATTTACATAATATTAATTAACCACTTTAATGTGTACTCATCAGTGACATCTGGTAAACTCACAATGTTGTACAACCACCACCTCTATTTAGTGTCAAAGCTTTTTCAGGACCCGGAAGATAACCCTAAACCCATTAATCACTCACCATTATTCCACTGGAGAAGGGCATGGCAACCCACTCCAGTATTCTTGCCTGAAGAATCCCATGGACAGAGGAGCCTGGCGGACTATATATAGTCCATGGGGTTGCAAAGAGTCAGACACAACTGAGCGACTAACACACATACTTAGATGGAGCACAACAGACTGGAAACAGCAGGCATCTTGGTGACTAGAACTGGTGTAATAATGGTGAGTGACTAATGGGGACTGGGTGATGAAGGAGCTTCAACCCTAGACAGAGGCGGTGGTTGCACAGCATTTTGAGTGAACCAGGTGCCATTGATGCGTACACTTTAAAGTGGTTAATCATGTAAATTTCACCTCAATTTTTTTTTAAATTTAAAATAACTGATGGACATCTGTCTCTGTAAGGATGCTGCCTTTGTCACCAATCACTGCTAACAAATTTCAGCATATTTTTTTAAATCTCTGAAATACAGAGAAGGGTATGATTGAGCTAGTTAGGATCATATACCCACACTCTCGGCACCATGAATGACAATCCTGCTGGCTTATGTCCAGTTGGGGCAACAGCAGTTCCCATATGGAAATACCAGGGTGCAGCTTAGACAAGAAAAAGCAGATGCTGAGTGAGAGGCAAAAAAAATATTTGATTCCAACAGCTCTTATCCACCAGGATGTATTCCTTATTTCCCAGGAATTGTGCTAGCACCAGAAATCAGGAGCAAATAAAATGCAATCTCTATACACATATATATTCTCAGGGATAACAACAGGTCTTGAAGCAAAAAGAACCCAAAGGACAAAGCGGCGTGCAAGGTTGAAGCTGGATGACAAGCGTTGAAATTAATGTAAGAGCAGGTATAATTTCCTTGCTGCTAGTGAATGAATGGCTTTAATCAAAATGATTAACTATTTGGTAAATAATTTCTTATAGAAGTCAAAAATAAAGTTCTAGAACTTTCCTAAGTGGAAGGAAATGAAATGGACAAAGGAGTAGGAATGGTGGCATCTCAGTCAGGAAACCATGAGTTTGAAAGCAGTCTGACAGAGGAGCTACACGCTTGGAAACGGCAAGTGAAACATACTGTCCAAGCATGAGGCTGACCCCAGAGAGGGGTCAGAGGTGGATGTAACAGCAGGATCCCATCAAAGGGTTTCACTGCCAGCTGCTAAGACTCAGAGACTCAATTTGATTCAGTCTGAGTGCTAACTCGGAGCCAGAATTCAGACAGGTAGAATCAGCCCTAACAGCTGATGAGAAACACTTCCATTGGTCCAGACAGAGATTCGTGGGTTTCACACTGTGGGTCTTCTCTGCCCTGCAATTAGAGCAAAGGAGGAATTCTGGAAATCACAGACTCAATTTCTGTTTATTGACACAAATGGAAGGTGCCTTCTCCATAACTAAGACATTTCTGCTCTGCTAAACCATAATGCAAAAGAACACATATTTAAAGAATAGATGTGTAACTGAATCACTGCTGTACAGCAGAAAGTAGCACAGCCTCATAAATCAACTATACGTCAATACAATTTAAAAAATTTAGAAAATTAATACATTTCTGGAGTCACGTAATGATCCAAGCATAGGAAGGCACTCTGCTGCTGCTGTTAAGTCACTTCAGTCGTGTCCGACTCTGTGTGACCCCAGAGACGGCAGCCCACCAGGCTTCCCTGTCCCTGGGATTCTCCAGGCAAGAACACTGGAGTGGGTTGCCATTTCCTTCTCCAGTGCATGAAAGTGAAAAGTGAAAGGGAAGTCGCTCAGTCGTGTCCGACTCTTAGCAAACCCATGGACTGCAGCCTACCAGAGTAGAAGAAGGCACTCTAATATCTCAGAAATACTTTAATTCTGTAGTAACAAAATTAAATTGCTCTTTCAATGGTCCATACATTAATTTTAAATTTGCTAGTGGGACATTTAAGAAATGTATAATAACACGTGGTGTTATATGGTTGCTTTTTTGTGATATTAAAGTTTGATCAAATAATTCAATAAGCAATGTAATCATTAAATACAAAAGTAAAACTTTATCCTTCATAAGTGTTTATACTTCTAAATCTTTGATTATTTATTACACATGGTTATAATTAAACAAGTTATTTCAATGTTACAAATACACCACCACCAAACATTCTCCTGAAAATTGTCAAATGAGTCTTAGATTTTACCTACTGATACAGAACTTCCCTGGTGGCTCAGATGGTAAAGCGTCTGCCTACAATGCAAGAAACCTGGGTTCAGTCCCTGGGTTGGGAAGATCCCCTGGAGAAGGAAATGGCACCACACTCCAGTACTCTTGCCTGGAGAATCCCATAGATGGAGGAGCCTGGTAGGCTACAGTCCACGGGACTGCAAAGAGTCAGACACGACTGAGCGACTTCACATCACTATAAACTTATTTCCTTTTTATCTTGCCCAGCAGATGGAAGAAAATGATAGCTTTTGAGAAAAGCACAAATGGAATTAGAGATTCTGGGCAGAACCATGGAAATTTTTGTTGGTTTTTTAAAAATGAGATTTCAGATGATTTTCTTAGCACTTTCTAATTGACATGGCAGAAGCTGCCTAAACCCCTCAAGGGACTCTCATGTCCCTTTCTTCCAAGTTTTGGCTTTCTTCCTGTTCCTTTCCCACATGTGCTTGCCTCATGTCCCATTCTCTATAAGTGACTGAATAATGAGATCAACTAATTTGGTCCTGAGGTTGAAGGTAATTCAAGCCAAGGTGCTGCAACTGAGGACAGCTTAGTGTTTCTCATCCCTCACTCCTGGAATGTTATTTTGACATTATACCTCAGGGGAATGAATGAAATGAATGAGTAATATCAAGAACAAAATATGCTAGAAAAGACAGTACTGATTTTTTGGTAAAATGGCTGTTGGCATCGCTTTAGTCAGAAACTGGAAGCAGACCCCTTGCCCTGCCTCTGAGTAAGGCCACTGGCTCAAGAGCACAGCCCTGCTGTCTACGCGGGGCTCTAATCTCCAATCAGCTGTGCAACGGGCCTACTCGCTAGAAGCCAGTTTTAATCAAGCTGCGTTTTGTGGCTTCTTAATGGATTTTGTTAATCACAGCCTCTTTATCGTCCTCAGTGGCTTTCCCAGCCTGGGTCAGTCAGGAAAAGCCAAGGCCAGATGGTGGAGAAGGGACCCATAAAAATACCGATAAAAACAACCCCGACAGGCTGTGTGGGGGTCAGTTGCTCGGTTGTGTCTGCCTTGCTTATCTGCCTCATGGACTGTGGCCCACCAGCCTCCCCTGTCCATGGGGTTCTCCAGGCAAGAACACTGGAGTGGGCTGCCATTCCCTTCTCCAGGGGATCTTCCCGAGCCAGGGATGGAACCCGGGTCTCCTGCACTGTGGGCGGATTCTTTACTGCCTGAGCCCCCAAGGAAGCCCCAGAACAGTCCAATTTGTTTTGTTTTTATAACGGAAATAATTATGCTTTTCATACATCAACGTTGTTATGGAGGGAAAATAATGAAATATTTTTCAATTCAAAATGCCAAAGAACAATGTAAGAAATTATTTACTTTAAATTATACTTGCTATTAAAACTGATTACAAGCAAAATATATGGATCAAACCCTGAGTTTAAACTAAGCTTTAAAAAAATTGCTCCCGCTTTAGAGCCATTCTAGTGGAAAACAATTAGCCCCTCTTTTGGATTTAGGCTTCTGTGAGGTGGTTCTGGCTTCATTTTCACACACTCAGGTGCTCGGCAGACTGAAGATCTGTTCTCTTTTCCTTTAGAGAAGATTTGTTTCTAAGACGCAAAATCTCCGAGTTTCTCATCTGATGGTTCATTAGGTTTATTCCATTATATCCAGCTTTCTGAAACCAAGTCTGTTTTTATAATCCACTGATGGTCCCAAATAGTTGTACATTTACACTAAGCATATCTTCAACAGATGCCTAGAATTACAGCCTTTTGGATAGTTTCTGAGGATAACATTCAATCGCTTGTTCATTACTACATCTTAGACGCTATTTAAAACACCATGCTACCCAATAAGAATAATACAGTTCAAACATTAAAATATTACTTTATTTATCCATGTATACACTTACTTTTAATGATCTAAACACAGTAATCCTACAAGGGTAAATAGCAATCTTTATCCTGAAATATCTGGCACTAAAATGTGGTAAGATACCAGAAAAAAAAAGTTCCTTTAAGACCCGGCATTGATGCAATACAGCCTTTTACAATTTTTAGTAAGTCCTTTACACTGCTGCCAATACTGACTAGAGTACAGCAGAAAAACATTCCATTTTTCTTTCAGCATAGAAACAGAGGGACGCACGCGCAACATTCAGTGTGCTGAAGAGATGGTGGACAGTGTATCAGAACAGGAAGTTAACGTTCCTTCGTATAAACCGAAAGTTCTAGAGCTAGTGCAAGCGTTAGAAACTCATACAGGAGCCTCACAGATTCTGTATAACAACGGCTGCACGGTCTTCTCAAAATTCGCTTGCTCGTCTACTTGGCCTCCTACAGACTGACAGCCTCCAAACTCTGCCAAGGCCTTCTGCCCTCATCTGCTCTCCTGACCCAGTTCCCTTGGCTTTTCTCTCCAGACCCAGGACTTGCTGCAGCGTTCCACCGTTTCTCAGCGGTCTTACCCTTGCGGCTTGGGAGGAGTCACAGACATTCTCCCAGACTGGACTCTCGCAGTCCACTGCCAACAGGTCGGCGCAGGCCCCACATGAAGCCCGTGTTCCCACACAGGACTCCTTACCTGCAAATGTCGCCGGAAAACGCACACCGGGACTCCCAGGTGCATTTCTCAAGGACTTTCTCAATCGCCTCTTGCTGCTGGGGGATGGCATCCTGTTTATCAGCCTGGTTCTACTTATTAGTGCAACGTGATTCCTAATCATTGTCGCCTAATTCTAGGATCAGGCCTTCCCAGATAGCTCAGTGGTAAAGAATCTGCAGGCAATATGGGAGGCCCGGGTTTGATTCCTGGGTTGAGAAGATCCCCTGGAGGAGGGCATGGCAACCCACTCCAGTATTCTTGCCTGGAGAGGAGCCTGGCAGGCTACAGTCCCCGGGGTCGCACAGAGCTGGACACGACTGAGTGACTCAGCACAGCAAGTACAATTCTAGGATCACCTCTTTAAAGAAATGCCGTAGCATCCTTCACCTTCTCTGTGGACACCATGAGTCAAAGCTCACAAACTCCTCTCCCTTTATTCAGGTGGGCAGGCATTTAAAGCTATTAATATGAAGTCCTAACCTCATATACCTCGAAATATGGCCTTCTTAGGAAATAATGTTTTCATAGAGTCAGTCAAATTAAAATGAAGTTACTAGGGTGACCTATAATTCAATAAGACCAGTGTCTTCACAAAAAAGGGGAAATTTGGACACAGGCATACACACATGAGGAAGAACGCTACGTGAGGACGCAAAAATCAGGGTGGTACTCCCACAAGCCTTGGAAAGCAGAAAACGGCCAGCAAAGAAGCAGAAGCCGGGAGAGGAACACGGAGCAGAGTTTTTTCTCAAGCCCTAAGAAGCAAACAACCCTGCCCGCACCCAGACCTTAAACTTCCAGTCTCCATAACTGTGAGGTAAGAAATTTGCTATTTGGTGTTGCCCAGTTTGCAGTACTTCATTACAACAGCTCGAGGAAGCCACTACCAGGGGAGGCCAAAGTTTGTGAGCAGGCCTGGCGGGAACTAACACTGACTCTGACTTTCCCCAAAGCACAAAGAAACATTTCCTTTCCAGCAACGTCGCCCAAGGATCAGGCATCCAGAGATGGTCACTGACCTGGCATGGTGGCAAAGATGATTTCAAATTTCTTAACGCTGTTCCTGTAGACAGAACTGTTCCAGGAAACGCGCACGTCCCGGCTAACATTAGACTGACCTGAGCTTTACAAGCTACGCGGCCTCCTGCTTAGCATCATTGGCATCACCTGGGGGGCTTGTTAAGCGCTAGCCCGAGGCCCCGCCCTTCAGTTAAGCTCTAGCCGGAGGCCCGGCCCCCAGGCTAATGATTCAGCAAGGTCTGGGGTTGCAGAGTGTCTGCAACCCCGTGTCAGATCCAGAGAACAAGCCTGGTCCTGGGAATACGTTTAAGCAATCTCCGTCCCTAATTACTGAAACCACTGTGAGAGCCAAGATCATTTCCAGGTGAGGTGTTCCCTTGGGATGTTTTCATCGCATGATAAAGGCAGAAGAGGACCTTTAGGGGGAGCAGCTTTTCATTTCTGTTTCTACTTGGAAATCGCTTGCCCTAACTCATTATGAAGTGAGAGAGAGAGAGTACAACTGAGCGGTCATCTGGGCTGTCGCTGACCTCTTTCCTGTGTTTGTGTGAACATAAGACAGGCACTCCCTCTTTCTTGAGCCGTTTGGTCAAAGGCAGACAGGACAGTCATGAACAGACTATCATTTTGTAGCATCTTGAGTGAAGTGGTAAGAAGAGAAACAGAGAGTCCAGCATCCAAAATGACACAGATTAGCCTGGCTAAGAGTTTGAACCCACAGGTCGGGGTCAACAATCAGAGTCCAAGAGCAAGTAGACTCACCAGCTGGAGGCAATTATAGCCTGGGGGAGTGGTGTCTTAGTTGTGAGTCATGTCCAACTCATTGTGACCCCACGGGCCTGTGTCCGCCTGGAGCTGGTTGCCACTTCCTTCTCCAGGGACTCCTCCTGACCCAGGGATGGAACCCAGATCCCTGCATTGCAGGCAGATTTCTTACCCACTGAGCCACCAGGGAAGCCCTTAATTACCTAGCCTAGTGGTGAAGGATTCTGGAGTCGGACAAGCCTGAGCTTGAATTCAGTGCGTGACCTCTGTTAACTAAGCCCCCAAGACACAGTTTCTTTATTGTTAAAATGTAGACAGTATTATCCATACTAAAAAGACATGAGTTCAATTCTATACTGTACGTCACGGGCCAGACTTTCCACACTCCCTCCCTGGCCCAGCTCCCATTACCTCCCTCTCCCCTGTGCCTCCTCACCTACTTCAGGCACAGCTCAGAACCACAGCTAGGATACCAGCTTGCAACATGGCAACCCCCCAAGGAGACTCTTCTAACAGAATATCCTCTCCCGCAAGAAGGGTCCCGACCTGCTGTAACAGCTCAGGGGACACCATGGAAAGTTCGCACCTTAACCAAGAAAAACATTGATGCTAGCCTGTAGCTACCATTAGAATTCAAAATACTAACTGCAGATGAACTAGTAAACCCCAACATACCTAGGGTAAGAAAACAAGCAATAACTAGTAAGAGGAAACACCTGGAAAGGAGTTATAAGGACGATTCAAAAGACTTGAAGGGCTTCCCAGGTGGCGCAGTGGTAAAGAATCTGCCTGCCAGTGCAGGAGATGCAAGAGACCCAGGTTAGATCCCTGAGTTGGGACGATCCCCTGGGGGAGGAAATGGCAACCCACTCCAGTTTTCTTGTCTGAAAAGTTCTATGGACAGAGGAGCCTGGTAGGCTACAGTCCATGGGGTCACAAAGAGTCGAACACAACTGAGTGTGCACACACACTCACACATACAAAAGACCTAGGTTTATTTGTTTGTGTTCATATTCTTGCTTTTAATTAAGCATTTTCTTTCGCAGCCTTTATCCTGACTTATAGCAACAGCAGATGAGGTAGGCAAGGACTTAGAAAGAGGCAAGTAGTGAGGAGTAGAGCATGAAAAGGCTTTAAATGATTATTCTCAGCTCTTTCTCCAAGGAACTGGAAAAGTACATGGTAACCCACATTTTAGAGTAAATGAAGATGATGGGCCAGGGGGAAAATCACTTGGCATCAACATGGTTTTGCTAATAATGTGTAATTTCAGTGATAGTAGTAGTTTGAAAATCAAGAAGAATTTTAAGCATTGGACTTAAATCCTCTATGCAGACAACATCTCAGCCTAATTCTGGAAATACTGCCAATGTAAAGCAGCTGATTCTGGATAAAAGGTCATTTATTCCAGAGTGTTTTGAGTAATCACTTTTAAAATATCATTGATGCTGTCATTACTGATATCATTATTCCCTAGTGCCAGCCTCGTACTCTGCTGGAGTCAGTTTGCAGTGGGTCTGTGATGATCATTTCTCCCTGCTGGCCCTCTAACAGGCAGCACTGAACTTCTCTCCACTTTTCACTTTGGTATAATGGAAAGAATTCAGCATTTGGATGTAAAGGGGCAAGATTTGAATTCCGCTGTTATTTACTACTGGGGCAAATTTCTTAACTTTCTTGAAAGACTGGTATTAAAAATAACTATGACTATCTTTAATCATCATTTAAGAATTAGTGAGGATCAAATGAAACAATGTATATAAAATCATAAGTGAAAGTCGCACAGGTGTGTCCGACTCTGTATAGTGCATGAAATTCTCCAAGCTAGAATACTGGAGTGGGTAGCCTCTCCCTTTTCCAGCGGAATCTTCCCAACCCAGGGATCAAACCCTGGTCTCCCACATTGTAGGCGGACTCTTTACCAGCTGAGGCACAAGGGAAGCCCAACAATACAGGAGTGGGTAGCCTATCCCTTCTCCAGGGGATCTTCCCAACCCAAGAATCAAAGGTTCCAAAATTTTAATAAACATTGCTGCACTATGTCCGTCCATATTTATCTCACAGTCTTGTCTTACGGGATGAAATCTGTTAATCATGGTGGTTATTTTGTCTTAAATCTGCCTACTTTCTTATTTTTCCTCTGATCCTTTCTTCTAAGCATGTAGTATTCTAGACTGCCCAGGAAAATGGTACCTAGACTCCCTTTATAAGGACAGAAACCCTAGACAAAGAATAGACATCAAATACTCATGAAACAGCAATGGAATATGAAATTCTACTTTTGAATTTAATGATAATAAAACAGAGATGCTGAAAATTCAGACAGAGAGAAGCTGAGACAGATAAAGGAACAAATATAATATCATTTTCAAGGCTGGTCTTGATGTTCCATCTGCTCTTTGTTGAAGTAACAAAGAAGTGGCAGAGAGACTTGAACAAATATGTACAAAACTGCTGGCACTTTTGAAATCATTCAAACAGAAAACAAATGTCATCAGCGGTGAGATGATATGATTTTTGTCATAAGTATTGACTGGGTAAAAGTAGGTAAAATATGTTTTTAATTAAACTATTTTTTTCTATTAAAATGGGGGACTTTTATGGGAAGAGGAATTCTTTCTGAAGCGGCTCCAGGATCCTCTTAAGAGCTTCATCCAGAATGGAACAGATTCTTTTGGGCTTTCAGTAGCTATGATTATAAGAAAGTATTTTTATCTGTAGCCTGGAGCCTCAGCCCAGGTGGAATAATGGGTCCTGTGTTCATGGACTGCATGGTTCCCTCTTAAGATCACTCGTGCCACAGCTCAGGGGAAATGTGGCTTCCCGGAGGGCTCCATGTCAGGGGCCTCTTCTCTTCTGGCTCTGCCCTCTTCTTGGATTCCTAGGAAATTAGCCATCACCTTCATGTGCTCCTTCACAGTGATCAGCCTTCTGAGGACCGCCTGAATGAGCTCCCCAACCTAAAACATTCAGCACGGCCATGCTCCACCAGCATTCCTAGCAGCCAGACCGCAGGAGGCACAGCGCCACAGGGAGAAACAACGCAGCCCAGAGAGGAGGAGTGATTCTCTGTGCTGAGAAGAATGAGTGAACCCGTGGTGAGATGATGTTTCAATAAATCTGGCACTACATTTTCTACCCAGACAAAAAATGGTTACATGAATTTTAAAAATCAATCAAAGAACTCTGAATAAAACTGGAATGCTGTATCCAATCACTGTGTAGTTTTTCATTAGTTTCTTTGGCCTTATATTACTTTTTTAAAAAGTTAGTCTATTGTGTAAGAGTCCTAGATTTTAATGTTTTAAAAAGGCACTGGCACCTCCTAAACAATGAAAATAAAACAAAAATAAACAAATGAGATCTAATTAAACTTAAAAGGTTATGTGCAGCAATGAAAGCCGTCAACAAAACAAAAAGACAACCCCCAGAACGAGGGAAAATGTCTGTGAATGACGCAACCGACACGAGATTAATCTCCCAAATATTCAAGCAGTTCATGCAGCTCTGTGTCAAAAAAATGACCCAGTCAAAAAATGGGCAGAGGATCTAAGTGGATGGTTCTCCAAGAAGACATGCAGATGACCCAAAAGCACATGAAGAGATGCTTAACATCACTAATTATCAGAGAAATGCAAATCAAAACTATAATGAGGTATAGTCTCACATGGGTCAGAATAAGTGTAAAGTCGCTCAGTATGTCTGATTTTTTGTGACCCCATGGACTGTAGCCTTCCAGGCTCCTCTGTCCATGGGATTCTCCAGACAAGAAGACTGGGGTGGGCTGCCATTCTCTTTGTGTGCTAAGTCGGTTCAGTCGTGTCCAACTCTTTGTGATGCCCTGGACTGTAGCCCTCCAGGCTCCTCTGTCCATGGGATTCTCCAGACAAGAATACTGGAGTGGGCTGCCATTCCTTTCTCCAGGGGATCTTCCTGACCCAGGGAAGATTGTCATACAGACAATCAATGCTGGAGAGGATCTGGAGAAAAGGGAACCTTGCTACACTGTTGGTGGGAATGTAAACTGGTGAAACCACTGTGGAGAGCAGCAGAGAGGTTCCTTAAAAAACATAAAGACAGTTACCGTGTGGTTCAGAAAGGATGCATACAGCCCAGTGTTCACCGCAGCACTGTTTATAATAGCTGACACTGAAGCGACCTAAATGCCTATCAACAGAGAAATGGGTAAAGAAGATGGAGTAACACTCCAGTAATACTCCATACATACAATGAAGTGTTACTCCACTGGAAAGAAGCCATGGAAAAGAGTGAAATAGTGCCATGTGTAGCAACATGAATGAACCCTGAGATTTTCATGCTAAAGTGAAGGAAGTCAGACAGAGATAAATATCATACGATATCACTCACATGAGGAATCTAATTAAAAATATACAGATCAACTTATTTATAAAATCAAAACAGAATTACAGACAGCAAAAGCAAACATTGTTCCAAGAGGGGAAAGGTGGAAGGGAAGGATAAATCAGGAGTTTGGGGTGAAGCCATGTGCCCCGCTATATATCAAATAGATAAGTAACGAAGACTTACTGTATAGTACCCGGCACTCTACCTAATGTTCTTTGATAACCTATATGAGAAAAGGGTGCAAAAAAGAGTGAATACACGGGTATGTACCAGTGAATCAGCTTTTCTGTACACCTGAAACTAACACAGCATTGTAAAATCAACTATACTCCAAAAAAATTAAAGTATTTTAAAATTAAAAGATAAGGCATTGACATTTGGCATTCTCAGAATCAACAGTGCTTTTTCTGTCCGCTCTTTAACAAGAGATCTTTGTCATTTCTTACTTTTCTGGAATACCTAGGTTCCAAGATCCTGATTTTCACCTCAAAGAATATAATAATCTAATCTAATGATTGGTTTATTATTCTCCATCAAAAATATATAACTATAAAATATGATTCCTTTTCAAAGGCCTTTTATTTATTCAACAAATATTTATTAATCATATAGCTATTTCATATCAAGCAATGTTCTAGGCCCTAGAGGTGTAGCAATGAACAAAACACCGTCTTCGGCCACGTGGAGCCTATATTCTAGTGAGGTCGTCGGTAAGAGAGGTGTGTGCTGTGCTTGTGCTTAGCTGCTCAGTCATGTCTGACTCTTTGTGACCCCGTGGACTGTAGCCCACCAGGCTTCTCTGTCCGTGGGATTCTCCAGGCAAGAACACTGCAGTGGGTTTCCATGCCCTCCTCCAGGGGATCTTCCCAACCCAGGAATGGAACTCAGGTCTCCTGCATTGCAGGTGGATTCTTTACCAGCTGAGCCACCAGCAAAGCCCAAGAATACTGGAAGGGGGAGCCTATCCCTTCTCCAGGAATTGAACTGGGTCTCCTGCATTGCAGGTGGATTCTTTACCAGCTGAGCTACCTGGGAAGCCTCAAATATGTATATATGTGCCTGGATACACACTGGAAGCCCAAAATATGTATATGTAAATATATATATATATGTGTATTGATTCTATCAATTTGACTAGATCACAGGGTGCCAAGAATGAAGTTAGCATTTGACTGATAGACTCAGCAAAGTGCTTTGCCCTCCACAGTGTGTACGAACATCAACCAGTGCATTGAATGCCTGAATAGAAGGCAGCCCTTCCTCCGTGATTGCTTCAGCTGAGAGGTCAGTCTTCTGCCCTTGGAACTCCTGGTTCTCAGGCCTTTGGCCTCAGGCTGAGTTTCACCATAGGTCTCAGCTTGCAGACGTCGGATCATGGAGAGAGAACAGGTAGAAAGGAAGGTAGGTTTGTGGTGTGTGTTTGCCTGCATATGCGCTCAGTCGCTCCACTGTGTCCAGCTTTCAGCAAGCCTATGGACTGCGGTCTGCTCTGTCCAGAGAGTTTCCCAGGCGAAAATACAGGGATGGGTTGTCATTTCCTTCTCCAGGGGATCTTCCGGACCCAGGAACCAAACTTGCATCTCCTGCACTGGCAGATGGATTTGTAACTGCTGAGCCATCAGGGAAGCCCGCAGCTAGGTTTACTGGTTCTGTTTCTGTAGAGACTGATACTGACTAATACTGCGTATATACTGACATGAAACAGAGAAGGCAACGGCACCCCACTCCAGTGCTCTTGCCTGGAGAATCCCATGGACGGAGGAGCCTGGTGGGCTTCAGTCCATGGCGTCTATGGTGGGCTGCCGTCTGTGGGGTCGCACGGAGTCGGACATGACTGAAGTGACTTAGCAACTTAGCAACTGACATGAAAAACTAAGTCTGGGTAAGAAAATAGAGACCAAAGAGAAAGCTTGACTAGATAGTGTTCAGGATAGAGTCTCCAAGAAGCTGAGATTTGAAGAAAGAGCTGACTCCACTGAGATGAAGCCCGCAGCTAGGTTTACTGGTTCTGTTTCTGTAGAGACTGATACTGACTAATACTGCGTATATACTGACATGAAACAGAGAAGGCAACGGCACCCCACTCCAGTGCTCTTGCCTGGAGAATCCCATGGACGGAGGAGCCTGGTGGGCTTCAGTCCATGGCGTCTATGGTGGGCTGCCGTCTGTGGGGTCGCACGGAGTCGGACATGACTGAAGTGACTTAGCAACTTAGCAACTGACATGAAAAACTAAGTCTGGGTAAGAAAATAGAGACCAAAGAGAAAACTTGACTAGATAGTGTTCAGGATAGAGTCTCCAAGAAGCTGAGATTTGAAGAAAGAGCTGACTCCACTGAGATAAGAATTATATACAGATCCCAGAGCCTTTTCCCCCAAAAGGAAGAGGAAGGAGGAGACAGCGAAACAAAGCAGCTTGACACAGGAAGTGATTGGCTTCTTCGAGGCCCAGCAGGCAGGCTGACACGGTTGGAACGTGGTGAGCAAAAGAGAGAGTGGTAGGAGATGAGGGCCAAGAGATGGCCGAGGCCAGGGCACAGGAGGGCCTTCGGGGTTTCCTCTTGGTGTGATGGGAAACCGTTGGGCCACGACAACAGGAGAATGATGCTGTTGACATGATGCTCATTTGGAGAGGAACGTGGTGGCCCCTGTGGAAGAGACTGCTGGTGAGCCCAGGAGGCTCGGGTTGTAACGTGCTGACACAGATGGCGCCCTGGACACGGAGTGTGGACGTGAGCAGGGGAAGCAGGGGTCTTATCTGGACACTTGTGTGTGCCTGGACTGGTGATGCACTAGGCATGGGTTGTGAGATGAAGTGAGGAATCAAAGATGGGTCACCGAGGATTTTGACCTGAGCAGTTAGGTAAATGACGGGACCATTTACTTCATTTCTCTCATTCTATCTTTTCAGTCTATCTTTGAGAAAAAGAATAGGTCAGTCAATTGAATAGAGTAGGAATGAATCTTAGCTAAGAAACTTAGAAATGTAAAAATTCTTTCTACTTGGCCCCTTTCACCCTGACCATTTCTTCTATATGACTCCTGTTATTATTTTTTTCCCTGAAAGTCTGCAATCTATCATCTAGAGATTACTTGGGGTCAACTTGTTTTGTTGCTGCGAATGCACTGATGAGACTCTGCAGACTGTTAGTCGTACGTATCCTGGTATGAAGTGATCTAGCCAAGCTGTTTTCCTTCTCACATCAACCTGTAAGTCGATGTTGAAGGAGGTGATGATGCCCAGGTGATAGACTAAAAAGAAACGTTTGAGATCCTGTGGTACCTAGGTAAAAAGCAGTTTGATGCGGAAAACGAAACATGAGATTTGAAAGTCTAGAGGGCAGGATGAGGTCACTGCGATTCTAGAAGGTCAGGGAAGACACAGAGACGCAAGAAAACAAACATGGAGTCAGAATGTTAACAGATGTTGCCACGGGCGTGTGCTGTTACACCACGCCGATGCGGAAACACTGCTCCAGAAGAGCAGACATTAGCAAAAGTTCAGTGTGTGTCAGTCGCTCAGGCGTGTCCGACTCTTTGCGACCCCATGGACTGTAGCCCGCCAGGCTCCTCTGTCCATGGGATTCTCCAGGCAAGAGTACCGGAGTGGGCTGCCATTTCCTTCTCCAGGGGATCTTCCCGAACCCAGGTCTCCTGCATTGCAGGCAGAGTCTCTACCATCTGAGCCACCAGGAAAGTAAGTTCAGTACATTTTACAAGTATTTATTTTTTATATTTGTTAATAAACCCTTAATTGATATGTTTTTTTTCATTATATATGCTTCACTGGAAAGCCTGTAACAACTTTAGATTATGAAGGCAGGAGGGGAAGGGGACAACAGAGGATGAGACAGTGGGATGGCATCACCGACTCAGTGAACATGAGTTTGAGCAAACCCCAGGAGACAGTGAAGGACAGGGAGGCCTCGTGTGCTGCAGTCCACGGGGTCGCAAAAAGTCAGACATGACTTAGTGACTGAACAACAAGTAAGCTAAAAATTTGCAGAGATGCAATAAAATGAACCCGATTAGAAAGCCAGATCTGCAGGGACTGTACTTTCCAAATCAAAAGTAGACAAATAGAATCTGATATGTGTGTAACTAAGAACAATGGAGGAATACAGCTCTTGGCTTAAGCCTGTTTGATATTTCAGGGCAGACTGCAAGCCTTTACCAAGGCTTCATCTGGCAAATCTCCCCACTCTTCCCTAACAACTAGGCTGATCCATCTGACTCTTCACTGGGTTTCAGGGAAATGCAACAAGGGTGCTGATGCTGTCTCTGGTTTAGCCTCTTGCTTATACTATTGCAGTAAGTGATCAAAGTCTTGATGTTATTAATAATATCATTTTGGCTTCTTTTCTAAATTACTACTCCATCACCTAGGAGATTGTCTTGCTCCAGCTCAGCTGAGCTCCTGACGGCAAGAGAGAAAATTTGAGTTCATAACTGCCCATGAAAACCTAAGCCCTTTTTTTTTGCCCTGAGTAATGCAGGACAGGGAAGGCAGGTATGCTGCAGTCCATGGGATCACAAAGTCAGACATGACTTAGCAACGGACCAACAACAAGCTTTGCAGGTGGCTCATTGGTAAAAGAAACCTGTCAGTGCAGCAGATGCAGGAGACACGGGTTCAATCCCTGGGTTGGGAAGATCCCCTCAGGGAGGAAATGGCAACCCACTCCAGTGTTCTTGTCTAGAGAACCCCAAGGACAGAGGAGCCTGGTGGGCTACAGTCCATGGGGCTGCAAAGAGTTGGACACAACTGAGCACACACATAAGCCTTCAGTTCAGTTCAGCTGCTCAGCCGTGTCCGACTCTTTGCGATCCCATGAACCGCAGCACGCCAGGTCTCCCTGTCCATCACCAACTCCCGGAGTTCACTCAGACTCACGTCCATTGAGTCAGTGATGCCATCCAGCCATCTCATCCTCTGTTGTCCCCTTTTCCTCCTGCCCCCAATCCCTCTCAGCATCAGGGTCTTTTCCAATGAGTCAACTCTTTGCATGAGGTGGCCAAAGTACTGGAGTTTCAGCTTTAGAATCATTCCCTCCAAAGAACACCCAGGGCTGATCTCCTTTAGAATGGACTGGTTGGATATCCTTGCAGTCCAAGGGACTCTCAAGAGTCTTCTCCAACACCACAGTTCAAACGCATCAATTCTTCAGTGCTCAGCCTTCTTCACATAAGCCTTACAACACAATAAAAATGCATGTCTGACTTGAGAGTGCTAACTAACCTTCCCCCAAAGTTAACTTTTTTCTCAATAAATTGGCTGTTTCACAAACAGAAGCACATTTTTACCCTCCATATTTTTCCATTACTAAATGAAACTTTCATTCATTTTCTTCTCTGACCCAACAATAAATACATTGTCATAGATTTTAGCTGGGAGTGTATTTCAGCTGTAGGTCAGGGCCTGTATGGAATGAAGGTTTTGTCTACTGTGGGCCTGGTGCAAAAAAAGAGTTAATACCCTAAAACTCAGAGGACTTAACTCTGAGCTGATTTGGTAGGGAAGAGTAGAGTGACTAGGAAGACAGTGGGGCATGCCGTCTTGGTGGTTTGTTTATTAACTTCATGCAATTCCCACCAAATGCCCTTCTACCAGTACTCCAAACCTGGCTCCTCCCGCCCCACACACACTCTTCTTGATGAACTCTATACAAACATTCTATGGACTGATTGAGCACAGGGGTAGTAATGGCATGTGACTTTCAAGGTAAGGTCATGAGTACAACGGGGCTTCCACCTTACGCTAGTCAATCCGGGCATGTTAGGACAGGGAAGGCAGGTATGCTGCAGTCCATGGGATCACAAAGTCAGACATGACTTAGCAACGGACCAACAACAAGCTTTGCAGGTGGCTCATTGGTAAAAGAAACCTGTCAGTGCAGCAGATGCAGGAGACACGGGTTCAATCCCTGGGTTGGGAAGATCCCCTCAGGGAGGAAATGGCAACCCACTCCAGTGTTCTTGTCTAGAGAACCCCAAGGACAGAGGAGCCTGGTGGGCTACAGTCCATGGGGCTGCAAAGAGTTGGACACAACTGAGCACACACATAAGCCTTCAGTTCAGTTCAGCTGCTCAGCCGTGTCCGACTCTTTGCGATCCCATGAACCGCAGCACGCCAGGTCTCCCTGTCCATCACCAACTCCCGGAGTTCACTCAGACTCACGTCCATTGAGTCAGTGATGCCATCCAGCCATCTCATCCTCTGTTGTCCCCTTTTCCTCCTGCCCCCAATCCCTCTCAGCATCAGGGTCTTTTCCAATGAGTCAACTCTTTGCATGAGGTGGCCAAAGTACTGGAGTTTCAGCTTTAGAATCATTCCCTCCAAAGAACACCCAGGGCTGATCTCCTTTAGAATGGACTGGTTGGATATCCTTGCAGTCCAAGGGACTCTCAAGAGTCTTCTCCAACACCACAGTTCAAACGCATCAATTCTTCAGTGCTCAGCCTTCTTCACATAAGCCTTACAACACAATAAAAATGCATGTCTGACTTGAGAGTGCTAACTAACCTTCCCCCAAAGTTAACTTTTTTCTCAATAAATTGGCTGTTTCACAAACAGAAGCACATTTTTACCCTCCATATTTTTCCATTACTAAATGAAACTTTCATTCATTTTCTTCTCTGACCCAACAATAAATACATTGTCATAGATTTTAGCTGGGAGTGTATTTCAGCTGTAGGTCAGGGCCTGTATGGAATGAAGGTTTTGTCTACTGTGGGCCTGGTGCAAAAAAAGAGTTAATACCCTAAAACTCAGAGGACTTAACTCTGAGCTGATTTGGTAGGGAAGAGTAGAGTGACTAGGAAGACAGTGGGGCATGCCGTCTTGGTGGTTTGTTTATTAACTTCATGCAATTCCCACCAAATGCCCTTCTACCAGTACTCCAAACCTGGCTCCTCCCGCCCCACACACACTCTTCTTGATGAACTCTATACAAACATTCTATGGACTGATTGAGCACAGGGGTAGTAATGGCATGTGACTTTCAAGGTAAGGTCATGAGTACAACGGGGCTTCCACCTTACGCTAGTCAATCCGGGCATGTAATGGCTACACTATATGGATGCTTGAGCATCCCTGGGTTGGGTCCATGAGGCAGAGAACTGAGGCCTCCTGCAAGTAGTCAGCAAGCAACTGGGCAGAGTCCTGGGAGTGAGCTGTCTTGGAAATCCCCCAGGCCTAGCCAACGCTTCAGATGACTGCCTGTTGCCTGAAACGTGAAACTTTTCAAGACAGAACCACCCAACTAATCCATAACCAGCTTCCTGACCCACATGTGTGAGATAATAAACATATATCATTGTTTACAGTTGCTAAATGTTGGGGATCTGTTATTCTATATATTGTTATATACTCATGTATATAAAATAGCATGTTTCTTGTAGTCTGAATCCTGAACTCTGATGATTAATATTCTTTTCAATAAGCCATTTAACTCATTCCCAGGGGTATCCTTACGAGCTACTTCATTTATAGCAGATTAGCTTATTGCAGAAGACTACTGTGATCTGAACAATGTCAGAAGTCATTTTATCATACCATGCCTTTAGTTTTTCTAAAGCTTTTCTTTTACATCTTGTATTTTTATAGCTTTCTTGAAAAATTATAACTAATAACTTTCAAGAGAAATGTTCATTTCATCTAGAATTTCACACCTTTGAATATTGACCTCTATTTGCATTTTTCATGATATAATTAATGTGTTGTCACTGTATTCTTGTAAATTTTTTATAAAGTTGGCATTTCTCAAACAAGTAGCTATTAGCAAAATGAATTGTTTCTTACATTATTATTTTTTTTTAACAATTTGTTCTTACTTTTGGGGAACACAGAGGTAAACAAGTTGGCCTTATGCTTTAAATAAAGTCATTGTCCCATGAGATCTTTCTGATATCTCTAACATCAATTCTACTTTCTTGTAACACTATGTGATTTTTTTCAAATTCTAGTATGTAACGCAAGCTTGATGTTTGCCGAGAGCTGTCAAGAGCAACAACAGTAATAACTAACGTTTCTTGGTAGCCAGGCACTGTGCTCTGTGCTGTTTATCTTGTTTCATTTACTCTTCATCACAGTCTTGTGAGAAAGGTGCTGGCATTAGCGCTCCCTTCTAGAAGCCACAAGAAGAGTGTTTCGAGAAGGGAATGGCCAGGAGCTCTCTCTCCTGGGGAACAGGAACTAAGCTCCGTGGGCTTCCCTGGTGGCTCAGCTGGTAAAGAATCCACCTGCAATGCAGGAGACCTGAGTCAGAAAAAATCACCTGGAGAAAGAAATGGCAACCCACGTCAGTATTCTTGCTTGGGAAATCCCATGCGCAGAGGACAGAGGAGCCTAGTGGGCTACAGTTCATGGGGTCACAAGAGCCGGACACGATTTAGTGACTAAACCACCACTAGGGCACTGGTTCCTGACACACCAATCCCAGGGCGAGTCTTGGTTTCAGTGTGGGCATCGGTGTGTTATGGACTAAATTATCTTCCCCCTGAAATTAGTGTGGTGAAGGCTTAACCCCTCCCATGAATCTTTATGGAGATAGCTCTTTAGGGAGGTAGTTAAGTTTAAATGAGATCGTAAGGATAGGGCCTTCATCCAACAGGACTAGTGTCCTTATGAAAAGAGGAGAAGGGATTTCCCTGGTGGCCCAGTGGTTAAGACTGTGCTTCCACCACAGGGTGCATGGGTTCAATTCCTGGTTGGGGAACTAAGATCCCGCAGGCTAGGCAGCCAAAAAAAAAAAAAAAAAAAAAAAGAGAAGGAGAGTTCAGAGCTCTCTCCCTCCCTGTGCAGAGAGACGAGGCTGTGTCAACAGCCTCCAGACTGTGAGAAAATAAATGTCTGTCGTTTAAGCCACCCGGCCTATGGTATTTTGTTACAACAGCCCCAGCAGACTAATGAACAGGATTTACTTTCTCACTCTCATCCAGATACTCTTGGATGAACCTTGACTAGTAAACTACACCCTATTAATGCAGTTACATATCTTGCATAAAACTGATTATAATTAATTGTCTAGGCAGTGTCCTTTTAGGCTTATTTATTCTTCAGTGCATTAAAATTCACTACTCTCTCACACTAATATTGTGTTTAACACTGTAATTACCTAGCACATATTAGCGCTATTAATCATGTCATCCATATCATCAAAACCAAAATGTTGTCAAACAGTCTTCCTTCTTAGCTGTAGAAAATGAACAGCTAAACACAATATCAAGCTTTACAACATTGAAATATTAATGTCCCTAATGCTTAATTTAAAAAAAATTATTTATTTTGTTGCAATTTAGATCTCAGTTGCGGCACACAGGCTGAGTAGTTGTGGCATGCACGCCCAGCTGCCCTGCAGCAAGTGGGATCCTAGTCCCCTGCTGCTGCTAAGTCACTTCAGTCGTGTCCAACTCTGTGTGACCCCATAGACGGCAGCCCACCAGGCTCCCCCATCCCTGGGATTCTCCAGGCAAGAACACTGGAGTGGGTTGCCATGTCCTCCTCCAATGCATGAAAGTGAAAAGTGAAAGTGAAAAGTGAAAGTCAAGTCGCTCAGTCGTGTCCGACTCTTGGCGACCCCATGGACTGCAGCCTACCAAGCTCCTCTGTCCATGGGATTTTCCAGGCAAGAGTACTGGAGTGGGGTGCCACTGCCTTCTCCGACCAAGGCCCAAACTGCACCCCCCCACACTAGAAGCTGGACTCCTAACCACTGGACCATCAGAGAAGTGCCCTTAATGCTTAATTTTGAAATTAATTATTTACGCCTCAGAGAAACCATCTAAGTATCCAGAGGCCTGTTTCTTGGAGTTCTGACTACTTGTGTGATTTAGGCTTGTTCCTGCTGGATCCTGACCTTCAAGGATTCTCATCATTGTCTGCCTCACAAGGTCTTGCATCCTAAACCATTCAATATCCTTCTGGCCTCAAAATACCTATCCTGACTTGCTTTCTGTCTGTCAAGCTTTTTCTCACAGCCAGGACAGCACAATCAGAAAATGCTGATGGCCCTGGGTTTTAGAGTCAGCCAACCTGAATTTTAGTGATTTCTCCACCATTTATCCCCCACACTAGAAGCTGGACTCCTAACCACTGGACCATCAGAGAAGTGCCCTTAATGCTTAATTTTGAAATTAATTATTTACGCCTCAGAGAAACCATCTAAGTATCCAGAGGCCTGTTTCTTGGAGTTCTGACTACTTGTGTGATTTAGGCTTGTTCCTGCTGGATCCTGACCTTCAAGGATTCTCATCATTGTCTGCCTCACAAGGTCTTGCATCCTAAACCATTCAATATCCTTCTGGCCTCAAAATACCTATCCTGACTTGCTTTCTGTCTGTCAAGCTTTTTCTCACAGCCAGGGCAGCACAATCAGAAAATGCTGATGGCCCTGGGTTTTAGAGTCAGCCAACCTGAATTTTAGTGATTTCTCCACCATTTAATAGAGTCAGTGAAGTCTGGCCAGGTTGCTTACATTCATGCATCTCAGTTCCTCATAAGCGTAATGTGCTAGCACCTCTTCAATTTTTATGAAGAATAAATGAAATGAAAACCACTTAGCTAGGTGCCCGAAACATAATAAATATTCAATCACCCATAGTTATCATTATTAGTTGCTCATTAATCTGTTTCATGAGGCTTCCCTGATGGCTCAGTGGGTAAAGAATCTGCCAGCAACACAGGAGATGCAGGAAACTTGGGTCCAGTCCCAGGGTTGGGAAGATCCTCTGNCAAATCCCTTATGATTATACAGTGGAAGTGAGAAATAGATTTAAGTGCCTAGATCTGATAAATAAAGTGCCTGATGAACTATGGAATGAGGTTCATGACATTGTACAGGAGACAGGGATCAAGACCATCCCCATGGCAAAGAAATCCAAAAAAAAAAAAAAAAAAATGGATGTCTGTGGAGGCCTTACAAATAGCTGTGAAAGGAAGAGAGGTGAAAAGCAAAGGAGAAAAAGGAAGATATAAGCATCTGAATGCAGAGTTCCAGAGAATAGCAAGAAGAGATAAGAAAGCCTTCTTCAGTGATCAATGCAAAGAAAAAGAGCAAAAGAACAGAATGGGAAAGACTAGAGATCTCTTCAAGAAAATTCAAGATATAAAGGGAACAGTTCATGCAAAGATGGGCTTGATAAAGGACAGAAATGGTATGGACCTAAAAGAAGCAGAAGATATTAAGAAGAGGTGGCAAGAATAAACAGAAGAACTGTACAAAAAAGATCTTCACAACCAAGATAATCACGATGGTGTGATCACTCATCTAGAGCCAGGCATCCTGGAATGTGAAGTCAAGTGGGCCTTAGAAAGCTTCACTATAAACAAAGCTAGTGGAGGTGATGGAATCCAGATGAGCTGTTTCAAATCCTGAAGATGATGCTGTGAAAGCATTGCACTCAATATGCCAGCAAATTTGGAAAACTCAGCAGTGGCCACAGGCCTGGAAAAGGCTGAAATAAGCACAAGCTGGAGTCAAGATTGCCGGGAGAAATAGCAATAACTTCAGATATGCAAATGACACCATCGCTATGGCAGAAAGTGAAGAGGAGCTAAAAAGCCTCTTGTTGAAAGTGAAAGAGGAGAGTGAAAAAGTTGGCTTAAATCTCAACATTCAGAAAACGAAGATCATGGCATCTGGTCCCATCATTTCATTGGAAATAGATGGAGAAACAGTGGAAACAGTGTCAGACTTTATTTTTGGGGGCTCCAAAATCACTGCAGATGGTGACTGCAGCCATGAAATCAAAAGACGCTTACTCCTTGGAAGAAAAGTTATGACCAACCTAGATAGTATATTCAAAAGCAGAGACATTACTTTGCCGACTAAGGTCCGTCTAGTCAAGGCTATGGTTTTTCCTGTGGTCATGTATGGATGTGAGAGTTGGACTGTGAAGAAGGCTGAGCGCTGAAGAATTGATGCTTTTGAACTGTGATATTGGAGAAGACTCTTGAGAGTCCCTTGGACTGCAAGGAGATCCAACCAGTCCATTCTGAAGGAGATCAGCCCTGGGATTTCTATGAAAGGAATGAAGCTAAAGCTGAAATCCAGTACTTTGGCCACCTTATGTGAAGAGTTGACTCATTGAAAATGACTCTGATGCTGGGAGGGATTGGGGGCAGGAGGAAAAGGGCACAACAGAAGATGAGATGGCTGGATGGCATCACTGACTCGGTGAACGTGAGTCTGAGTGAACTCTGGGAGTTGGAGTGGACAGGGAGGCCTGGCATGCTGCGATTCATGGGGTTGCAAAGAGTTGGTCACGACTGAGTGAGTGAACTGATGTCCTCTTTGGAGAAATGTCTATTTAGTTCTTTGGCCCATTTCTTATTGGGTCATTTATTTTTCTGGAATTGAGCTGCAAGTCTTGCTTGTATATTTTTGAGTTAGTTGTTTTTAAGTTGCTTCATTTGCTGTTATTTTCTCCCATTCCAAAGAGTATCTTTTCACCTTGCTTATAGTTTCCTTTGTTGTGCAGAAACTTTTAATTTTAATTAGGTCCCATTTGTTTATTTTTGCTTTTATTTCCAGGATTCTGGGAGGTGGGTCATTGAGGGTCCTGCTGTGATTTATGTCGAAGAGTGTTTTGCCTATGTTTTCCTTTAGGAGTTTTATAGTTTCTGGTCTTATGTTTAGATCTTTAATCCATTTTGAGTTTATTTTTGTGTATGGTGTTAGAAAGTGATCTAGTTTCATTCTTTTACAAGTGGTTGACCAGTTTTCCCAGCACCATTTGTAAAAGAGATTGTCTTTTATGCATTTTATATTCTTGTCTCCTTTATCAAAGATAACGTGCCCATAGGTGTGTGGATTTATCTCTGGGCTTTCTGTTTTGTTCCATTGGTCTATATTTCTGTCCTTGTGCTGGTACCATACTGTCTTGATGACTGTGGCTTTGTAGTAGAGCCTGAAGTCAGGCTAGTTGATTCCTCCAGTTCCATTCTTCTTTCTCAAGATTGCTTTAGCTATTTGAGTTTTTTTGTATTTCCATACAAATTGTGAAATTATTTGTTCTAGCTCTGTGAAAATTACCATTGGTAGCTTGATAGGGATTGATTGAATCTATAGTTGCTTTGGGTAGTATACTCATTTTCACTATGTTGATTCTTCCAATCCTTGATCATAGTATATTTCTCCATCTATTAGTGTCCTCTTTGATTTCTTTAACCAGTGTTTTATAGTTTTCAATATATAGGTCTTTAGTTTTTAGGTAGATATATTCCTAAGTATTTTATTATTTTTGTTTCAATTATGAGTGGAATTGTTTCCTTAATTTCTTTTTATATTTTCTCATTATTAGTGTATAGGAATGCAAGGGATTCCTGTGTGTTGATTTTATATCCTGTAACTTTACTATATTTATTGGTTAGCTCTAGTAATTTTTGATATAATTTCCTCAATTCTTCTTAAAATACTTGATTTTCCTATAAGTACAGAATGATAACCAGGAAGATTTATAAATGTTCTTGATTTTAAACTCATTGAGTTAAACTCATTTTATGAGTTATTAAACTCATATAACCCATATTATTGACCTGGGATATCTGTTGACAGCCCAGTAGTCATTCTTTGTATTTAATCTATATATTTTTTTCTCTCCAGTAGCTATCATGATGATCTCTTTACCTCTGATATTTCACAGTTTTTTCTAAATTATATCTATCTTTAGGTTTACTTTAATTTGTTTGTGGTTTATATATATATGACTATTCAAGTGTTTACTCACTTATTCCATTCTAAAAAAAATTTCAAAAGTTATTATTTCTTTTCTCTATTTCCAAACTTCTTTTCTGGTACAACTCCAGCTGGGACCCTACTGTGATATCTTGATTTATCATTTGCATTTCTTAACTGCTCTCAGATGTTTTTATCTTTTTCTTTCATAGATAGCTATACTCTGAGTATGTTAGTTATTGCAATATGTCAATTTTATATATTGTATATTACTAGTTTTTTTTAATTTCCACTACTAATTACTACCATAAATTCTAATTTTAGTACAGATAGTTTGTTTCATGTGATATTTCCTTATTTTTATTTTTTTTTGTTTTCTCCATCGTGTTTACAGTTTCTATCACTTTTTACACTTTAATGTTAAGTTTTGTTCCATTTTCCTCAACTCTGTCTTGTTTTTAATATGTAAATAAATGTTAACAAATTTTGAACAGTTAATGTATATTACTTTTGTTGTTTTATTGCTTAAAATGTTGACTTTTTAGTGAGTTCCAAGTTAGAAATCATAGTGCTATTTTAAATTTTCATTTCAATTTTTATATTTCTAAGCAATTTATCTTTCCTAATTCCACTGAGTGAGTGATATCTCCAGAATACTGTGACATTTTTCAAGTTTTTCTTGAATTTATTTGAAAATAAATTTTTATTGGGTAAAAAATTTCTTGAGTTGAATGTAATGTTGGTTAAGGGTAAATAGAAAAAAGATATTATCTTTTTAATATCCTATTAGTACACTTTGCCAATATTTTACTTAAGACTTTTATATCCATCTACTTAAGCTATATTGATCTACAGTATTATTTTTCTGTCTGAAGTATATTTGGGATTTATTACCAATATTATAACTTCAAAACATAATTTGGAAGTTTTACATTGTTGATAAATTGTGGAATACTGAATAACAGTGTCATAAAAATTTTTATGAAAATTTGAAAAATATAGAACAATTTCTGGAACTAACTGTGCTTTGGAGAAATACATTAAACCTTTGCCTTCCAAAAATTTTTTTCTACTTCACTTAAATCAGTTAGAAGATTTGCATTTCACCATGACACTATCATTTGATACACATTTTCAGATGTAGTTGTACACATAAGAAATTCATTTTTACTATTTGCATTAATTTCTCCTTCAATACATTTATTTTTCATATATGGCTCTTTCTCATTCTCAATTATTATATTGAATTAAATTTGTCATTTTCCTTTCATTTTTATTGATATATGAAATAAACCAATACATTTTCCTCTGGGGAAAGCTTTACTTGGTTTCTATAGGGTATTTTATATGAGATTATTTTTATTATTATTAACATTTATATATATTTCATAATATGTTTTTATTTGACTATTAACTGATTATTAAGAAAAGCTTTATATTATATTGAATTAAATTTGTCATTTTCCTTTCATTTTTATTGATATATGAAATAAACCAATACATTTTCCTCTGGGGAAAGCTTTACTTGGTTTCTATAGGGTATTTTATATGAGATTATTTTTATTATTATTAACATTTATACAATTTCATAATATGTTTTTATTTGACTATTAACTGACTATTAAGAAAAGCTTTATATGGTATATTTGATTTATGTGGCAGAGAAAATTTTATTCATAATTTTGTTATTCAGTTTAATAAATCTTAAGTGTGGGAAACTTCCTGAAGTATTAGCTTTTGTTAATGTACTTTTTTAATCCTCAATGTCAATTTTTGTGACTGTTTTGTGTTGCAATCTAGGATTTCAGTATACAGATTTTCATGGGTTCTTATATATTGTACTATTAATAAGATCTAATTTATTCTTAGTAGTTTTCTCTTCATCATTAAATAGAAAAGTAATAATATTTTATCAAGTAGATTGGTAGAAAAAAACAACATTTGTCAACTACCAAAATTTTGTAGACATTATTTTTGACTTAACTATAGTGTGCAGTTTGATATTTACAGTATTCATTTCTCATTCTTAATTTGGTATTTATGTTGTCATTACAGACTATTCTACTTTATTCCATTTAATGTATTTACTGACACCAGAATGAAGCTATTTTTTAAGAGTACTATGAAATTTCCCTTTTTAATACTTGAGATTAGCAGTTTTAATTGTATTGACATAGCATCTAAGCTTTGATTAATTCCATTATCATATTTTATTGTATGGTTTTATAGCTAGTTTACTTTAAAACTTTTACTATAATACTTTTGTTCATTTATTTTTTACTAAATGTGCCTTATATGTGTCTTAATTTTCATTTCTTCATCTAGAAATTGGAAGATTTGTTCAAGCAAAATATGTACAAATGTTGAAAGCTTTAAACTATCTAACATTTAGAACACTGACAATAATTTCTTATTGTTTGTGTGTGTGTGTGCTCAGTCATGTCCAAGTCTTTGCGACTGCATGGACTATATCCTATGGAATATTCCAGGAAAGAATAATGGAGCAGGTTGCTATTTCCTTCTCCAGGGGATCTTCCTGACTCAAGGATGGAACCATGTCTCCTGTGGCTTATGCCTTGGCAGGCAGATTCTTCACCAATACTCCCCAACAAAAATTTCTTATTGTAAACTGAAGCAAATTCATGATTTTGGGAAAATAAAGTTTAAATATTTTCTCAAGGATTGGTGTCAATTTTCAAATAGTTATTGTACTAGTTCAGTCAGTTATTGTACTAAGGCACTACTATAAATAAACTGAAAAGAGGGAGTGATAGTTTTGTATAGCGTATTGTGTAAACTTTGTTTAAAAGTTTAAAAAGTAAGAAAGACAAAAATGGAAAGTACAAAATAAAAAAAATAATAATATATTATACAAAATATATAAAGAAATAGATTTATATGCCCTCTTTTAAACAATTAAAAAAAAGAAAACCTTTTAAAATAACAATAGTAAATGTCAACTGTACTGGAAAGATTTAAAACATATAATAGTAACAATTATATTTAAATCATTGTGTAACATAATTTTATATTTGAGAACGAGGGAGCCAAAAGAGAAAATAAATTACTCAGTAGAGTAGAATTTCTAAAATAGATTTCTATTTCTGTGTAACAAATTGCCACAAACTTGAAAGCCAAAAAATATTATTTTACTTTCTGTAGGTCAGAAATCTGGGCACAGTGTTGCTGGATTCTTTGCTCAGAGTCTCACTGGCTGAAATCAAAGCATCAGTTAGGGCTGCATTTCCTATTGGAACTCACAATCCTTTCCCTAAACCCACTGATTTTTGAGAGAATTTATTTTTTTCAGATATGAAGAATGAAACTCCTGTTTTCCTGCTAGCTATTGGCAGGGACTGTATGGGCCCCTCACCACCTGACCCCAAAGACAATTCTAACCATGGGTGTTTGCTACTTTCTAGATAGGCCAGAGTATATCTATTTAAATTATTTTTTTTTTTAAATCTCTGGAGAAAACACTGTTTTTGTTTTAATCCTTGGCATGCTGTGTGTCATATAGGATATAAGTTCCCCAAGAACCTGTGCCCCCTGAGACTGTGGAATCTTAACCACTGGACCACCAGGAAGACCTGAAAACACTGCTTTTATAGCAGTGACCTGATTAAGGATGTGTACTCAGAATCATCTCCCTTCTGCCATAGTACACAACATAATCAACGAAGTGATATCATATCCACAGGTTTCCACTCTCAAGGGCAAGAGGACGGTACAAGGAAGAGTGTTGTTTCAATGTTTCTCATGAGCTATTTGTTTATAAGAGATAACTAAAGTCAATGCCATTGAAAGAAGAATTTGTTACAGTTTCAAAGAGAGAGAAGTACACCTTGCCCCTCAGGGCCACACAGGAAAACACCAAGGTTGGTCAAAAGGCAAATGGGTGAGTGGAAACACAGTCTAGAGCCTTTATTGTGTTTTCTGTGTGAAAGAAGAAGTGAAGTTGGCTAAACAGGTGAGTAGGTTTAGGATTGTGCTGTTCTTAGTCACTCAGTTGTGTCCAACTCTTTGCGACCCATGGACTGTAGCCCGCCAGGATGCTCTGTTCCTGCAGATTCTCCAGGCAAGAATACTGGGATGGATTGCCATGCCCTCCTCCAGGGATTCTTCCCAACCCAAGGATTGAACCTAGGTATTACACATTGTAGACAGATTCTTTACCATGTGAGCCACAAGGAAGCCCAGGTTTAGGAACAGATAGTTTGAATAATTCTGATGTGCTCTGAACTATAGAGGTGGTCTCTCTGCCTTTAGTACCTCACCTTAGAATGACTGGTCGGGGAATAAAGGCTAGGAGTGTGAGTTATATAATACAGGTGACTGAGGACAGATAGGACTTAGGATTGTTTAACTTGATGTTAAATCATACCCTCAGGCAAGTTATTTATTAACTCTAAGAATTATTGATAACTATCCCTGGGAGGGGAAACTCTTCTCTGAAAGCAAGTTTACCAAGATGGAAAGCCATGATAATATAAAGAATTCAAAAAAAAGTGTGATTAATACAGGAGTAATAGAAATCATCTCAGAATCCCATCTACCAGAATTTCAAGTCAAACTTACCATAGTTTGTTATGATCATCAAAGCAAAGCAAAGCAACATTTTTAATTGGAAATATTATGAACCAGAAAATGTATCAGTGTGCATTCCTTAGCAAATGCTTTTATTAATCTGAGGTTGAATTCATTATTTGTTTAAATAGGTGACTGAGGACAGATAGGACTTAGGATTGTTTAACTTGATGTTAAATCATACCCTCAGGCAAGTTATTTATTAACTCTAAGAATTATTGATAACTATCCCTGGGAGGGGAAACTCTTCTCTGAAAGCAAGTTTACCAAGATGGAAAGCCATGATAATATAAAGAATTCAAAAAAAAGTGTGATTAATACAGGAGTCATAGAAATCATCTCAGAATCCCATCTACCAGAATTTCAAGTCAAACTTACCACAGTTTGTTATGATCATCAAAGCAAAGCAAAGCAACATTGTTAATTGGAAATATTATGAACCAGAAAATTATCAGTGTGCATTCCTTAGCAAATGCTTTTATTAACTATTTGTTAAAAAAATATGATAATTGAACATATATCATAAATTTGGTGGAATAAAATGAAAAAGAATGTTCCAAGTGCTTACCATAGTATCTGGCACATAGTTTGGCTACAAAATTGTAAATATCATGATCATTATACATTTTATATAAATTTGACTATTTTTAACAAAGCTTTTTTTTAGGGTCTGTAAATTCCTAAATTAAGAAAATGGTTGATTTTATTACAGATATTTCTGAATTTGTACCCCTTCTGCTTTTTGAAGTCAATACTGTGGTTTCCAGAATGTCACACTAACCTATATATATATATATTTTTTTTCATTTTAAAAAATATCTAAAACATATGATGTTGCCTTATCAGGAGGGCAGCAGACACCAGAAGACAGATGGATCAGACCAAATGACTGGAGGTTCATGCTACTCTGGGCAAAACTTCTGGACTTGTACTGGGAAAGATAATAGATGAAAGATATAGCAAAGGAAGAAAGTGGCTAAAATAAAAGGAAATAGAATTCAGAATCCATGGCTTTGAAGAGTTGAAAAGGGCTATCTGATTTTGGTAACCTTCATTGAATGTAGAGGTAGGAAAAGAGAAACAGAAACAGACAATGCCATCCATATACTGGGGGGAAAAAAAAGGGGGAGAGTGGGTAAAATCATGACCTGTAGTTATGTCTTGAAAGAATATGATTGTGTTTATAACACATGTATTAAATATGGAATTAAATATGACAGGAGTGGTGACTAAAAGTATCTTCGCTGGACCACGTTTAAAGTAGCTAGTAGCTCTACCCAGAAAACAGCTCTGAATCTTTGCAGAAAGCACACATATAACTGACCAGTTGAAGAAAAACCCAGAATGGGAGCAGATAAGCAAGTAACATCAGGGATGAATCAAAGACTTTCCCCTAGTCTCCTACAGAGGCTTCCATGATATCTAAGCAATAGCATTTGTGAGATCTCTAGATGACTGTTTAATGAATAAGAATAAATGTTTATTTTATTAAATTATTGTGGATTGGACATTGTTTTAGCAGTAGATAGTATATAATTCAATGGTTTACAAAACACACACACACACACAGAATAAAGCTTTAACATGAGTAATTATTTTTTAAAGGCAAGTGTCAAAGTTCAATGTAGACTCTTCCAGTATCATGGATATCAAGCTTCCTCTGGGTTCCAAAGGTAGATTGTGTGTGTGTTCAGTTTTGTCTGACTCTTTGCAACCCTGTGGACTATAGCCTGCCAGCCTTCTCTACCTATGGGATTTTCCAGGCAAGAATACTGGAGTGGGCTGTCATTTCGTCCTCCAGAGGATCTTTCTGATCAGGGATTGAACCTTTGTCTACTGCATTTCCTGGATTAGCAGGTGGATTCTCTACCACTGAGCCACCTGGGAAGTCAAAAGGTAGATTTCAATGACAGATTAAAGAAGCTTTATGAAACTGACTCTGATCCTCTATCATCATACCTCTTTTAAGCAAAGAAGTTTAGATTTTGTCTCTTTCATATACTGAGCATTCAAAATATATTAAAGAACAAATACAATCTGAAGAAGACAGAATAGTATTATAATTGCAGTATTGAAAAATTATACATCAAAGATACAATAAAAACACAAATTAGGAAATTAGAAAGAAAGGGTATGCTTACTTATTTCTACCTATAGAGTTGTGCTGTGCTGTCCTAAGTCGCTTTAGTCATGTCTGACTCTTTTTGATTCTGTGGACTATAGCGCACCATGCTTCTCAGTCCATGAGATTCTGACAAGAATACTAGAGTGGGTTGCCATGCCCTCCTCCAGAGGATCTTCTTGACCCAGAGATCTCTTAAGTCTCCTACATTGGCAGGCAGTGTCTTTACCACTAGCACCACCTGGGAAGCCCCATAGAGTTGTAAATCCATGCTATAATGGATTGATATCTCTCTGTGCTGTCCTAAGTCGCTTTAGTCATGTCTGACTCTTTTTGATTCTGTGGACTATAGCGCACCATGCTTCTCAGTCCATGAGATTCTGACAAGAATACTAGAGTGGGTTGCCATGCCCTCCTCCAGAGGATCTTCTTGACCCAGAGATCTCTTAAGTCTCCTACATTGGCAGGCAGTGTCTTTACCACTAGCACCACCTGGGAAGCCCCATAGAGTTGTAAATCCATGCTATAATGAGATTGATTGATATCTCATTGTATACAAACAAAATAAGAAACGTCACTTTAAATTTAGCATAATCTTGTTTAAAATTATGAGTAAATTCAAGGTCAGCAAAAATTCTGATCTAGATCAACAATACAAAGTTTAATTGAGGCAGAAATCTTGGAAAATTCATGAACTTCACACAGAGTAATGAATGGTAGAACAAAATCGATTTCATTTAATCACAAATGTCAGTACAATATAATCGGACTTATGGATTATATTTAATAGAAAACATGCATTTAGAAGGTTTAAGTTAAACTAAATTTTGTTATTTTACACTATATTTCAATGCCTCTTCAGAGAGATCATAAAGCAAACTAGTTTTCCAGAAAGTTTCTGTTTTTAACATTCTCCTTACATTTACATTTAAAATATCAAGATGTCTTACAAATTTCAGGATTTTGTTACAGTTCTCCTTTCTTTAACTTGCAACCTGTCAGTACAATATAATCGGACTTATGGATTATATTTAATAGAAAACATGCATTTAGAAGGTTTAAGTTAAACTAAATTTTGTTATTTTACACTATATTTCAATGCCTCTTCAGAGAGATCATAAAGCAAACTAGTTTTCCAGAAAGTTCCTGTTTTTAACATTCTCCTTACATTTACATTTAAAATATCAAGATGTCTTACAAATTTCAGGATTTTGTGACAGTTCTCCTTTCTTTAACTTGCAACCTGGAGAAGGAAAGAATATGGGTTTGACATTTGATAAAAACTGGTTTTTAATTCATGTGTATTGGTCACTGGTGCTCAAAGATGATCTGGTTACTGAGAAATCCATCCCTCTCAAGATGTTTATGAAAGATATAAGTATTAGTTGAATATTAATTACCTCTCTATATCAAATGAATTAATCAAAGGCCTTCTACTTATTCATACATTTCATGCTTTATCAAAACAATTGAAATTTCTAAAGGAGAAAAATAATATCTAAATCAACAAAGGTAAAGAAGATACTAAATGTATGGTAGGTAATGCAATCTAAAATACATTTTAATCAAAATAGATTATGAAAATTTCCTGGAATAATTTGATAATTGGATAATTGTATTTTGTATTTAATCATCTTTAAGTGTATAATGTAAGGGACAACAAAAACTACCTTGTCATTCAAATTTGGGTTTGAATCCTAGCTCTGACATTTACCACTTTTATGATTTATTTTATTTTATTTATTTATTATTATTTTTTAATTTAAATGCATTTATTTTAATTGGAGGCTAATTACTTTACAATACTGTAATGGTTTTGCCACACATCAACATGAATCTGCCACGGGTGTACACGTGTTCCCCATCCTGAACCCCAATCCCACAACCCTCCCCACACCATCCCTCTGGGTCATCCCAGTGCACCAGCCTCAAGCATTCTGTATCATGCATCGAACCTGGATTAGTTTCTTATATGCTATTATACATGTTTCAATGCTATTCTCCCAATTCATCCCACCCTCTCCCTCTTCCTCAGAGTCCAAAAGACTGTTCTATACATCTATGCCTCTTTTGCTGTCTCGCATACAGGGTTATCATTACCATCTTTCTAAATTCCATATATATGTGTTCATATACTGTATTGGTGTTTTTCTTTCTGGCTTACTTCACTCTGTATAATTTGCTTCAGTTTCATCCACCACATTAGAACTGATCCAAATGTATTCTTTTTAATGGCTGAGTAATACTCCATTGTGTATATGTACCACAGCTTTCTTATCCATTCATCTGCTGATGGACATCTAGGTTGCTTCCATGTCCTGGCTATTATAAACAGTGCTGCAATGAACATTGGGGTACACGTGTCTCTTTCAATTCTGGTTTCCTCAGTGTGTATGCCCAGAAGTGGGATTGCTGAGTCAAAAGGCAGTTCTATTTGCAGCTTTTTAAGGAATCTCCACACTCTTCTCCATAGTGGCTGAACTAGTTTGTATTCCCAGCAACAGTGTAAAAGGGTTCCCTTTTCTCTACACCCTCTCCAGAATTTATTGCTTGTAGACTTTTGAATTGCAGCCATTCTGACTGGCATGAAATGGTACCTCATTGTGGTTTTTATTTGCATTTCTCTGATAAGGAGTGATGTTGAGCATCTATCTTTTCATGTGTTTGTTAGGCATCCCTATGTATTCTTTGGATAAATGTCTATTTAGTTCTTTGGCTCATTTTTTGATTGAGTCATTTATTTTTCTGGAATTGAGCTGCAGGTGTTGCTTGTATATTTTTGAGATTAGTTTGTCAGTTGCTTCATTTGCTATTATTTTCTCCCATTCCGAAGAGTGTCTTTTCACCTTGCTTATAGTTTTGTTTGTTGTCAGAAGCTTTTAATTTTAATTAGTTCTCATTTGCTTATTTTTGCTTTTATTTCCAGTATTCTGGGAGGTGGGTCATAGAAGGAGTGTTTTGCCTATGTTCTTCTCTAGCAGTTTTATAGTTTCTGGTCTTACATTTAGATCTTTAATGCATTTTGAGTTTATTTTTTTTGTATGGTATTAGAAAGTGTTCTATTTTCATTCTTTTACAAGTGGTTGACCAGTTTTTCCTGCACCATTTGTAAAAGAGATTGTCTTTTATGCATTGTATATTCTTGCCTCCTTTGTCAAAGGGGTCCATAGGTGTGTGGATTTATCTCTGGGCTTTCCATTTTGTTCCATTGATCTATATTTCTGTCTTTGTGCCAATACCATACTGTCTTGATGACTGTGGCTTTGTAGTAGAGCCTGAAGTCAGGCAAGTTGACTCCTTCAGTTCCCTTCTTCTTTCTCAATATTGCTTTGGCTATTTGAGGTTTCTTTGTATTTTCATACAAATTGTGAAATTATTTGTTCTAGCTCTGTGAAAAATATCATTGGTAGCTTGATAGGGATTGACTCATCACTCTTCTGGGAAATTTAGCTTCAGCTCAGTTCAGTTCAGCTCAGTCGTGTTTGACTCTTTGTGCTTGCATCGATTGTAGCACACTAGGCTTCCCTATCCATCACCAACACCCAGAATTTACTCAAACTCATGTCCATTGAGTCAGTGATGCCATCCAACCATCTCATCCTCTGTCGTCCCCTTCTTCTCCCACCTTCAAGCTTTCCCAGCATCAGGGTCTTTTCCAGTGAGTTACTTCTTTTCAACAGGTGGCCAAAATATTGGACATTCAGTTTCCAGTAAATATTCAGGACTGATATCCTTTAGGATGGACTGTTTGGATCTCCTTGGTCTCCAAGGGAGAGCATTACTTTGCTCTTGTGCAGTAGTTTGAGCATTATTTGGCCTGCCTCTCTTCGGGATTGGAATAAAAACTGACATTTTCCTGTCCTGTGGCCACTGCTGAGTTTTCCAAATTTGCTGGCATATTGAGTGCAGCACTTTCACAGCATCATCTTTTAGAATCTGAAATAGCTCAACAGGAATTTCATCACTTCCACTAGCTTTGTTCATAGTGATGCTTCCTAAGGCCCATTTGACTTCACACTTCAGGATGTCTGAATCTAGGTGAATGATCATACCATCGTGGTGTCTGGTTCATGAAGATATTTTTTGTATAGTTCTTCTTGCCACCTCTTCTTAATATCTTCTGCTTCTGTTAGGACCATACCATTTGTGTCCTTTATTGAGCCCATCTTTGCATGAAATGTTCCCTTAGTATCTCTAAATATTTTAAAGATGTCTTTAGTCTTTCCCATTCTAGTTTCTTCCTTTTTTTTTTTTTTTGCACTGATCGCTGAAGAAGACTTTCTTATCACTGCTTGTTATTCTTTGGAATTCTGTATTCAAATGGGTATATCTTTCTTTTTTCCCTTTGCTTTTCACTTATCTTCTTTTCACAGTTATTTGTAAGGCCTCCTCACACAGCCATTTTACTTTTTTGCATTTCTTTTTCTTGGGAATGGTCTTGATCCCTTTCTCCTGTACAATGTCACAAACCTCCATCCATAGTCCATCAGGCACTTTGTCTATCAGATCTAGTCTCTTAAATATATTGGTTGTTTTCTCTGTATAGTCATAAGGGATTTGAAATAGGTCATACCTGAATGGCCTAGTGGTTTTCCCTACTTTCTTCAACTTAAGTCTGAATTTGCCAATAAGGAGTTCATGATCTGAGCCATAGTCAGCTCCTGGTCTTGTTTTTGCTGACTGTATAGAGGTTCCCTATCTTTGCCTGCAAAAAAATATAATGAATCTGATTTCAGTGTTGACCATCTGGTGATGTCCATTTGTGGAATCTTCTCTTGTGTTGTTGGAAGAGGGTGTTTGCTATGACCAGTACATTTTCTTGGCACAACTCTATTAGCCCTTTCCCTCCTTCATTCTGTACTCCAATGCAGAATTCAGCTTACCCTTTTATAATTTTCAAATAATTATGTCAATGAAGTATAATATTTACTAGAAATGGTCTTGTTTTTGCTGACTGTATAGAGGTTCCCCATTTTTGCCTGCAAAAAAATATAATGAATCTGATTTCAGTGTTGACCATCTGGTGATGTCCATTTGTGGAGTCTTCTCTTGTGTTGTTGGAAGAGGGTGTTTGCTATGACCAGTAAATTTTCTTGGCACAACTCTATTAGCCTTTTCCCTCCTTCATTCTGTACTCCAATGCAGAATTCAGCTTACCCTTTTATAATTTTCAAATAATTATGTCAATGAAGTATAGTATTTACTAGAAAAAAAGAGGATATCTGAAGATCATGAACAATCACAGATCTTAAGAATGTAAGATTTGAAGCATTTTCTTATTAAATGAAATCAAATTTTGATCAAGATTTATTGAATAAAAATCTACCAGAACTTTACATCTGATATATGCTTTATGGAAATGACAACTAATCTTGAGGGTAAGGAAAAAGCAACTAAATATTGCCATAGAATGATTTTTCTACAAGATGTTAATGATTTGACCTAAACATCAAGTTCACCATTTTCTAAGCAATTGAGAAAATGAAATATATAGCTAATCAAGGTCCAGTAAAATTATTATATAATAAAGCTAAATAAAATTCCACTGTAAAAATTGTTACCCATTATCAGATCCAAGATAATTTCAGAAGCTCTAGGATATCAGCAACATTTAGCTAAAAAATGTCAAAAGATACTGAATATAGCAAATGTTTATTCATAAGCAAAAATTGACAGTCACATATCTGCCTGAATAATTAGAATCTAATAGTGAAAAAACATAGTTTCATTATCCGTTTAGGAGACAAGATAAATAAGCAGGCAACAATTTCAAAACCATGTGATAATTGGAAAATTTCAAAACATTGTGCTATATATAACATTTTTATAAGACCTAAAATAATTCTGAGATTAGGAAATAAGTTTTTCCCATCTGCTTAAGCTGTTGTTGTTCAGTTGCTGAAGTCCTATCCAATTCTTGCAACCCCATGGATTGCAGCACACCAGCTTTTCAGTTCTCTGCTATCATTGAGAGTTTTTTCAAATTCATGTCCATTGACTTGGTGAGGTTATCTAATCATCTCATCTTCTTCATCTCCCTTCTCTTTTGACTTCAAGCTTTCCCAGCATCAGGGTCTTTTCCAATTATGTGGCCAAAGTATTGGAGCTTCAACTATGGCAACTGTCTTTCCAATGAATATTCAAGATTGATTTCCTTTAAGATTGACTGATTTGAACTCCTTGCAGTCCAAGTGTCTTCTCCAGCATTACAAATCAAAGCATCAATTATTTGTCACTCAACCTTATGCTCTCACATCCATATATGACTACTAGGAAACCCATAGTTTGACTATACGGACCTTTGTTACCAAAGTGATGTCTCAGCTTTTTGATACATTGAATAGAATTGTCATAATTTTCATTGAAAGGAGCAAACACTTTTAATTTCATGGCTGCAGTCACTATCCACAATGATTTTGGGTCCATGAAAAGAAAATCTGTCACTGGTTCCACTTTTCCCCCCCTCTATTTGCATAAAGTGATGGGACTGTATGCCATGGTCTCAGTTTTTTGAATGTTGAGTTTCAAGCCAGCATTTTTTCACTCTCCTCTTTGACCTTCATCATGAAGCTCTTTAGTTCCTCTTCATTTTCTGCCATTAGAGTGTTATCATCTGCATATCAAGGTCATTGATATTTCCCCCAGGAAATCTTGATTCTAGCTTGTGATCATCCAGCCCTCAATTTGGCATAAAGTACTCTGCATATAAGTTAAATAAGCAAGTGACAATATATAGCCTTGTTATACTCCTTTCCCCATTTTGAACCAGTCAGTCGTTCCGTTCTGGTTCTAACTGCTGTTTCTTGACTCACATACAGGTTTCTCAGGAGACAGGTAGGGTTATCTGGTATTTGATTTTGTTAAGAATTTTTCACAGTTTGTAGTGATTCACATAGTCAAAGGCTTCACATAGTCAATGAAGCAGAAATAGATGTTTCTCTGGAATCCCCTTGATTTCTCCATGATCCAATGAATGTTGGCAATTTGATCTCTGGTTCATATGCCTCTCAAAACCCAGTTTGTACATCTATAAGTTCTTGGTTAATCTACTGCTGTAGCTTAACTTGAAGAATTTCAAGCATAACTTCGCTAGCATGTGAAATGAGTGCAATTATGCTGTAGTTTGAACATTCTTCGTCATAGCCCTCCTTTGGGATTGGAATAAAAACTGATCTCCAGTTCTGCGACTGCTGCTGATTTTTCTAAATTTGTTGGCATGTTGAATGCAGCACAGCATATCTTTTTTTTTTTCAATCTCTTGCCCATTTTTTTTCTTCCTGTTCTTTTGTTTTTTGTTTTTCCTTTTGTTCTTTATTTATTTATTTTTCAATTGTTTTACCTTACAATATTGTATTGGTTTTGCCATACATTGACATGAATCCACCACGGATGTCCATGAGTTCCCAATCCTGAACCACCCTCCCCATATCATCTCTCTGGGTCAACCCAGTGCACCAGCCCCAAGCATCCTGTATCCTGTATAGAACATAGATTGGCGATTCATTTCTTATATGATAGTATACATGTTTCATTGCCATTCTCCCAATTCATCCCACTCTCTCCCTTTCCCGCAGAGTCCAAAAGTCTGTTCTATACATCTGTGTCTCTTCTGCTGTCTCACATACAGGGTTATCATTATCATCTTTGTAAATTCCATATATATGTGTTTGTATACTGCATTGGTGTTTTTCTTTTTGCCTTACTTCACTCTGTATAATCGGCTCCAGTTTCATCCACCTCATTAGAACTGATCCAAATGTATTCTTGTTAATGGCTGAGTAATACTCCATTGTGTATATGTACCACAGCTTTCTTATCTATTCATCTGCTGATGGACATCTAGGTTGCTTCCATGTCCTGGCTATTATAAACAGTGCTGCAATGAACATTGGAGTACACATGTCTCTTTCAATTCTGGTTTCCTCAGTGTGTATACCCAGAAGTGGGATTGCTGGGTCAAAAGGCAGTTCTATTTGCAGTTTTTAAAGGAATCTCCACACTGTTCTCCATAGTGGCTGTACTAGTTTGTATCATCTTTTAGGATTTGAAATAGCTCAGCTGGAATTCAATCATCTCCACTAGCTTTGTTCCTAGTAATCCTTCCTAAGACCTATTTGACTTCACGTTCCAGAGTGTCTAGCTCTAGGTGAATGATCACATCATTGTGATTATCTGGGTCATCAATGTATTTTTTTTTTTTAATATAGTTCTTCTGCGTATGCTTATCACCTCTTCTTAATCTCTTCTGCTTTTGTTAGGCCTTACCGTTTCTGTCCTTTATTGTGCCCATTTTTTTATGAAATGTTCCCTTGATATCTCTAATTTTCTTAAAGAGATCACTAATATTTCCCTTTGCATCATTTTTCTCTGTTTCTTTGCCTTTTTCTTTTTTAAAGAAACTCTTCTTATCTCTCCTTGTTACTCTCTTATTACTCTCTCTGTTACTCTCATTCACTTAGGTATATATTTCCCCTTCTCTGGTTCCTTTGGCTTCTCTTCTTTCCTTAGTTATTTTTAAGGGCTCCTCAGAGAACTACTTTGGGCAGGTTTTGGTCATTGTCTTCTGTACAATGTTATGAACCTCTTTCCACAGTTCTTCAGGTACTCTATCAAATCTAATCCTTTGAATCCATCTGCCATTTCCTCTGTATAATCACAAGGGATTTATTTACTTTAGGTCATACCTAAATGGCCTAGTGATTTTCCCTACTTTCTTCAATTTCAGTCTGAATTTTGCAATAAGGAGCTTATTGCAAAGTTTCTTATTAAAGGAGCCACAGTCAGCTTCAGGTCTTGTTTTTGCTCACTGTTTAGAGCTTCTCCATCTTCAGCTGCAAACAGTACTATCAATTTGATTTCAGTGTGATGATGTTCACGTATAGAATTCTGGTGATGCTCATATGTAGAGTCTTCTGTTGAATTATTGGAAAAGGGTATTTGGTATTACCAGCATGTTTGACTGACAAAAGTCTGCTAGCCTTTGTTTTGCATCATTTTGTGCTTCAAGGCCAAACTTGCCTGTTATTCTAGGTATCACTTGACTTCCTACTTTTGCACTTCAATCTCTTATGTTGAAAAGTACTTTTTTTTTTTTTGGTGTTAGTTCTAGAAGGTCTTGTACGTCATCATAGATCAACTTCAACTTCTTGGGCATCAATGGTTGCTACATAGACTTGGATTACTATGATATGATGATACTCACATGTACAGTCTTCTGTTGAATTATTGGAAAAGGGTATTTGGTATTACCAGCATGTTTTACTGACAAAAGTCTGCTAGCCTTTGCTTTGCATCATTTTGTGCTTCAAGGCCAAACTTGCCTGTTATTCCAGGTATCACTTGACTTCCTACTTTTGCACTTCAATCTCTTATGTTGAAAAGTACTTTTTTTTTTTTTTTTGGTGTTGGTTCTAGAAGGTCTTGTACGTCATCATAGATCAACTTCAGCTTCTTGGGCATCAATGGTTGCTACATAGACTTGGATTACTATGATACCGATTGACTTGCCTTAGAAACTAACTGAAATAATTCTATCTTTTTTGAGATTGTACCTGAGTACCACATTTTGGACTCTATTGTTGACTATGAGACCCACTCCATTTCTTCTAAGAAATGTTTGCACATTCTCATCCATTTTATTTCACTGATTCCAAAGATGTCAATGTTCAATCTTGCCATCTCCTGCATGACCTCATCCAATTTACCTTAATTCATGAACCTAACATTCCAGGTATCTATGCAATATTTTTCTTTATAGTGTTAGACATTACTTTCACAGCCAGACACATCCACAACTGTCATTTCTACTTTGTCTCAGCCAATTTATTCTTTCTGGTGCTAATAATAATTGCCCTCTGGTCTTCCCCAGTACCATCTCGGACACCTGACTACGTGGGGGACTCAATTTCTGGTATGATACCTTTTTGACTTTTCACACTGTTCAAGGGGTTCTCATGGCAAAAATACTGGTGTGGATTGTCATTTCCTTCTCCAGTGGACCACATTTTGTCAGAAAATTTCACTTTGACTCATCCATCTTGGGTGGTCCAGCAAGGCATGGCTCACAGCTTCATTGAGTTAATCAAGCCCCTTTACCATGACAAAACTGTGATCCATGAAGAAGTCTACTTAAATAGGAATCAAATAAATAAAAGTTCATTTATATATCATCTTAATATTTCCATTATATTAAGCTGGCAACATAAATCTTACTTAACCAAAAATTTCATTTATTTTCCATAAGTGGTGTAAATTAAATTCAAAATATATAGGTAAGCATTCCATAAAATACGTATATTGAATTTTTTGTTGGCTTGTTTTTATTAGTTGAGGAAACTATATCAGAGATAGGAGTAAGCGTCTTTTAATTTATGGCTGCAATCACCATCTGCAGTGATTTTGGAGCCCCCCAAAATAAAGTCTGACACTGTTTCCACTGTTTCTCCGTCTATTTCCCATGAAATGATGGGAGGGCTTCCCTTGTGGATCAGCTGGTAAAGAATCTGCCTGCAATGTGGAGACCTATGTTCTATCCCTGGTTTGGGAAGATCCCTGGAGAATTCTATGGACTGTATAATCCCCAAGGTCCCAAAGAGTCGGACACAACTGAGTGACTTTCACTCACTTCACTATAGTAAATAGATTATTAATAAATTAATTAAGAAATAAATTAATTAACAATTAATAAAGTTATAGATCCTGAGTCCTATAGAGAAAAAATAGCATTTAAAATTTAAATAATAAAAATATGACATTTCAGTATCTGATCAACTAAGAAACTAAGATTTATTAGATGTAGCTAAGTTTCTTATATATCTTCTGTGCTATATCAAATTTATTATGCTCATTGAAATAGATTATAGGATTCTTCCCATTTTATCAAGTAGATCCATTACTATATTTGCAAAAAAAAAAAAAATTCCCTCTTTTATTGTACCAGTTTCATTGAACTTGGTGTTTGCATTTTTATCTTTTAACATATTATGTAAATAAAATGAACATAACATTAATACAATTAAATGGATTTTTCATTTCAGTATAAAATTCAGGGTTTCCTTTTTTTGTTTTTAGTATATAAACAGAGCTGCACAACATTATCACAATCAGTTTTAGAATATTTAACACCTTTCCCCAAAGAAGCTCTGTAATTTTTTTTTTTTTTTTTATGGCTCCTTCTATGTTTCAGCTCTAGGCAAACAATAATGTCGATTTTGACTCTGTAAGTTTGCTCACTGTGGGTATTTTATATAATTTACATACATAAGGTATTGAAGTTTGTCAATTGATTTTTCTCTGTCTGAGATGATTTAGGTTTTGTCTCCCCTTCATTATCATGATATGTCGATTAATATTCAAATGTCATGGCAGCTTTACGTTCCTGAAAAAAATTCTACTTAGTCATTTTGTATAGTATTTTTTTTTTTGCTTGAATTTAGTTTTCTGTTTTCCTAAAGATTTTGGTGTTTATACTTATAAGATTATATTAAGCTCTAGCTATCTTCTGTAAGATTTTTTTTCTGATTTTGATATAGTGCAAGGCTGGTCTTATTGAATGAGTTGAGAAACGTTACCTCCTTTTCTATTCCTCCCCCATCCCAACCCCATGGAAGAGTTCGTGAGGAGTTTGTAATAATTATTTAAATTTTTAAAAAACTCACCAGTAAAGCTATTTTAAACTGAGCTTTTCCATGTGAAAAGCTTTAAAACTGTTAATTAAACCTCTTGTTTTAAGTTTATTTTGATTTTATATTTTTTTATGAGTAAATTTTCATACTTCCTAGAGTATTTTTTCCATTTCAGCTAATTTTACTAATTCGGGTATAATATTGTTGGAATAACACTTATGAACATTTATACTCCTCTTTATTGTACAATATTTCATAATATTGGTAGCAATGTTCACTCTTCTGCCACTCCTGACTTTAATAAATTACATATCTATTTTCTACATTTTTCCCAACAAATTTAGCCAAAAAATTGTGAATTTCATTGATTTATCTGAGGTACCAACTTTTGGTACTATTGATTATCTTTATTATTTTTCTATTCTCCATTTCATTATGCGCTGATTTGTACCATTCCTTTCTGCTTGTCTCATTGCCATAATGTATAAACTTAAGTTATTCACTTGAGTTCTTTCTTCTTTTTTAATATAATGTTTTAAGTCTAAGTTTTGGTCTTTGTCCTGAGTCTCTGGCACTAAGATGATAAAACCTCCAGAATTTTTATTTATGTATTTATTTTAATTGAAAGTTAATTAGTTTACAATATTGTAGTGGTTTTGCCTTACATTGACATGAATCAGCCATGGGTGTATATGTGTTTTCCATCTTGAACCACCTTCTTACCTCCCTCTCCATCTCATTCTTCTGGGTCATCTCAGTGCACCAGCCCTGGGCACCCTGTCTCATAGAACCTGGACTGGCGATCTGTTTCACATATAATAATATACATGTTTCAATGTTATTCTCTCAGATCATCTCACCTTCACCTTCTCTCACAGACTCCAAAAGACTGTTCTATACATCTGTGTCTCTTTTGTTGTCTCGCATATAGAGTTATCATTACCATCTTTCTAAATTCCATATATATATGTTACTATTATGACCAACCTAGATACATATTCAAAAGCAAAGACATTACTTTGCCGACTAAGGTCTGTCTAGTCAAGGCTATGATTTTTCCAGTAGTCATGTATGGATATGAGATTTGGACTATGAAGAAGGCTGAACGTTGAAGAATTGATGCTTTTGAACTGTGGTGTTGGAGAAGACTCTTGAGAGTCCCTTGGACTGCAAGGAGATCCAACCAGTCCATTCTGAAGGAGATCAACCCTGGGATTTCTTTGGAAGGAATGATGCTAAAGCTGAAACTCCAGTACTTTGGCCACCTCCTGTGAAGAGTTGACTCATTGGAAAATACTCTGATGCTGGGAAGGATTGGGGGCAGGAGGAGAAGGGGGCGACTGAGGATGAGATGGCTGGATGGCATCACTGACTTGATGGACGCGAGTCTGAGTGAAATCCGGGAGTTGGTGATGGACAGGGAGGCTTGGCATGCTGCAATTCATGGGGTCACAAAGAGACACGATTGAGTGACTGAACTGAACTGAGCTGATACTGTATTGGTGTTTCTCTTTCTGACCTACTTCACTCTGTATAATAGAATCCAGTTTCACCCACCTCATTAGAATGGATTCAGATGTGGTTTTTTAATAGCTGAGTAATATTCCATTGTGTGTATATATATATATATCCATTCATCTGCTGATGGGCATCTTGGTTGCTTCCATGTCCTGATTATTATAAACAGTGCTGCAATGAACATTGGGGTACACATGACTCTTTCAATGCTGATAAAACCTCCAGAAACTTTGAAGTGCTGAAAGTGTCTTGGTTATTCATGAGTCCCTTGGATGACACCTGAGATTTTGCTACTAAAGAGACTCATGGTGGACCCCCAAATAGAGTTAGGTTGGGAACTGGTAATGGCAGAAAGACTAATTGTATATTAGAAGACAGGGGCTTTATGCCACATATTAGCTTGACCCATCCACCCTCATTTCCTAACATCTAGACAGTAGAGGGGAACTGGATATACACATTATAGTTAAAAGGAAAAGATGAACCAAATTTGGTTGTGCCAATCCATACTAAAGTCTCTCATCAAAAGGCCCTTACTGAAGAATGATGCAGAAGAACCTAATTCTGATCTACATAAGGAACAACCACTGCTTCTGAGTCATTCTAAACAAACAGAAAGGAGAAAGTAAAACAAATCATCCAGTCAATGAAAATGTTTAAGTAGTTATTAAGAAATGATATGGATGACGCAGATGTTAATGGAATGAAAATGATGACCATAATACAACATTCTAAGGAATTGGATGGACCTATGAGAGTTCTTGCTGGTCCTCCAACATTAAGGACCCTAAACACATTAGCTTTTTTTTTTTTTTGCTTTGTTTTATTTTATTTTTATTCAACCTAGCTTGAAGAAATAGGAAAGCTGAAAAGCAAATATAGTAATGAGAAGCCAAACTTCCAATATCCTAGGCAATAGTTTCCAATATTCTAGGAAATAGTCCCAATATTTAATCAGGTAAATTTTGGTGAAAGTGCCAGATTCTTTGGCTCAGTTGCCTGCTGGGAACCTAAGCAATTTTGCATATGAATGAGTGAAACAGTTACAAGATGAAGAAAATAAGTTTTGGGGACTCCTTTATATAGGAGCCCCACGCATTTTTGTGCCAAATCCATTGAAGTCCCAATGGGGCTGCAATTAAATTAAGAAAAAAAAACATAAATGCAAATATTGATAGAATTAAGGTGAACATTTGAATGGAAATTTTAATATATAAGCTATATTTATGTGAAGAATTTTTGTCACTATTACCTGAATATTTTATGGAAAGGTATGCTATGCCCTAGTGGAAACATATCCCTATTAGTATTGTAGAAACACATTCTGTTGGTAAAATCCTAATAGGTTACAACTAAGAATACAAAGGTTGGTGGGATTACGGTGAAAGTTTAGGTGAAAATTGCTATATTCAAATATGTGAAATAAGTTCATTATTTTATGTGAATACATAATGGAGTTGCTTAATGTGTCTGACTGGGGAAATTTTCCTCTATACAGCTTTATAAAACAGAGGCATGAATCAGCCCTTCAAGTACTGGACGTGCTAAATAGGAATCAATAAATAATATTGCCTGACCCACCAAAAAGAATTGAAGCTGTAGTGCTAGTATGGACAAATTATCTGTATAATAGCCCTTTGTAGTCAGGGACTGATTACAAAACCTGTGACTCCCAGTAAAGTCTATTTACCGACAGTGTGAAACTTCTGATGTCGGGTGCTAAAATGGGCAGCCTTTGGCATGTGGACTCTCTCTGGAATGGCATTTGTTTTGGTTGACTCTGTCTCTCTTCATGATATCCATGTTATGCTGCCTGTAGCTATTAAAAATAGAATAAAAAATATAAAAAAAAACAGCAGAGATTACAATGGAAAATAAATCTCAAGAAGAATCAAAAGACAAAGAAATTTTTTTCACACAACTAATTTAAAAATATGAGTATAATGAATATATGAATAAAAATAAAGGAACAAGAAGAGATTTGTGTCACATTTAAATAGAATAAAAAATTTTAAAGGTGAGACTGTTCAATTGAAATTCAGAATGAAAATAAGAATATAGTTAGGATATGACTGATGCTAGGCTAATTGTCACTGGTTGTCAGCTGGTTACTCTGTTGCTTTTGACAATGCACGGGCAGATAAATTGCTCCATTTTAAATAAAATAACAGCAGAGATGACAATGGAAAATAAATCTCAAGAAGAATCAAAAGACAAAGAAATTTTTTTCCACACAACTAATTTAAAAATATGAGTATAATGAATATATGAATAAAAATAAAGGAACAAGAAGAGATTTGTGTCACATTTAAATAGAATAAAAATTTTTAAAGGTGAGACTGTTCAATTGAAATTCAGAATGAAAATAAGAATATAGTTAGGAATGACTGATGCTAGGCTAATTGTCACTGGTTGTCAGCTGGTTACTCTGTTGCTTTTGACAATGCACGGGCAGATAAATTGCTCCATTTTTGGCACAACTAATGCTAGGCACTCTCATATAAGTAGTGTTCAAGGTCAGTCTTTCAGATTTTTTTCTGACCCTAGCTGGACTCTTTTTAGCAGTCTCTTTCTTGGTTTCCTCTGGTAAATTTATATCTAGCCCTATGTTTAGCTTGTTGCTAATAAGGAGCTACCAGACTCCCTTAAATTTTTTTTCTTTTCTTTTTTTGACTTAAGAACATTTATTTAATAATTAAAATTCTTCAGAAAACATCAAAAATGAATTACCATTATATGGTAAACATGATCAATGTAAAACTTACACTTGAAAAAAAGAACACAATCCCCAATAGCAGCACAAATCTCATCGCCTTCAGAGGCATATGTGCAGAGCCCCTGGATTTTTTATTTATTTATTTATTTTTATTCAAGGATAACTTTTTTACAGAATTTTGTTGTTTTCTGTCCACACTCAACAGGAATCAGCCATAGGTATACATATATCCCCCTTTTGAACCTCTCTCTCCATCCCATCCCTCTAAGTTGATACAGAGCCCCTGTTTGAGTTTCCTGAGCCATATAGCAAATTTCCCTTGGCTATCTATTTTACATATGGTAATGTAAGTTTCCATATTACACTCTCCATACATCTCACCTTCTCTTCTCCTTTCCCCATGTCCATAAGTCTATTTTCTATGTCTCTTTCTCCATTGCTGCCCTGTAAATAAACTCTTCAGTACCATTTTTCTAGATTCTGAATACATGCATTGGAATATGAAGTTTATCTTTCTTTTCCTGACTTACTTCACTCTGTTTAATAGGTTCTAGGTTCATCCGCCTCAAAAATTGTCTTTTTCAATTTTAGTTTCCTCAGGATATATGCCTAAGAGTGGGATTGCTGGTTCATATGGTGATGTTATTCCTAGTTTTGTAAGAAATAACCATACCATCTTCCACAGTGGCTGAGCCATACAGCAAATTTCCATTGGCTATCTATTTTACATACGGTGATGTAAGTTTCCATATTACACTCTCCATGCATCTCACCCTCTCTTCTCCTTTCCCCATGTCCATAAGTCTATTTTCTATGTCTCTTTCTCCATTGCTGCCCTGTAAATAAACTCTTCAGTGCCATTTCTCTAGATTCTGCATACATGCATTAGAATATGAAGTTTATCTTTCTTTTCCTGACTTACTTCACTCTGTTTAATAGGTTCTAGGTTCATCCCGCCTCAAAAATTGTCTTTTTCAATTTTAGTTTCCTCAGGATATATGCTTAAGAGTGGGATTGCTGGTTCATATGGTGATGTTATTCCTAGTTTTGTAAGAAATAACCATACCATCTTCCACAGTGGCTGCATCAATTTACATTTTCACCAACAGTTCAGGAACACTTCTTTTCTCCACACCCTCTCCAGGATTTGTTTGTAGACTTTTTGATGATGGCCATTCTGACTGGTGTGAGGTGATATTTTATTGTGCTTTTGATTTGCATTTCTCTAATAATGAGTCATGTTGAGGATCTTTTAGCCATCTGTCTGTCTTCTTTGGAGAAATATCTGTTTAGGTCTTTTCCCCACTTTTAGATTGGGTTGTTTGTTTTTCTGGTATTGTATTCTGCTTGTGTATTTTGGAAAATCCTATGTCAGTTGTTTTATTTGCTATTATTTTCTCCCATTCTGAGGGTTGCCTTTTCACATTGTTTAGAGTTTCCTTTGTTGTGCAAATGTTTTTAAGTTTAATCATGTCGCACTTGTTTACTTTTGTTTTTATTTCCATTACTCTAGGAAGTGGTTCATAGAGGATCTTGCTTTATGTCATTGAGTGTTCTGGCTAAGTTTTCCTTAAAAGTTTTAAAAGTTTTATACTTTCTGGTCTTAATATTTGGTCTTTGATCCACTTTGAGTTTATTATCTTTAGGGTTTTCTATGTACAATATCATGTCATCTGCAAACAGTGAAAGCTTTACTTCTTCTTTTCCTATCTGGATTCCTTTTATTTTTTCTTCTCAGATTGCTGTAGCTAGGATTTCTAGAACTATGTTGAATAATAGTGGTGAAAGTGGACACTCTTGTTCCTGATCTTAGAGGGAATGCCTTCAGTTTTTCACCATTGAGAATAATGTTTGCTATAGGCTTCTCATATATGGCCTTTAATATGTTGAGGCAAAGAGGTCCAACCAATCCATCCTAAAGGAGATCAGTCCTGGGTGTTCAGTGGAAGGACTGATGCTAAAGCTGAAACTCCAATACTTTGGCCACCTCATGAGAAGAGTTGACTCACTGGAAAAGATCCAGATAGTGGGAAGGATTGGGGGCAAGAGGAGAAAGGGACGACAGAGGATGAGATGTCTGGATGGCATCACCAGCTCGATGAACATGAGTTTCAGTGAACTCCGGGATTTGGTGATGGACAGGGAGGCCTGGTGTGGTGCAATTCATGGGGTCACAAAGAGTCGAACACGGCTGAGCACCTGAACTGAACTGAACTGATGTTGAGGTAAGTTCCTTCTGTACCCATTTTTTAACAGTTTTAATCATAAATGGGTGTTGAATTTTGTCAAAGACTTTTTCTGCATCTATTGAGATTAATTACCATATGGTTTTTATCTTTCAATTTGTTAATATGGAGTATCACACTGATTGATTTGTGTATGTTGAAGGATCCTTACATCCCTGAAATAAACTCAACTTGATCATGGTGTATGAGCTTTTTGATGTGTTTATGAATTGTTTGCTAAAATATTGTTGAGGATTTTTGCATCTATATCCATCAGTGATATTGCCTGTAGTTTTCTTTTTTGTGTTGTCTTTGGTTTTGATTTCAGTGTGATGGTGGCTTCATAGAATGAGTTTGGAAGTATCACATTTCTGCATCTATTGAGATTAATTACCATATGGTTTTTATCTTTCAATTTGTTAATATGGAGTATCACACTGATTGATTTATGTATGTTGAAGGATCCTTACATCCCTGAAATAAACTCAACTTGATCATGGTGTATGAACTTTTTGATGTGTTTATGAATTGTTTGCTAAAATATTGTTGAGGATTTTTGCATCTATATCCATCAGTGATATTGTCTGTAGTTTTCTTTTTTGTGTTGTCTTTGACTGGTTTTGATTTCAGTGTGATGGTGGCTTCATAGAATGAGTTTGGAAGTGTCGCTTCTTCTGCAATTTTTTGAAAGAGTTTTAGAAGGATAGACATTAGCTTTCCTCTAAATTTTTGATAGAATTCTTCTGTGAAGCCATCTGGCCTGGGCTTTTGTTTTTTGGGAGATTTTTAATCACAGCTTGAATTTCAGTGCTTGTAATTGTGTTGTTTATAATTTCTATTTTTTCCTGGTTCAGTCTTGGAAGATTGAACTTTCCTAAGAATCTATTCATTTCTTCCAAGTTACCCATTTTATTGTCATATTGTTTTTCATAATAGTCTCATAATCATTTATATTTCTGCATTGTCTCTTGTAACCTCTCCTCTTTCATTTCTAATTTTGTTGATTTGATTCTACTCTCTATCTCTCTCTCTTTTTAAATGAGTCTGGCTAAAAGTTTGTCAGGTTTGTTTATCTTCCCAAAGAACAAACTTTTACTTTTATTTATCTTTACTATTGTTTCTTTCATTTGTTTTTCATTTATTTCTGCTTGGATCCTTATGATTTTTCCAGTTGTTTTATGTGTAAAGTTGTCTATTCGATGCTTTTTGTGTTTCTTGAGGTAGGATTGTATTGTTATTAGAACTGGTTTTGCTGCATACCATAGGTTTTGAGTTGTCATGTGTACATTGTCATTTGTTTCTAGAAATATTTTTATTTCCCTTTTGATTTCTTCAGTAACCTGTTGGTTATTTAGAAACGTATAGCTTAATGTCCATGTGTTTGTGTTTCTACAGCTTTTTTTTTTTTTTCTCTTGTAATTGATATCTAGTCTCATACCATTGTGATTGGAGAAGACTTCTGATACAATTTCAATTTTCTTAAATTTACTGAGGTTTGATTTGTGACCCAAGTTATGGTCTATCCTGGAGAATGTTCTATGTGCACTTGAGAAGAAGGTGTATTTTCCTGCATTTGGATGGAATGTCCTGAAGATATCAATGAGATCCACCTCATCTAATGTATCACTTAAAACTTGTGTTTCCTTATTAAATTTCTGTCTTGATGAACTGTCCATTGGTGTGAGCAGGGTGTTAAAGTCTCCTACTATTACTGTGTTATTGTCAATTTCTCTTTTTATGTCTGTTAGTGTTTGTCTTATGTATCAAGGTGCTCCTATGTTGATTGCATAGATATTTACAATTGTTATGTCTTCCTCTTGGATTGATCCTTTGATCATTATTATATTGGATATCATATATCATATGATATCATTTGGATCAATATGATATTGGGTTCCTGATATCTGAAGGCCTGGCGTACTGCGATTCATGGGGTCGCAAAGAGTCAGACACGACTGCGCGACTGAACTGAACTGACTGAACTGATATCTGAAGAAGATTTAGCTTAATATTCTTCCAGCCATGGACCAGGCTTGATCACTCAAGGGCCTTTGTGTAGCAGAGATTTTTTAAAGTTGAAAAGGACAGAGAAAGCTTCTGGCATAGACATCAGAAGGCAGGATGGAGAGTGCCCCCCTTGCAAGTTGTTTTATGTCTGTCAGAAAGCTACTAATCAGATAAGAGAGACACCTCAAGGCTGATGGAGTTTCACCAGGACCCTTTTCCACAGTATGCATTTTTGAGATAGGATGGCATTCCCCCTTTTATTTTAACAGAACTATGTTGCCTAAAGAAAGAGACATTATGTTCATTCCATAACTACTTCCTGCTGTTGAGGAGCATGGTCCCTAAATCACTGAGGCAACATACTCTCTTAACCCTCTAGGATGGAGAGTGCCCCCCTTGCAAGTTGTTTTATGTCTGTCAGAAAGCTACTAATCGGATAAGAGAGACACCTCAAGACTGATGGAGTTTCACCAGGACCCTTTTCCACAGTATGCATTTTTGAGATAGGATGGCATTCCCCCTTTTATTTTAACAGAACTATGTTGCCTAAGGAAAGAGGCATTATGTTCATTCCATAACTACTTCCTGCTGTTGAGGAGCATGGTCCCTAAATCACTGAGGCAACATACTCTCTTAACCCTCATATGGAAAGTCTCTGATCCATGGGCCCCAAGTAATAGTTGGAGGAGACTGTGGCACTCAGAGGAGTCTGAACAACCTTTTGTAACTTAAAAACTTTTGGACAGTTAGAAATAAAGCACATTTTACAGTTACATACGGAAGGCAAAATAGTCATCAAACCAAGTTAAAACCTAATCAAAATGAAAAGTCACATTATGTCCATAATTAAGATACAATATGTTATATCAGTCCATCTTAAGGTTGTTAAATGTCATCAGATCAAGAGGAGGTGAAGGTATTCACAAAATTGAAGAAAGTTCTTTCCTTGAAGTGGATAAACCCACCATAAGAAGCCTTCAACTGATGAGGAGGTTGAAAAGCTAAAGCTGAGTCAAATTGTTCTAAGGTTTTAGGATCTCTGACAATAACTGTGTGCAAAAACAGTCTGTCATATATAGAGACAGTCCCTTTTTTTAGGGGCAGTTTGAGCCCTCATTAAAGCTACAGGTAAAACTTTAAACCAACTCTCTTGTGTTTCTTGAGTTGGGTTACATGGGTGTTTTTTTAACTTTTTAATAATGTCAGTAGCCTTTTCAACTTTTTCTGAATATTGAGGTCTCCAGGAACAGTGTGATATTCTATTCCTAGAGATTTTGACACCCCTTGAGTTACAGTAGCTTTAAAGATGGAGTCATTGTCACTATCAATTTGAGAGTTTAAAGGCCACTTACATCATGAGAAGTCAGTACAGTAAGATTTTGCCCATTAGTAAACTTATGAGCTTTAGGCATTAGCAAAACAATAGTAACAATTACCCTTCCTTAATGTGGCCATAGCCTTTTTTCAGTAACAAACTAAACTCTGATCATGTAGGCAAGCTCAAAGTTGGAGCCTTTAAGAAAGCAGTTTGAAGCTTGTCAGTTTGGACCTATTGACCTCAGTTATAAGTTTATATAAAGGCTGGGAAAATTTCCCATAATCCAGAATCCAAATTCAGCAATAGCTTGTAATGCCCAAGAATCCTCTCAGTTGTCTTAAAGTCATATTTTTCTCATTTAAGAATTTCAGAAAATAAAGTATAAGGATTAGACTCTTATTATTCATATATCTTGAACAATCTCCATTTATCATTTGACTTTTTTACACCCAAAATAGGAGTGTTGTATGGACTGTTAAAGGAAATTAATAACCCCTGCTCCTTTAAATTTTCAATGATGGGTTTTAACCCTTCCCTAACACCTCAGGCTTTAATAAATACTTCTTTTGATGTGAAAATAGGTGAGGGTCTTTGAGCTTGATAAAGACAGGAATAGTATATTGTGCTCAACTCATAGCTTTTCCATCTTTGTTCTATTAATGGGAGAGAAAGAGCAGGATCCATATTTATGAAAACAGAGGCCTGGACCTTGTTCAGTATATCCATTTCCAGAATGGGTGAGGGAAATTGTGGCATGATCAGAAACTCGTGAGTAAACAGCACATAGTCCCAGTTGCAGCTTAAAGGATGACTGAAATAATAGCATTTGGCTTGTCCTAACAGCCCCATTACTTCGGTGGATCAGGAGGAAAGCAGACCAGGAACTTAAGTGAGAAAAACGTTGCCCTATTATTATTCCAAACAAAATCGACTGATTGCCCCTTCACAGCTATTAATACCCAGGTTTCCTCGGGGGTTATTAGGATGGAAACTTATGTGGGGACACCTGAGGACCTTCAGTCCCAATTGTCTTGAGAGTCTGACATCTGGGGCCTACATCTCAGAGGGCAGTCTCTTCTCTACTATGGTCCTTTGCACACCAGACATGGAGATGGGGGTGGTTCAGATGCCTGAGGACAATTCCATTTGCCTTGTCCCTCCTTTCAATAGTAATAACAAGTTCATCCCTTTTCACCCAGGTCCCTCTGGGCAATTTTTTCAGGCTGTTTCAGAGCAGGTCCATCAGCAATTGCAGCTTTCATTTTCCTCCTCATATTTTGTACCATAATATAGTCTGAGCCAGCTGTAGCAGTTTTTTTTTTTTTTTTTTTTTTTTTTTTAACTAATTTGGTCCAAAAGCCTGTTTTCATAACTTACAACAGATATCTATCTGGAGCCTATTGAGTGAGAAATCTATCTTTTAAGATCATTTATTCCTCTGAACTTTCAGGATCAACATCAGTGAACTTGTAGACAGCATCCCATAATTATTTAGGAATTTACCAGGATTTCCTTCTCTCCCTGTTTTATGTCAGAAAACTTAACATAGTCTTAGTACGTGCTTACTTGAGTACTACAAGAATACCTCTGAATAAAAAGAATACAAAGTGGCTCTGTTATAGGAATTGCTTGGCTCCCAGTAAGGAGGAGGGCTATTTCATGCTCTCTCTTTCCCCTTATCTCACTTTCAAGCCATTCATCTCCAAAAGTAGTAGCTTCCCCCAAAACTTGAGAGTATGAGTCAGGGTTAGTGTTTTTCCTGAGATATACAACACATCCTTTCAAGTAAGGTCATAAAGTAGTTAGTCCCAAAAAGGTTTCTATGTAATTTTTAGATCCTCTAAATAGTCTCAACCACAATTGGGACTGTGAATTTCTTCCTAGACTGAGGCAGTGCCTTCTGGAAAGGTGTGCTGATTCTCAGCCTATTCAGTGGGGTAGTCAGTACAGTAAGATTTTGCCCATTAGTAAACTTATGAGCTTTAGGCATTAGCAAAACAATAGTAACAATTACCCTTACTCAATGTGGCCATAGCCTTTTTTCAGTAACAAACTAAACTCTGATCCTGTAGGCAAGCTCAAAGTTAGAGCCTTTAAGAAAGCAGTTTGAAGCTTGTCAGTTTGGACCTATTGAGTCTCAGTTATAAGTTTATATAAAGGCTGGGCAAGTTTCCCATAATCCAGAATCCAAATTCAGCAATAGCTTGTAATGCCCAAGAATCCTCTCAGTTGTCTTAAAGTCATATTTTTCTCATTTAAGAATTTCAGAAAATAAGTATAAGGATTAGACTCTTATTATTCATGTATCTTGAACAATCTCCATTTATCATTTGACTTTTTTACACCCAAAATAGGAGTGTTGTATGGACTGTTAAAGGGAATTAATAACCCCTGCTCCTTTAAATTCTCAATGATGGGTTTTAACCCTTCCTTAACACCTCAGGCTTTAATGAATACTTCTTTTTTATGTAAAGATAGGTGAGGGTTTTGAGCTTGATAAAGACAGAAATAGTATATTGTGCTCAGCTCATAGCTTTTCCATCTTTGTTCTATTAATGGGAGAGAAAGAGCAGGATCCATATTCATGAAAACAGAGGCCTGGACCTTGTTCAGTATACCCTTTCCAGAATGGGTGAGGGAAATTGTGGCACGATCAGAAACTCGTGAGTAAACAGCACATAGTCCCAGTTGCAGCTTAAAGGATGACTGAAATAATAGCATTTGGCTTGTCCTAACAGCCCCATTACTTCGGTGGATCAGGAGGAAAGCAGACCAGGAACTTAAGTGAGAAAAACGTTGCCCTATTATTATTCCAAACAAGATTGACTGATTGCCCCTTCACAGCTATTAATACCCAGGGTTCCTAGGGTGTTATTAGGATGGGAACTTATGTGGGGACCCCTGAGGACCTTCAGTCCCAATTGTCTTGAGAGTCTGACATCTGGGGCCTACATCTCAGAGGCAGTCTCTTCTCCACTATGGTCCTTTGCACACCAGACATGGAGATGGGGGTGGTTCAGATGCCTGAGGGCAATTCCATTTGCCTTGTCCCTCCTTTCAATAGTAATAACAAGTTCATCCCTTTTCACCCAGGTCCCTCTGGGCAATTTTTTCAGGCTGTTTCAGAGCAGGTCCATCAGCAATTGTTGCAGCTTTCATTTTCCTCCTCATATTTTGTACCATAATATATAGTCTGAGCCAGCTGTAACCGTTTTTTTTTTTTTTTAACTAAAATGGTCCAAAAGCCTGTTTTCATTACTTACAACAGATATCTGGAGCCTATTGAGTGAGAAATCTATCTTTTAAGATCATTTATTCCTCTGAACTTTCAGGATCAACATCAGTAAACTTGTAGAGAGCATCCCATAATTATCTAGGAATTTACCAGGATTTCCTTCTCTCTCTGTTTTATGTCAGAAAACTTAACATAGTCTTAGTACGTGCTTACTTGAGTACTACAAGAATACCTCTGAATAAAAAGAATACAAAGTGGCTCTGTTATAGGAATTGCTTGGCTCCCAGTAAGGAGGAGGGCTATTTCATGCTCTCTCTTTCCCCTTATCTCACATTCAAGCCATTCATCTCCAAAAGTAGTAGCTTCCCCCAAAACTTGAGAGTATGAGTCAGGGGTTAGTGTTTTTCCTGAGATATACAACACACCCTTCCAAGTAAGATCATAAAGTAGTTAGTCCCAAAAAGGTTTCTATATAATTTTTAGATCCTCTAAATAGTCTCAACCACAATTGGGACTGTGAATTTCTACCTAGACTGAGGCAGTGCCTTCTGGAAAGGTGCCCTGATTCTCAGCCTATTCAGTGGGGAGCCCCAGATACAGGGGCAGAGTAAGAGAATAGAAGGGAACTGAAGGTTTCACACCCAAATCTGCACCCTTAGTACATAAGGCTGGCATTTCTTGAGAGAGACAAAGAACACATATGGCACTTCTATCCATTTCCCTTGTTTCTATGGAACCTGTCAATTTGTAAAACAGTATCATAATTAAGAGACCATTCAATAGGCCAGTGTTCCCCATCTTCCAAATGATACAATGGCCATTCAGTATCACAGAAGATCAGGCACGTCTTTTTAAACTCTGGGGATCAAAGTTGTCTCAGTTTTTTTTTTTTTATATACACTTTAAAGGAGTGATTCTTGAACTACTAGCTCCATTCTGTAAGAGAAAAAAAAGTGACATCCACAGCTGTGGCTTTTTTCCACAGGAAACATCCTTTCCTACTTTAGATAGTGGTGTAGACAGACTTTTCACTGAATCTTTCCTTCCCTGGTCAGACTTAGTCTGTCCCTTACTGATGCAGACATTTGACTCATTCCTCCCAGTTCAACCACTGAGGCGGGGTGGAGATGCACCGGGTGTAGACCTGATAGCATCCCAGACTGATTTAGTTCCGTATCACCAAGGCCTTTGTTTGATTCATTCTTTTCTCTGATGCATTTGGGGCAGAGCAGAGCAGTTTTCCCAGGATGTTTTGCAAGCTAGAACTCCTAGGGGAAGCATCCATCTTACGTGTACCTGTAGACATTCCCAAGGACAGTCCTGACTGCAGTAGAAGCGGTGAGTCATAAAGGGATAAACAAAAATCAAGATGTCCCTTCTGAGTGTCACCACACCAGTATAGCAAAAGAGGTGATGTGGAGTTGGCCAACGAGGAAAGAGTGATTTTTGTACTCATGCTATTATAGCCAATTCTTCCAGTTCATTCCCACAGATTCCACAGAAAATACTATCTAAGGAGTTGAGACAAAAGCCATCAGAGAGCTCTCTCTGGTCCACTAACAGTTAACACTCACAAAGGAAGAAGTCCACTGTAGTTCCTATCTGACCAGATCCTGCAATTCCCAGTCTGTGTCCTCAAAATCCTCATGGTAACCAGCAGTGCTTTTATCCACATAGATAGGAGGCACAGCCATGACAAAGATTCACTTTCAGGTAGCTGGCCCCTGAGGCAGGCATCTGTGAGCGTGACCTCCAGACTGAGAGACATTACTGGAGCTAGAGCTCTGCCTCACTCCCGCACATGTTCTTGTAACTTTTGGCTCTTAGCAAGGCTAGGCATTTCTATGACTACCATGCTTGAGGTCTAAGCAAAAGTACACAGTAACAGCATGGATCACAAGTCCCTGGAAAGTCTGTGATCCAACAGATTAGGTTAGTAGTTCTAAATCCCTACAGAATTATGAAATGGTCAAAGATATCAGGAAAAGATGACCATGAAAGGAAAGTTCAGTTCACATGCTTTGCCCATCTCTGGCCACTACCCTCACAGGGACATTGAGTGTCTCTTGGCATTGGAAGGTAGGTATAAACCCCCAACAAGGCTCCCCTTTTTGGGGCTGCCTTCAGTCATTATGAGGCACCATGAAACCACACAGCAGGACTCATTACTTGCTTCATGCACAGATAAGAGAGACACCTCAAAGCTTATGGAGTTTCATCAGGCCCCTCTCCCATAGTATGCATTTTTGAGATAGGATGGTAGGAGGTATGCCATCCCCCAGCCATTTAACAATTTATATGAATACTGGTTTGTTGAGCTATTATAAGCCCAAGGTTTGAGTAAATGGTCAAAGATATCAGGAAAAGATGACCATGAAAGGAAAGTTCAGTTCACATGCTTTGCCCATCTCTGGCCACTACCCTCACAGGGACATTGAGTGTCTCTTGGCATTGGAAGGTAGGTATAAACCCCCAACAAGGCTCCCCTTTTTGGGGCTGCCTTCAGTCATTATGAGGCACCATGAAACCACACAGCAGGACTCATTACTTGCTTCATGCACAGATAAGAGAGACACCTCAAAGCTTATGGAGTTTCATCAGGCCCCTCTCCCATAGTATGCATTTTTGAGATAGGATGGTAGGAGGTATGCCATCCCCCAGCCATTTAACAATTTATATGAATACTGGTTTGTTGAGCTATTATAAGCCCAAGGTTTGAGGAAAAAAAAAAAAAAATGTTAGTCTTAGGGTGAGCCATTTTGAAGAAAGGCAAATTCCAAAGCAAATACGTAGTTTCATTAACATAGCTTAAGAAAAACATATACATAGAAAAACCTCCTTTTAATTGTGTGTGGAGAATAAAAAAAGAATCTGACACTTGTAGTTTATTTCCTCCTGCTGCTTAAGGGAGAGATAAAAAAATGTCTGACACTTGCAGACTATTTCTCCCTTTGGAGACTCCCTGGTCTTCCTACCTGTTACCCTCTCAATTATGTAGTGTCCTTCTTTATCTCTTTTAAGGTCTATTTTGTCTGACATGAGGATTGCTACTCCAGCTTTCTGTGTTTCCCATTTTCATAGAATGTATTTTTCCATCCTCTCACTTTCAGTTTACTTGTGTCTTTAGGTCTGAAGTGGGTTTCTTGCAGGCAACATATATATTGGTCTTGTTTTTATATCCATTCAGCCACTCTGTGTCTTTTGGTTGGAACATTTAATCCACACTTATTTAAAGTAATTATTGGCATATATCCTCCTATGCCATTTTATTAATTGTTTGGGATTGATTTTGTAGAATTTTTTTTTCTTCTTCTTCTCTTGTATTTCCTGACCATATAAGTCCCTTTAACATACTATAAAGCTGATTTGGTGGTACTGAATTCTCTTACCTTTTGCTTGTCTGAAAAGCTTTTTAATTCTCCATCAATTTGAATGAGATCCTTTCTGGGTACAGTAATCTTGATTGTAGACCTTTCCCCTTGATTACTCTAAATATATCCTACCATTCCCTTCTGGCTTGCAGAGTTTCTGCTGAAAGATCAGCTGTTAAACACATGGGGTTTGTTACATGTTGCTTTTCCCTTGCTGCCTTTAATATTATTTTTCTGTGTTTAATCTTTGTTAGTTTGATTATTATGTATCTTGGTGTGTTTCTCCTTGGGTTTACCCTGTATGGGACTCTTTGTGCCTCTTGGACTTGATTGACTATTTCCTTTTCCATATTGGGGAAATTTTCAACTATAATCCTTTCAAAAATGTTTCTCATATCCTTTCTTTTTCTCTTCTTCTTCTGGGACCCCTATAATTCGCATGTTGGTATGTTTGACATTGTCCCAGATATCTCTGAGACTGTCCTCGGTTCTTTTCATGCTTTTTACCTTATTCTGCTCTTCAGAAGTTGTTTCCACCATTTTATTTTCTAGCTCACTTTTTTTTTCTTCTGCTTAAGATATTCTGCTATGATTTCTTCTAGAGTATTTTTTACTTTCAGTAATTGTGTTGTTTGTATGTTTATTCTTTAATTCTTCTAAGTATTTGCTAATTGATTCTTGAATTTTCTCCATTTTGTTTTCAACATTTTTGATCATCTTTACTATCATTATTCTGAATTCTTTTTCAGGCAGATTGCCTATTCCCTCTTCATTTATTTGGCCTTCCATGTTTCTAGTTTGTTCTTTCATCTGTTTAGTATTTCTCTGCCTTTGAGGTCTACCTTTCCCAGGCTTAAAAGTTGAATTATTTATTCCTTTTGATTTCTGCCATCCTAAGGTTGGTCCAGTGGTTTGTGTCAGTTTTGTATAGGGTAAGATTTGTGCTAAGATTTATTTTGTTTGTTTTTCCACTGAAGGGCAAGTTTGATTGAGGTGGTAATCCTGTCTGCTGATAATTATGTCTGTAGTTTTGTTTTGTTTGTTGTTTAGATGAGACATCCTGCACAAGGTGCTACTGGTAGTTGGTGATGCTGGGTCTTATATTCAAATGGTTTCCTTTGTGTGAGTTCTCACTATTTGATACTTCCTAGGGTTATTTCTCTGGTAGTCTAGGGTCTTGGAGTCAGTGCTTCCACTCCAAAGCTTCAGGGCTTGATCTCTGGTCAGGAATGAAGATTCTACAAGTGGTTAGTAATGGCATTGAGATTAAAAAATAATAATAATAAATAAAAATATCCCAATAGGAGAAACCAAAGGTGATCCCCAGACAAATGGCAGTTACAATATCAGGAGAATAATAATTAAAATAATTGAATATACACCTTTACAAGTATAACAAAGTGAAAACAGTCCAAGAAAAATAAAATACAGTAGACTGACATGGCAAACAAAGGAAATTAAAAAAAATGATATTTATCAGTTAAGAACAAAACTAACTAAAGCACAAACTGGAAAACAAAGCTAAAGCAAGGTGCCAAGTGAGGAATAAAACAATGAAACAAAACTAAAAAATAGGTTGAGACAATGGAAAGAATGAAAGAATAGATATGCAAAGTTAAATAGAGGTGGAAGAAGATTTATATACATTAAAGATTAACTGCAAGGGAGGAAGAACAGTAGGAAAGGAAAACAGAGAAATAAACCTAGAAAAAAATAATAGGTTTAAAAATTAAAATTGTAAAAACGAGGAAAGGAAAAGAAAAAAGAAGAAGAAGAAAGGAAAAAAAAGAAAAGAAAACTTCATAGAACTGCAAGAACCAGACATAGAGGCAGAGGTTTATAACAACAATAAAAAATGTGACTAAGGGAAAAAAAAAACTCAAAAACTTAAATAGATTTCATAGTGCCAATAAAATCAACAACTACAATAGAGGTGGGGGAAAATAAATCCAAAAGAATCTATAGAAAAGTTAAAACATCAGAATAATAAATGTTTTTCTTCAGTCACTACAGTCAGAAGCCTTTCCCTCACTGAGTCACAGTCCACCTCATCTCCCTAAGATGCCCTCCAAAACTATACTGATCTCTGGACCTGCTGTGGGGGCTGCTCAGATACACAGAGTCTGCCTAGTTAATCGTGTGGAATTAATCTGCAGCTTCTACACCTACTGGGAAGGTTTTGGATTTTCTTCCTTAGACACACCACCCCTAGGTTTCAATTGTGGTTTCATTTCCACCTCTGCATATGGGTCATCCACTGGGGTTTGATTCTGACACTGCCTAGAAGATTTGAGTTTGCCCCTGTGAGGGCCAGGTGTGGAGGTAGTACAGCTGCGTGTGCCGTAGGGGTTCTAACAGCACTATATACTCAGAGGAGTTGGTGGCTAGGGCAGCAGGAAATAAAGTGCTCTAGAAGGGTATGACAACCAGTATTGCAAATAGGCTCCAGTGTTCTTGCCTGGAGAATCCCCTAGACAGAGGATGGATTGTCAGAATGGATACCAGGATGGCCTGGCAGGCCACAGTCTACAGGGTCTCAAAGAGTTGGACTTGACCAAAGTGACTCTGCACACATAGATGCAAGACTTTGTTTTTTTTTTTTAACCTGTGGCAGCTCTGCCCCAGTGAGAGTTGAGCATGAACATGGCACAGCTTCTTGAGTTGCAGGTACTCTGGTGGCACCAAGTGTGCATGGACAAGACTGCCTCTTCTGCAGGAGTTATGACTCTATCAGAGTCTTTTTTTGAGCTTTTTGTAGCTGGCAATCAGAAGTCTTCTTTGGGTAGTCTTGCTTGGGGTCCTTCTCTGTTGTTCCATGCATGAGGCACATAGAGGGGCCCCTGGCTGGGTCTTCCTCTATAGGTTGGTGTGTCAGGCACTTGGAGGAGCAACCTGGGTGGAGTCTTACTCTGTAGCTCAGTGCATAAAGCATTTGATGGGTCAGTCTCTCTGTTGTTCAGATGCTGATGCTGGCGTGTGAAGAGAGAGAGCTACTGTGATGGTTCCACCCCACGCGTGACTCAGCAGTGTCGTCTTGCTTCCATGGCTGCCTGGCTTTCCTCCACAGGCATTTCCCTCTGCAATCTCCTTCCTCACATCCCCTAGATCCATCTCTCCTTAATCATCAGCAGCACTCACCTTAGAATTGCTCCATAATCCCTAAACTCCAACTCCCAGCCACTGCACCTTCCAGGGGACCTGTGTCCCTGTCTGTGGTTTGTATGGATGCAGCAAGGTCTGTTTGATTTCCATTCCATTTCAACTGCCACAGATCAGCTGTTTCACTATCAGCATTAAATGTTTCTCCTCTGATTCAGACAATTGTTTCAATGTGGGGACTGTACCCCTACTTCAGTTCCCCCACCTGCCGAAGGCAGGTCCAGTTCTACTAACACTCCTGTATTTCCCCCTAGTTTCTTCATTCTATTGAGTTTAGCCTGGTTTTATATATTATTTTCTTCTGATCAGGTTTTCCTGCCCATTCTCAGCTGGTGTTCTGCATGTACTTCTGTGTCTGAAGGTGTATTTTTGACGAATCTGTGTAGAGATATATACTCCACATCCATCTACTCCTCTGCCATCTTGTTCTCTCCTCTTTTAATTTTATCACTTAAATCTCCATTGTTTTGGACAGCACTCTTAGAATTGAACTTCTCCATAATCTGTCTTAATAAAGACAGGGGTATCTATGGAGCTCATTGCTCTTATGGCCTTTCTTCCATTAAGTAAGTCTTCTGTACACATGGCTCCTGGTGAGGAGAGTGAAATATTTCTCTTAGAGTGACTTCCTTGTTTTATGAATGTGACATTGACATGAAGTGGTCACTTACAGTCTTCCTGGGCTACTCACTCAACACGGAACCCCACCCTACAAGTGAGCTGGGTGTGAGTGAAGTCCTGCAAGATCACCACACCATGGCTAAAAGGAACAGCGAGGGGTGCCAATATCTGATGATTTGTGACATTGAAGTGATTGAATCCTAGGGAGAAGTTTCTATATTTTCTATTTCAAAACATGATTTTGGGGACAAATAGCATGGTCAAAACTGAAAATACCTTGTTTTTATAATTGACTCAAAAATATAGGTATCACAATAGTCAGAGATAAGTGGGAAAGAGAGATGATGAAAGATAAATTTAAAAAGAAAATTAGAAACATTGAAACAAAATTAAGGAAACAGAAATAAAATTATCAGAAACAAAGTCAGATTCATATAGTAACTAATACATTGAATAGCTAGATTCCTAGCTCTTTGTAGCCCAAGCTCTCCTTCACAAAATATTAAAATAAATATTCTTACTTTAGGTATAAAAACTTATGTTTAAACACATAAACTTATGTTTATGTAACAGAAATAGAATAGATATAAACAAGTTTAGGAGTTTCTTTTGCTAATAGTCAATATTATGTTATCATGGGCAAAAACCTATAAGGTTATTTCATACTGGAAATATTGAAACGAAAATAAGTACAACATCTTGGGCATCAAAGTGGTGCTAGAGGTAAAAAATCTGCCTTCCAATGCAAGAGATGCCAGTTCAGGAAGTTCCCCTGGAGAAGGGAATGGAATGCCACTCCAGTATTCTTGCCTGTAAAATCTAAGACAGAGAAACCTGACGGGCTATAAAACCCTGAGACACATGGGGTCTCAAAGAGTTGGACACACCTGAGCAATGGAGAGCAAATCAAATCAAATTTAAATCAAAGTGGGTGGAGGAGATGAAGGAAATTTTTCCAGGTAAGACATCCAAATGGCCACAGATACATGAAAAGGTGATCAGCATTACTAATCATCAGAAAAAGGCAAATCAAAACCACAGTAAAAAATCACTTCATACCTGTTAAGTTGGCTGTCATCAAAATGAAAAGACAAAGCACGTGTTGGGGAGGATGCTGAGAAAAGGAAATCTTTATTCACTATCAGTGAGAATACTGATTTATGAAACCAATATAGAAAACAGTATGGAGGGTCCTGAAAATATTAAAAATAGAACCATCAAAAGATCTAGCAATTCTACTTCTGGGTGTATATCAAAGGAAATGAATACAGTATCTAAAGTCCAATATTCATTGCAGCATTAGTCAAAATGGTGAAGGTATGGAGACAAATAGATAGTCTGTGTTGCTAAGTCTCTTCAGTCATGTCTGACTCTTTGAGATTCTATGAATTATAGCCCTTCCCCCTGACTCCTCTGTCCATGAGATTCTCCAGGCAAGAATACTGAAATAGGTTGCAATGCCTTCTTCTCTTCCAGACCCAGAGATCTCAAAACTGTGCCTCTTGTGGCTCCTGCATTGCAGATGGATTCTTTACCATGATAAATGTATAAAGAAGATTTGGTGTACGTATACACATCAGATTGTTACCATCTGAGCCATAATTATATATATATATATATATATATAATTTCAGATATACACATATATATCAAAATGTATCGGAGAAGGCAATGGCACCCCACTCCAGTACTCTTGCCTGGAAAATCCCATGGATGGAGAAGCCTGGTGGGCTGCAGTCCATGGGGTCGCTAAGAGTTGGACACAACTAAGCGACTCGACTTTCACGTTTCATTTTCATGCATTGGAGAAGGAAATGGCAACCCACTCCAGTGTTCTTGCCTGGAGAATCCCAGGGACGGCAGAACCAGGTGGGCTGCCATCTATGGGGTCGCACAGAGTCGGACACGGCTGAAGTGACCTAGCACACATCAAAATATATATATATATATATATATATATATATATATATATATAATCATTACAAACAAAGCTAGTGGAGGTGATGGAATTCCAGTTGAGCTATTTCAAATCCTAAATGATGATTCTGTGAATGTGCTGCACTCAATATGCCAGAAAATATGGAAAACTCAGCAGTGGCCACAGGATTTGAAAAGGTCAGTTTTCATTTCAATCCCAAAGAAAGGTAATACCAAAGAATGCTCAAACTACCACACAATTGCATTCATCTCACACACTAGTGAAGTAATGCTCAAAATTCTCCAAGCCAGGCTTCAGCAATACGTGAACCATGAAATTCCAGATATTTGAGCTGGTTTACAAAAGGGAGAGGAAACAGAGATCAAATTGCCAACATCCGTTGGATCATCAAGAAAGCAAGAGAGTTTCAGAAAAACATCTATTTCTGCTTCATTGGCTATGACAAAGCCTTTGACTGTGCGGATCACAATCAACTGGGGAAAATTCTGAAAGAGATGGGAATACCAGACCACCTGACCTGCCTCTCAAGAAATCTGTATGCAGGTCAGGAAGCAACAGTTAGAACTGGACATGAAACAACAGACTGGTTCCAAATAGGAAAAGGAGTACCTCGAGGCTGTATATTGTCACCCTGCTTATTTAACTTCTACATAGAGTACATCAAGAGAAATGCTGGGCTAGAAGAAGCACAAGCTGGTATCAAGATTGCTGGGAGAAATAGCAATAATCTCAGATATGCAGATGACACCACCCTTATGGCAGAAAGTGAAGAAGAACTAAAGTGTAATGTTATTCAACCATGCATAGAAGGAAACTCTGCCATTTGCTACAACATGGATGAAACTTGAGGGCATTATTTTAAGTGAAACATCAGAGAAAGGTGAATACTTAATGATGTCACTTGTATGTGGAGGGTAAAAAAGCAGAACTCTTGAACAGAAGGGTATAATAGTAGTTACCAGAGGCTGGGAGCTGGGGGAGATGAAACCATGGTGGACAAAGGCTGCACTTCCAGTTGTAAGATGAATAAGCTTTGGGTATATAGGTGGCTCAGCTGGTAATGAGTTTTCTTGCAATGTGGGAGATCCAGATTTGATCCCTCTATTGGAAAGATCCTCTGGAGAAAGAAATGGAAATCCACCTCTGTATTCTTTCCTAGAAATCCCATGGACAAAGAAGTCTGGAATTGGGTCACAAGAGTCAGACATGACTCAGAGACTAAATTAGCCAATTGAGATTGAGGTAACTCTTGTCACTAAGCCGGTATCACTTTCAAAAGCCCAACAAATAGCTTGCATTTTGTTATTGAACAGGGTGTTTAACATGGTATATGTTCTCTAAAATGTTCATCAGGCATTATTCAGTCACTTAACAAATACTTATTGAAACATTTACTGTTTGGAGACACACCACTCAATCTGAGGCCACAGCAGTGACTGAGATATGGGCTGTACTCTGGGAGTTTTCCAGCTAGTTGTAGATGAAAACAAATTTATTTAAAGACCCCTATATATGTGGGTCTCTAAACCACTTCAAATCAAGGGACATATACCGACTGAAAATGAAGGCCTGGAAAAAGATATTTCATGCAAATAGAGACCAAAAGAAAGCAGGGGTAGCAATACTCATACTCAGATAAAATAGACTTTAAAATAAAGACAGTGAAAAGAGACAAAAAAGAACACTACATAATGATCAAAGGATCAATCCAAGAAGAAGATATAACAATTATGAATATATATGCATCCAACATAGGAGCACTTTAATAAGTAAGGCAAATGTTAACAAGTATAAAATAGGAAATTAGCAGTAACACAATAATAGTGGGAGACTATGGATACATCAAGCAAACAGAAAAGTAGCAAGGAAACACAAGATTTAAACGATGCAATGAACCAGTTAGACCTAATTGATATCTATAGGACATTTCATCCCATTGAAATGTTGTTGCTGAACCACAAAATAGGCTGGGATTCTTGGCCTCTGAAGGAGAAGAATTCAATCTGGGACCAGAGATGAGGCTTGATCACTCAGAGCTTTTGTGTAATAAAGGTTTATTAAAATATAAAAGAGATAGAGAAAGCTTCTGTCATAGGCATCAGAAGGGGCAGAAAGAGTGCCCCCTCATTAGTGTTAGCAATGGAGTTGTATACCTTTAATTAGTTATTACAGTGAATCAAAATAATGTCTGGACGTTGTAAAGATCTTACTAGACCTATTCCCATAATTTACATTTGAAGATAACAGGATTAGCCAGAAGGTTTTTTACAGAAATTGTCCTCAAGCAGGATACATTATTGTTATATAATCCTAAGGAATGTAAGGGTGAGGGGCAGTTTGTCCTTTCTTTCTCCTTGAGAATTCCAGACTCTATCTCCTCTCAAGAGCCCCTGACCCTTCTCTTGTTGGGGACCCTGGGACTTCTTATCAACCTGCTTAGGAATTGACTGACTCACCATAACAATGAAAGTTTACTTTTCTCAAGTGCACGTGGAACATTCTCCAGGATAGATCACATCCTGGGCCATAAAACTAGCCTTGGTAAATTTAAAAAAAAAAAAATGAAATCATTTCAAACATCTTTTCTGATCACAGTGTGGTAAGATAAGATGTCAACTACTAGAAAGAAAACTATTAAAAATACAGACATATGGAGGCTTAAAATCATGCTTCTGAATAACAACAGACCATGGAAGAAATAAAAAAAGAAGTCACAGTATGCATAGAAACTAGTGAAATGAAAACACAAAACACAAAACTTATGGGATTCAGTAAAAGCAGTGCTAAGAGGAAGGTTCATAGCAATACAAGCTTACCTCAAGAAATAAGAGAAATAGCCTAACTTTACAGCTAAAGCAACTACCAAAAGAAGAAATTAAGAAACCCAAAGTTAGTAGAAGAAAAGAAATCATAAAAATCAGAGTAGAAGTCAATGAAAAAGAAACACAGGAGACTATAGCAAAAAATCAACAAAACTAAAAGCTGGTTCTTTGAGAAGATAAATAAAATAGACAAACCATAAGCCAGACTCATCAAGAAAAAAAAAGGGAGAAGAACCAAATCAACAAAATTATAAATAAAATGGAGAAATCACAACAGACAACACAGAAATACAAAGGATCATAAAAGACTACTATCAGCAGCTATATGCTGAAAAAATGGACAACTTGGAAGAAATGGAAGAATTCATAGAAAAGTATAACCTTCCAAAATTGAACCAGGAAGAAAGAGAAAATATTAATAGATACATCATATGGATGAAAATTGAAACTGAAATTTAAAAATCTTCCAACAAATCAAATCCTAGGACTAGATGGCTTCACAGTTGAATTCTAACCAAAGTTTGGAGAAAAGCTAACACTCATCTTGCTCAAACTCTTTCAGAAAATTGCACAGGAAGGTAACTTCCAAACTCATTCCATGAGGCCATTATTGCCCTAACACCAAAACCAGACAAAGATGCCACAATAAAAGAAAACTGAGGCCAATATCATTGATTAACATAGATGCAAAAATTCTTAATAAAATTCTAACAAACAGAATCCAATAACATATTAAAAAGATCATGCATCATGACCAACTGGGGTTTATCCCAGAGGTGCAAGGATTCTTCAATATTTGCAAGTCAGTCAATGTGATACCCCCCATTTAAAAAATTGGAAGATAAAAACCATATGATTATTTTAATAGATTCAGAGAAAGCCTTTGACAAAATTTAACATCCATTTATGATAAAACTCTCCAGAAAGCAGGCATAGAAGGAACATACCTCAACATAAAAAAAAAAAGCCATATATGATAAAACTATAGCAAACATTATCCTCAATGGTGAAAAAATGAAAGCATTGTCTCTAAAGTCATAAATAATTCAAGAGGTGCCCATTCTCACCACTATTATTTAACAACATTGTTTTGGAAACTTTAGCCACAACAATCAGAGAAGAAAAATAAATAAAAGGAATCCAGATTGAAAAAGAAGTAAAACTCTCAGTGTTTGCAGCAAATTACTAGAGCTAATGAATGAATGTAGCAAGGTTGCAGGATATAAAATTAAGAAACAGAAATCCCTTGCATTCCTGTACACAAACAATGAGAAAACAGAAAGAGAAATTAAGGAAAAAATCCCATTCACCATTGCAATGAAAATAATAAAATACCTAGGAATAAATTTACCTAAAGAAACAAACGACCTATATATAGAAAACATTAAAAAACACTGAATGAAAGAAATCAAAGATGACACAAATAGATGGAAAAATATACCATGTTCATGGATTGGAAGAATCAGCATAATGAAATTAGTATATTACCCAAAGCAATCTATAGATGCAATGCAATCCCTATCAAGCTACCAATGGTATTTTTCACAGAACTAGAGCAAATAATTTCACATCTTGTAAAGAAATAAAAAAAAAAAAAAAAAANCCATGTTCATGGATTGGAAGAATCAGCATAATGAAATTAGTATATTACCCAAAGCAATCTATAGATGCAATGCAATCCCTATCAAGCTACCAATGGTATTTTTCACAGAACTAGAGCAAATAATTTCACATCTTGTAAAGAAAAAAAAAAAAAAAAAAAAAAAAAACTCAAAAAGCCAAAGTAATCTTGAGAAAGAACGGTAATGGAGAAATCAACCTGCCTGATTTCAGACTATACTACAAAGCTACAGTCATCAAGACAGTATAGTGCAAAGACAGAAATATAGATCAATGAAAAAAAAATAGAAAGCTCAGAGATGGATCCATGCACCTATAGACAACTTATCTTTGACAAATGTGGCAAACATATACAATGGAGAAAAGTCAATGTCTTTAACAAGTGGTGCTGGGAAAACTGCTCAACCACGTGTAAAAGAATGAAACTAGAACACTTTCTAACACCATGAACAAAAAAAAACTCAAATGGATTAAAGATCTAAATGTAAGACCAGAAACTATAAAATTCTGTGAGAAAAACATACAATGAACATTCTCTGACATAAATAACAGCAAGATCCTCTATGACCCATCTCCCAGAGTAAAAGCAAAAATAAGCAAATATGACCTAATTAAATTTAAAAACTTTTACACCATGAAGGAAAGTATAAGTAAGGTGAAAAGACAGCCTTCAGAATGGGAGAAATAATAGCAAATTAAGCAACTGACAAAGAATTAATCTAAAAAATATATGAGCAGTTCATGCAGCTCAATACCAGAAAAATGAATGACCCAATCAAAAATTGGCCAAATAACTGAACAGACATTTCTGCAAAGAAGTCATACAGATAGCTAAGAAACAAATGAAAAGATGTTCACCACTCAATATCAGAGAAATGTAAATCAAAACCACAATGAGGTACCATCTCATGTTCATCAGAATGGCTGCTATCAAAAACTCTACTAACAATAAATGCTGGAGACGGTATGGATAGAAGGCAACCCTCTTACACTGTTGGTGGGAATACAATCTAGTACAGCCATTATGGAGAATAGTGTAGAGATTCCTTAAACAACTGGAAATAGAACTGCCACATGACCCCACAATTCCACTGCTGGGCATATACAACAAGGAAACCAGAAATGAAAGAGATTTGTGTACCTCAAAGTTCATCACAGCACTATTTACAATAGCTAGGACGTGGAAGCAACCTAAATGTCTATCAGCAGATGAATGGATAAGAAAGCTGTGGTACATATTGCTAAGTCACTTCAGTCGTGTCCGACTCTGCGACCCCATAGACGGCAGCCCACCAGGCTCCCCCATCCCTGGGGTTCTCCAGGCAAGAACACTGGAGTGGGTTGCCATTTCCTTCTCCAATGCATGAAAGCGAAAGGTGAAAGTGAAGTCGCTCAGTCAGGTCCGACCCAGTGACCCCATGGACTGAAGCCTACCAGGCTCCTCCATCCATGGGATTTTCCCGGCAAGAGTACTGGAGTGGGGTGCCATTACACAATGGAATATTACTCAACTATTAAAAATAACCCATTTGAGTCAATTCTAATGAGGTGGATGAAACTGGAGCCTATCATACAAAGTGAAGCAAGTTAGAAAGAAAAACACCAATACAGTATATTAACACATATACATGGAATTTAGAAGTATGATAATAATGACCCCATATGCAATACAGCAAAAGAGACACAGGTATAAAGAACAGACTTTTGGAATCTGTGGGAGGTGAGGGCAGGAAGATTTGAGAGAATAGCATTTAACCATGTATATTACCATATGTAAAATAGGTGATCAGTCCAAATTTGATGCATGAAATGGCACTCAAAGACAGTGCACTGGGACAACCCAGAGGGATAGAGTGGGGAGAGAGGTGAGAGGGGAATTCAGGACTGGGGGACACATGTATACCCGTGGCTGATTCAAATCAATATATGGCATAAGTCATCACAATATTGTAAAGTAATTAGCCTCCAATTAAAATAAATAAGTTAATTTAAAAAACACAGTGAGATGCAGAGAAATGTAGATGATGTAGGAAAATACCTAACACTTGAGAGTGAATGAAGTAAGGCTCTCTGTGTTCGTATGGAAGAATCTAAACTGAGGCCCGGTGGATGAATGGGAATTGGCATTGAGTAGAACTCAGGCATTGAGTATTCAGTGGAGTGTTCAAGGCATAAAGATCATTGAGTGTGTGGATTTCCAGAGTTTAGAGAGGCCACACATTGGAGTAACTTACACTCCATTTCCTACAGTTTTAAAAATAGTATTAACAGTGGTGAAAGCATTGCCTTAGAAGAGTTTTTCTCACTTTCAATTTTGGTTTATTGTTATGGTAAGCAAATAAAGGCCTATGTTTAAATGCCAATACAGAGCTCCTTAAATTGAGAACAGGCCTTAAAGAGCATAAAGTAATGGCACTTCTGGTGGATGCAGAGAGAAATGTACTTAATAAGTTGCTCCTAAGTATCTCAGTGCCTAGTGAGGAGCTAAAAATAAGAGTGCATATCCCAAGATTCATAAAAATTCCATTATTTATTTTAAGAGTTAGATTCTGCCATTCCATGTCTAAAATCTACCACTAGATATCAACTTTAAATGTAAACTTTGTGCTCCTGAGGAACTGTTTCTGATTTATCTAATCATTGTTTGTTCTTCTGAACTTAAAAAAAAAATAAAGCCTCTTAAACATCCTTAATGATACTGAGAAATATTTAATGCATGATTAACAGATTTATAAGCTGTATCAGGGTTTCTATGGGATATCTTAATAGTCATTAGAAATTCTACATCATGGAACATCTTCCTAGCAAGCATTATGCCATATGGGAAGGCTGAAATTAATTAAACGGCTCCTAATCCACCAGATGGAAACCAAGGTGCATACAAGATGAAGTTACATGCTCTGCTGAGGCCATCACTCCTCATCATATGTCCATTGATTTGAAGATGCAGAGCTGCCAAGGGGAAGACTTCCAAGATGATGCCTAAGACTAACATTATTCAATGTCTTCATATCTGGAACATATAGGAGTCTTCACAATTGACAAAGTTTAAGAAAATGTATTAGCTCATTTGTAATATATGTTGTGAACTGCATCTTTGATAATCATCCCAAAGGTTCTCCACTCACATACCCACTTCAAGCTGAGGATATTTTCATATAGAGAAGAAAGCATATTCAACTATAAATATATATATATATATATATATATAT
>SJXQ01012340.1:0-158781 GCA_006408695.1 Aepyceros melampus
TTGTAAGGCCTCTCCAGACAGCCATTTTGCTTTTTTGCATTTCTTTTCCATGGGGATGGTCTTGATCCCTGTCTCCTGTACAGTGTCACGAACCTCATTCCATAGTTCATCAGGCACTCTATCTATCAGATCTAGACCCTTAAATCTGTTTCTCACTTCCACTGTATAATCATAAGGGATCTGGTTTACTTTCTTCAATTTAAGTCTGAATTTGGTAATAAGGAGTTCAGCTCCTGGCCTTGTTTTTGTTGACTGTATAGAGCTTCTCCATCTTTGGCTGCAAAGAATATAATCAATCTGATTTCGGTGTTGACCATCTGGTGATGTCTATGTGTAGAGTCTTCTCTTGTGTTGTTGGAAGAGGGTGTTTGCAACAACGAGTGCATTTTCTTGGCACAACTCTATTAGTCTTTGCCCTGCTTCATTCTGCATTCCAAGGCCAAATTTGCCTGTTACTGCAGGTGTTTCTTGACTTCCTACTTTTGTATTTCAGTCCCCTATAATGAAAAAGACATCTTTTTTGGGTGTTAGTTCTAAAAGGTCTTGTAGGTTTTCATAGAACTGTTCAACTTCAGCTTCTTCAGTGTTACTGATTGGGGCATAGACTTGGATTACTGTGATATTGAATGGTTTGCCTTGGAAATGAACTGAGATCATTCTGTCGTTTTTGAGACTGCATCCAAGTACTGCATTTTGGACTCTTTTGTTGACCATGATGGCTACTCCATTGCTTCTGAGGGATTGCTGCCTGCAGTAGTAGATATAATGGTCATCTGAGTTAAATTCACCCATTCCAGTCCATTTTAGTTCGCTGATTCCTAGAATGTCAACGTTCACTCTTGCCATCTCTTGTTTGACCACTTCTGATTTGCCTTGATTCATGGACCTGACATTCCAGGATCCGATGCAAGATTGCTCTTTACAGTATCGGAATTTCCTTCTATCACCAGTCACATCCACAGCTGGGTATTGTTTTTGCTTTGGCTCCATCCCTTCATTCTTTCTGGAGTTATTTATCCACTGATCTCCAGTAGTGTGTTAGGCACCTACTGACCTGGGGATTTCATCTTTCAGTATCTTATCATTTTGCCTTTTCATACTGTTCATGGGGTTCTTGAGGCAAGAATACTGAAGTGGTTTGCCATTCTCTACTCCAGTGGACCACAAGAAGCAGTAAAATTACAAAAGTTAGAAATACATTCAACAGAAAATGTAATGACAGTGGGGTTTATTGTTTTACATAATGTTGGGTAGTGGGATGTTAGCTCAGACCTCCTTGTTCTATATGCCTCCAGAACTTGATTCTCAACTCTGGCTGAATGAACTAGGGAATTAAAGAAAATCACGATGTCTAGAGCAGAGCCTAGGCTGATTAAGTCATAATTTCCTGCATCAGGACCCAGGCATCAGTATATATAAGATCTCCCCACATACATCATCTTATGGTTGAGAACTTCTGCTCTTGGCCTTGCTGGTGCACAGCTTTCTCCAACATTTTGCATCATGTTCTTAACAACTCTTAGCACCTGACAGCCTTACAGCCAGCATCTGTGTGGGTCTCTTGGCCTTTTCAGCTTGGTTACCAGGTGCTTGCTGCAGCTCCAGTCACTCCATTCTAGACAAGAAGGAGGAGGAAGGGTGAAAGGCTGGTCTTAGACTTCCACTCACATCTCACTTGTTAGAACTGTAACATGCCTTCTGCTAGGTCAGAGGTGGCTGGAAAAGTGACCATTTGAGTTTTCCAGCCTCTTTAGTACAAGCAGATAAGAGTAATGAGGGTTGGGAGTAGCCATGAGGTAAGAGACAATACTTTTAGAGTTGATTATTATTGAGAAAATAAAAATTACCTGCCTGTTATAGAAATTCTAGAACAGAGTAGAAGAAAATAAACTTACCATAGTCTCGGCACTTCAGGACAAGAACTGTCAATAGTTGATGCATTTCCTTCCAGATTCTTGTTGGTTTCCCTATGATTCAGATCATATTGTATTTACAATGATGAATTTTACCTTTTCTTATAATATGAAAGGATGAGCATTTCTCTATCTGTTATGGTGATTTCTTAAACATCATTTTATTGTCTGCATCATACTTCACTATGCTACCATATCATAGTTTAACCTCTTCCTTGCTGTTAAGAATAAGGTTCCCTCACCCCACTTTTCTAGTCTTCCCTGTCCTGAACTTCTTTGTGCCCAAATCCTTTGTTCCCACCTATCTACCTATCTTGTATCTATCATCAGTAATCTAGTCTGTGGGAGAGGAAGAGGTTAAAAAGGAAAGTTTGGCTTCTGCTTCAAACAACTTTCCCAAAGAGTGGTGATTCATTTACATTACGAACACTCATTTCCTGCCTTTCACGACAGTTTGAATTCCACTTAATATGTGATGCTTTCTGAAGTCCAGTGTATTCATTTGGACCTATGTGGTGTGTTCCTTGTGTTCTTGGTCTCATGTGAAAGATATTGACATTTTGGCTTCAAGAACAAATTAAAAAATCATAAGTACAATTTCTGTTTGATTTGGGTCTGAGCAGATTACAAAGCAACTATTTAGCAACAATGGTCTCAAATATTTAAATACTCTGTGAAACTGTAATTAATTAAAGAACTGTTGATTCGAAGAACTGTGCAACCAAGGCAATGAGGAGAGAGTTTTAAGTCTGGATGCCACGTTCAGATCAAAATATTAATAATATCCTGCTCACATCTGCCGCATCTGTAATAGAATAGAGGGAGAGGATAATAAGAATTACATGAAAAATGTTAAATAAAAGTGCTTCTAAACCAGGAAATTTTTTCCATTAAATTTGCCACTTAATCTAGTTCAACAAAATGCTTGTAAGGAAAATAACTATTTAAAGCATTGTTACATTGTTGCTATTCAGAACTTCTTGAGAGGGAAAGAATGAACACCTATCAACTCTCCTGCTTTAAATTTAAGTATTTGTCTTAAAACATATTATTTTGTAACTTGGACATCTACTTAATGCCTTGAAAAGTCCAAGAAGAAAGTAAAATCATATTGAAAGCCAGCAATGGTATCAATCATCTAGACAAATGTTCGCTGGTGAATTTTAGTATCTAAAGCCCTTTTCCCTCACATTGCACAGATGTTCCTTTTATAGACACAGCCCTGGCAGTCATGAGAACCTGGGTTGATGCATAGAACTTTTGTAAATTCTGCAAGTGGAGGACTTATTCTCTCCATATCGACTGAATTTTGCTTGTTTAGAAGGTAAAGTTTTATTTTTGTTCAGCTTTCTCCCACCACTTTCGTGGTATTTCTTGCACATGGAAATACATATATTGTCTGATACTAGTACCAGAAGTACTACCAAGTACCTTCAGTTGATGGTTTCCTTAGCTGCAGACCAAGTTTTTATTTAAGTCAGAATGATCCCCTTTTGAGTCTTCCCAGGTAGCACTAGTGGTAAAGAATCTGCCTGCAATGTAGGAGAAGCAAGAGACATAGGTTCAGTCCTGGGTGGGGAAGATCCCCTGGAGAAGGAAATGATAACCCATTTCAGTGTTTTCACCTGAAAAAGTCCATGGACAGAGGAATCTGACAGACTGCAGTCCATGGGGTCACAAAGAATCCGACGTGACTGAGAAACAGCCTCCACGTGCATGATTCTCTTTGGGCAGTTTCCCAGGAAGTGAGCACTGGGTCATGGAGAATGAACCAGGTAGGGGCTTGGAGTGTGTTGCCAAAGTGGCTGTGAGGGTCATTCTGACACCAAGTCTCCAGTGCACTCTTCCCTGCTTCTCTCTGCCCCATTGGCTGTGCCTCTTTGCAGATGAATGGGCTGGTCTTACTTCACAAGGGTTACTGGTGGGAGGGTTCTGGGAGCTCTCAGGAGAAGACACAGTCACATGCACCTTCCATTGACTTTCAAAACAACTCTACCCACATTCTGACCCCTCAGCCCCACCCCTCAAAATGTTTGCTGGACACTTTTCTTTCTCTCACTTTCTCTTAGTTATGACTTAACTCCTGAGACTTGGGCAAACACTCCCAGGATCATAAGGGATTGGCTGGCTGGGTGGCTTCTGCCCCATTATGGTATTTTATTCACCCTTCAGCCAGACTCCACCCTCCTTACCAGAATCATTGCCATGGCAACTGTCCTCCTTTGGGCAATGAGTATGGGTGCCGAAGTCCTACATGATTAATATGTTTGATATTTTACCTTTCAAAAAATTCTCTGGGGAAATTCAAGTTGGCTTGTTGAAAAAAATAAATATGCTTTTTATTGTCAACAAAGGTTAAGGGCGGCAGCTTTGATAACAGGGAAAGCTGGACTGGTTACAAAACTGAGACCAGAGTGAGCAGGTCATATCCAACTCCACTCGAGACAAGAAAGGAATGGAAAAACTCTTAATTGGTGGAGACTGACTGAGATCTCAGATTGCTAGAGAGCTCTAACCTGAGATTAGCACTGAGATGAAATGTGCCTTGGCCCAAAACCAACCCCAACCCCAGAGAACTTTGGATGGCTTTTGGCTATCATTGCTTGAGGGATCAGGGATTTCACTTGCAGACAGGGGCCCATGGGCCTTCCTTGACCCTTTGGGTGGCATCACACCTCAGACTTCCTTAGCCGGGAAACCCTTAGAAGTGTACTTGCATCACACAGCACATTGAGAGTTTTGTAGAGGTTGAATGTGTTAGCTCAGAGGAATCAGCTAGCCTGATGTCCTCCTCCATCCCTACCATCTGTTTGTCCACCATTTACAATAGATTTGACCTTTTTTGGATACTTTTTAAAATTTGAGAATTAAGAGTTGAAAATTTACAGTATATTGTTTTAAGTATTATGTTTCTTGGCTTCAAAGGCAAATACTTTTTCCTTTAAAGTAGATTTATTCCTCCTTTCCTCCTCTCTTTCTCTTTCTTCCTCCCTCTTCCTCTCCGTCCCCTCTCCCTTCCTTCCCTCTTCTGTGTGTGCGTATATATATGTATTTTCCCTTAGTGGGATTCACTCTAGCACAGTGGAAAGAGAGTGAGGTGTGAAGCCAGACAAACCTTCATTGAAGTTCATGTTTTCCTGTTAACTATGTAGCTTTGGCATAGGGTGACCAGATGTCCTAATTTGCTGAAGGCTAAGGGTTTTCCTAGAAGGCAGGACATTCAGTGCTAAACCCAGGATGGTACTGAATAAATCAGGACAGTTGATCACCTCACTTAGACAAGACACTTAACCTCTCAGAGCCTAGGTTTATTCATTTGTGAAATGTTGTTGTTCAGTTGCTCAGTCATGTCAGACTCTTTGCAACCCCATGGACTGCAGCACATCAGGTTTCCCTGTCCTTCACCATCTCCCAGAGCTTGCTCAAGCTCATGTCCATTGAGTCAGTGATGCCATCCAACCATCTCATCCTCTGTTGTCCCCTTCTCCTCAGGCCTTCAATCTTTCCCAGCACCAGGATCTTTTCTAATGAGCTGGCTCTTCGCATCAGGTGGCCAAAGTATGGAGCTTCAGCTTCAGCATCAGTCCTTCCAATGAATATTCAGGGTTGATTACCTGTAAGATGGACTGGTTGGATCTCCTTGCAGTCCAAGGGACTCTCAAGAGTCTTCTCCAACACCACAGCTCAAATCTCCCAGAGCTTGCTCAAGCTCATGTCCATTGAGTCAGTGATGCCATCCAACCATCTCATCCTCTGTTGTCCCCTTCTCCTCAGGCCTTCAATCTTTCCCAGCACCAGGATCTTTTCTAATGAGCTGGCTCTTCGCATCAGGTGGCCAAAGTATGGAGCTTCAGCTTCAGCATCAGTCCTTCCAATGAATATTCAGGGTTGATTACCTGTAAGATGGACTGGTTGGATCTCCTTGCAGTCCAAGGGACTCTCAAGAGTCTTCTCCAACACCACAGCTCAAAAGCATCAATTCTTCAGTGCCCAGCCTTCTTTATGTCCAACTCTCACTTCCATTCATGACTACTAGAAAAACCATAGCTTAGACTAGACGGATCTTTGTCAGCAAAGTAACGTCTCTGCTTTTTAATATGCTGTTTAGGTTGGTCATAGTTTTTCTTCCAAGGAGCAAACATCTTTTAATTTCTTGGCTGCACTCACCATCTGTAGTGATTTTGGAGCCCCCCAAAATAAAGTCTGTCACTGTTTCCATGCTTTCCCCATTTATTTGGCATGAAGTGATGGGACTGGATGCCATGATCTTCATTTTTTGAATATTGAGCTTTAAATAAGCTTTTTCATTCTCCTCTTTTACCTTCATCAAGAGGCTCTTTAGTTCCTCATCACTTTCTGCCATAAACGTGGTGTCATCTGCATATCTGAGATTATTGATATTTCTCCCAGCAATCTTGATTTCAGCTTGTGCTTCACCCAGTCTGGCATTTCCTATGATGTACTCTGCATATAAGTTAAATAAGCAGGGTGACAACATACAGCCTTGACATACTCCTTTCCTGATTTGGAACCAGTCTGTTGTTCCATGTCCAGTTCTAACTGTTGCTTCTTGACCTGCATGTAGGTTTCTCAGGAGGTAGATAAGGTGGTCTGGTATTCCCATCTCCTGAAGAATTTCCCACAGTTTGTTGTGATCAATACAGTCAAAGTCTTTAGCATAGTCAATGAAGCCGAAGTAGATGTTTTTTTCTGGAATTCTCTTGCTTTTTCTATGATCCAACAGATGTTGGCAATTTGATCTCTGGTTCCTCTGCCTTTTCTAAATCCAACTTTAACATCTTGGAGTTCTTGGTTCATATACTGTTGAAGTCTAGCTGTGAGAATTTTGAGCATTACTTTAATAGCATGTGCTTTGAATGCAATTGTGCGGTAGTTTGAACATTCCTTGGCATTGTTTTCTTTGGGATTGGAATGAAGACTGACCTGTTCCAGTCCTGCGGCCACTGCTGAGTTTTCCAAACTTGCTGGCATATTGAGTGTAGCACTTTAACAACATCATCTTTTAGATTTGAAATAGCTCAGCTCGGGTTTCATCACCTACACTAGCTTTGTTCATATTAATGCTTCCTATGGCCCACTTGACTTTGCACTCCAAGATGTCTGACTTTAGGTGAGTGATCACACCATCATGGTTATCTGGGTTGATCTTTTTTTTGTATAGTTCTTCTGTGTGTTCTTGACACCTCTTCTTAATATATTCTGCTTCTGTTAGGTCCATACCATTTCTGTCCTTTATTGTGCCCATTTTTGCATGAAATATTCTCTTGGTACCTCTAATTTTCTTGAAGAGATCTCTAGCCTTTCTGATTCTATTATTTTCCTCTATTTCTTTGCAGTGTTCACTTAGTGAGACTTCCTTATCTCTCTTTGCTGTTCTTTGGAACTCTGCATTCAGATGGATATATCTTTCCTTTTCTCTTTTGTCTTTCATTTCTCTTCTTTCCTCAGCTACTTGTAAGGCCTTCTCAGACAACCATTTTGCCTTTCTGTTTCTTGGGGATGGTTTTGATCACTGCCTCCTGTACAATGTTATGGACCTCCATCCATAGTTCTTCAGGCAGTCTTTCTATCAGATCTAATCTCATGAATCTATTTGTGACTTCCACTGTATAATTGTAAGGGATTTGATTTAGGTCATATCTGAATGGTCTAGTGGTTTTGCCTACTTTCTTTAATTTAAGTCTGAATTTTGCAGTAAGGAGTTCATGATCTGAGCAGCAGTCAGCTCCCGGTCTTGTTTTTCCTGACTGTATAGAGCTTCTCTATCTTCAGCTACAAAGAAGATAATCAATCTGATTTTGGGAACCACCATCTGGGGATGTCCTTGTGTATTGTCAGGTGTCTTGTGTTGTTGGAAGGGGGTGTTTGCTATGACCAGTGCGTTCTCTTGGCACAACTCTGATAGCCTTTGCTCTTCTTCATTTTGTACTCTAGGACCAAACTTGCCCGTTACTCCAGGTATCTCTTGATTTCCCACTTTTGCATTCCAGTCCCCTATGATGAAAAGGACATCTTTTTTTTGGTATTGTTCTAAAAGATCTTATATGTCTTCATAGAACTGTTCAGCTTCAGCTTCTTTGGCTTTAGTGTTTGGGGCACAGACTTGGATTACTATGATATTGAATGGTTTGCCTTGGAAATGAAGATAAATCATTCTGTCATTTTTGAGACTGAACCCAAGTACTGCATTTTGGACTCTTCTTGACAGTGAGTGCTACTCCATTTCTTCTAAGGCATTCTTGCCCATAATGGTAGATATAACGGTCATCTGAATTAAATTCATCCATTTCAGTCCATTTTAGTTCACTGATTCCTAAAATGTTGATGTTCACTCTTTCTATCTCCTGTATGACCACTTCCAATTTACCTTGGTTCATGGACCTAACATTCCAGGTTCCTATGCAATATTGTTCTTTACAGCATCAGACTTTCCTTTCACTACCAAACACATCCACAACTGGGCATTGTTTCCACTTTGGCTCAGCCTCTTCATTCCTTCTGGAGCTGTTTCTCCACTCTTCTCCAGTAGCATATTGGGCACCTACTGACCTGGGGAGTTCATCTTTCAGTGTCTTATCTTTTTGCCTTTTCATACTGTTCATGGGGATCTCAAGGCATGAATGCTGAAGTGGTTTCCCATTGTCTTCCCTAGTGGACCATGTTTTGTCAGAACTCTCCACCATGACCCATCTGTCTCAGGTGGCCCTACACAGCATGCTCATAGTTTCATTGAGTTAGACAAGGCTGTGATACAGGTGATCAGTTTGGTTAGAAAGTGAAAGTCACTCAGTTATGTCTGACTTTTTGTGACCCCTTGGACTGTATAGTCCATGGAATTCTCCAGACCAGAATATTGGAGTGAGTAGCTGTTCTGTTCTCCAGGGGATCTTCCCAACCCAGAGATCAAACCCAGGTCTCCCACGTTGCAGGCGGATTCTTTACCAGCTGAGTCACCAGGGAAGCCCTATGTTAGTTGGTTAGTTTCCTGTGATTGTGGTTTTCATACTGTCTGCTCTTTCTTGAGGAAGCTTCCTGATGGGAGGGACTGGTGTGGGGAAAACTGTGTTTTGCTCTGGTGAGCAAGGTCATGTTCAGTAAATCTTTGATCCAATTTTCTGCTGATGGGTGGGGCTGTGTTCCTTCCCTGTAGTTAGACTTGGAGACAAACTATGGTGGGGTAATGGTGGTAATGGTGACCTCCTTCAAAAGGACTTATGCCAGCATACCACAGCTCCCAGGACTTTTGCAGTCAATGCCCCTGACCCTGAGGCAGGCTACTGTTGACCCACGCCTCCACCAGAGACTCCTGGACATTCACAGGCAAGTCTGGCTCAGTCTTTTATGGGGTCACTGTTCTGTTATTCTGGGTCTTGGTATGTCCTAGGTTTTGTCTGTGCCCTCCAACAGTCTGTTTCCCCAGTCCTGTGAAGTTCTGCAATTTAATCCCCCTGGCCTTCAAAGTTAAATTCCCCGGGTTTTCTCAGTCCCTTTGCCAGATCCCCAGGTTGGGAAATCTGCTGTCAGCCCTAGAACTTTTGCAACAGTGCGAGAACTTCTTTTATACAATTGGACCTTAGTTTGTGGGTCTTCTGCTCAGAGGCTCACTGGAGCCAATGGCAGCCTCCTCCAAAAGGACCTGTGCCACATGCCATGCCTCCCAGGTCTGCTACAGCCACAGCCCCCATCCCCATGGCAGGTCACTGCTGACCCGTGCCTCCACAGGAGCCACTCAAACACTCAAAGGCAGATCTGGCTCAGTCTCTTGTGGAGGTCACTGCTCCATTCCCTTGGTCCTGGTGTACATGAGGTTTTGTTTGCACCCTCTGAGCATATCTAGTGGGTCTGAGATTTGATTTTGTATATGATTACATGCCTCCCACTGTCTTGTTGGGGCTTCTCCTTTGCCCTTGGATGCAGGGTATCTTTTTTTAGTGGGATTCAACATTCTCCGGTTGATGATTGTTTGGCAACTAGTTGCTGTTTTGGTGTTCTCATAGAAGATGAGCACATGTCTTTCTACTCCGCCATGGCTTAGTGGGATAGTAATATTTGTCCCATGAGTTATTTTAAGATTGGGGCTAGCTAGTGTACAAAAAAAAAAAAAAAAAGCCTGAAGCTGTTTCTGAAATCTACTAGATCTCAATAGATGATCAGTTCAGTTTAGTTCAGTTCAGTTGCTCAATCGTGTATGACTCTTTGCGACCCCATGAACTGCAGCACGCCAGGCCTCCCTGTCCATCACCAACTCCTGGAGTTCACTCAAACTCACATCCATCGAGTTGATGATGCCATCCAGCCATCTCATCCTCTGTTGTCCCCTTCTCCTCCTGCCCCCAATCCCCCCCAGCATCAAAGTCTTTTCCAATGAGTCAACTCTTCTCATGAGGTGGCCAAAGTATTGGAGTTTCAGCTTTAGCATCATTCCTTCCAAAGTAATTCCAGGACTGATCTCCTTCAGAATGGACTGGTTGGATCTCCTTGCAGTCCAAGGGACTCTCAAGAGTCTTCTCCAACACCACAGCTCAAAAGCATCAGTTCTTTGGTGCTCAGCTTTCATGATAGCAATATTAGTAATTTTCTGTATTTTTTAAGCCTCAAAGTGATCTTTTATCATTATTCATTTCTGCTATCAAAGCTTTTCTCTTAACTTCTAATGTCTGTGCAGGAAAGGGGAGTTTATTTTGGTTTCTTCATTTAAAAATATATTTTAAAAATATGTATATTTACTTATTTAGCTGCCCTGGGTCTTGGTTGTGACATGTGAGATCTAGTTCCCTGATCAGGGATAGAACCTGGGACCCCTCCACTGGGAACCAGGAGTTTTAGCTACTTGAATACCAGGGAAGTCCTTGTTTTTTTTTTTTTTTTTCATTTTTATGTAAGTCCTAGGTTTCTAAAACTTTATTTTCCCCAATTAAAAAAAAACCACAAACTACTAAATTTTGCCTGATTCCTAACACCTCTGAGTGGAGTCTAATGGTGACACACCAACTGAGATTCAGAATATCTTTTAGAAACCCTGAGAAACTCACTGAGGCCCCTAAAGTCTTCCTCTTCACATACAAGACACACAGCTTATACTAGTCTCCTTTCTCTCAGATGCAGGTTTGACGTGTCCCAGGTGGTGAAGGCTTGGGAGCTGAGGGTCTGCTCGGGATGTTTCCCTACACGGGGGAGTGGGGGTCTAGACCACCGGCTGACGTTAGATCATCCGCCCCATAGCAAGTTTGTCCTTGCTCTTTTGGGTTGGTCCTTCTCTCAGAAAAAGGAGTTGGGAACTGGGGAGGCCAGTGGAGTGGGAATGTGTGATCTTGGGGAGAAAGTAAGAGATTAGACACAGGCATGGACTCTCGTTCCTGGCTCCCCTAACTCTCTTCTGATCCTCATGCTCTATGGGGTGTGGACCTCTGTGTCCCATCTTCAAGGATGAGTAAAGGTGATGAAATGGAGAAATGAATGCCATAGGATCTCCAGAGGGGAAGAAAAACAGAAACAATTCAATAGAGGTTCAATTTCTGGGCTCATGAGCATTTCATTTTATTAGTTCAGAATAAACACAGAGCTCTGTTCAGCCAGGACTTATTAGCTTCCTCCCACCAAGTTGCCTGAGATGGTTAGGTCTCCAGGTAACAGGCTGCACCTGCCTTGTGGACTTCCTGCTTGGATGTTGTTTTTAAATTGTAGTTAAAAAGGCATGTGTCATAAAATTTACCATATTAACTGTTTTGAAGTGTATATTTAAGTATATTCATATTGTTGTACCATGTCTGGATCTCATTTTCAAGTTTCTGTTTCTCCATAAATTTTTAGTTCTGTTTTTTTCCTTTGAATATGAAATGAAAATATTCTCATTGAAGAAAATTTGGAAAATCTTGAGAAGTATAAAGAAAAAAATCATTATATCACTATAAGAGCAACCACTTTAAAATATTTTAGAATATATTTCTTTCCACAGCATTTTCAATGCAGTACTTAAAAGAATTAATATTTAAAATATCTTATTAATTCAATGGTTGTGTATTAATTTATGATTAATGAATAAATTATTATTTATTTAAGTCTTCTGGTTGGATTTTAAGTTGATCCAGTTTCACTCTTCCAAACAATTGATGTATTCTTTGGGTATAAATATGTATGATTATTTCCTTAGGGAATATGAAAAAGGAACTGCTGGATTAAAGAACAAATATTTTTAGCCTTTTTTCATATTCAGTTCAGTTCAGTTGCTCAGTCATGTCCGACTCTTTGCGACCTCATGAATTGCAGCACACCAGGCCTCCCTGTGGAGAAGGCAATGGCACCCAACTCCAGTACTATTGCCTGGAAAATCCCATGGATGGAGGAGCCTGGTAGGCTACAGTCCATGATGTCGCTAAGAGTTGGACATGACTGAGCGACTTCACTTTCATTTTTCACTTTCATGCATTGGAGAAGGAAATGGCAACCCACTCCAGTATTCTTGCCTGAAGAATCCCAGGGGGAGCCTGGTGGGCTGCCATCTATGGAGTCGCACAGAGTCGGACATGACTGAAGTGACTTAGCAGCAGCAGCAGGCCTCCTTGTCCATCACCAACTCCCGGAGTTCACTCAAACTCACATCCATCAAGTCAGTGATGCCATCCAGCCATCTCATCCTCTGTCATCCCCTTCTCCTCCTGCCCCCAATCCCTCCCAGCATCAGAGTCTTTCCCAATGAGTCAACTCTTCTCATGAGGTGGCCAAAGTACTGGAGTTTCAGCTTTAGCATCATTCCCTCCAAAGAACACCCAAGACTGATTGCCTTTAGGATGGACTGGTTGGATCTCCTTGCAGTCCAAGGGACTCTCAAGAGTCTTCTCCAACATCACAGTTCAAAAGCATCAATTCTTCGGTGCTCAGCTTTCTTCACAGTCCAACTCTCACATCCTCCTCAGGATTCCTCAGGGATTTTCATGGGTAACAGTGATGAGGCATATTTTAAGCATGTACATTGTGACTTGCACACTCTGTTTTTACACAGAGTCTTCAAAATGTCCCTAATCTTAGTTTTCTACTATCCAGTTTGGTAATCCCACTTGTTTAAAAATTGAATGTGAAGGGTTTTGTGTGTGTGTGTGTGTGTGTGTGTGTGTGTGTGTTATTTTTAGGTTATAATTATAGTTTCCCATGGGAATAAAACCAGTCTGCCAGACCTTCCCTCTCTGTACTGTAAATGCTGTGCTGTTTGGTAAATGGTCAGAGAGGTTCAGAGGTTGTGCCTCTGAGGCTTTTCTTGGAGTTCAGGTTCAACCAAAGGGGCTAAAATGAGGCAAAGCAGTAAGTGTCTGGTTGCTAAGGACTCTGGGTGCTTAGGATACAGTCTTTGTGCACTTGGGCTCAGTTGCTTCAGTCACGTCTGACTCTTTGCAACCCTATGAATTGTAGTCGATCAGGCTCCCACAATCCCTCCATGGGATGCTCCAGACGAGAATACTGGAATGGGTTGCCATTTCCTCCTCCAGGGGATTTTCCCAGTCCAGAGGTCAAACTTGTGTCTCCTGCATCTCCTGCCTTGCAGGTGGATTGTGAGGCAAGTGACGAATCTGATGAATCTCTATGTTTTGACTGAGGGACCCAGACTTATTTAAGCTAAATACCATTGCTCTGGTTATAGGAAGAGGTTTAGGGATGGATGCATGACTCAAATAGTCCAGTGAGTTTTATCAGGACTTTTTTCTCCTACAGATATCAGGAAAGTTTGGCAAGTTTCCCCAGCTGAAAGATGGCCTATGCCTGGAAATAAGATCCATCACTGCTATCCTATGAGGGCAGGCTGCCTGAGAAGCACACCAACTGACCGGAAAGCAGATGTGAGATGAGGGCAGAAAAAGATAGTCTTGATCCTATCCCTTGATCCAGCTGTGCCTGAAACCTACCCTGGCCTCATATCCTAGCTACACAAGACAAGGCTCTGTTTGTCTTAAAGTTGTTCAAGTCAGATGTTTTCACTTAAATAGATCCTTTACTTACATTATTCCATTAGCCTTAATATTTCTATTCTATAGATAAGGAAACTGAGATTCTGAAAGGCTAAGTGCTTTGCTCAAGCTAACACAGCTGGGAATTGATGCGACCTGAATTAGGGGTTGGGATGTTCTGATTCTGTAGTTCAGGTTGTTCCCAAAGACTGCTGCAGCCTCATGAGTATGGCTAACTGAGCTGGTCGAGCCAGCCCTTGATGTCATCAGGGCACAGGCACTGGATGTCTTGTTTCACTAGCTCCAGGGCTGATCGATGACATTAGACATCCAGGCTGGTGCACTCAGGCTCAGACAAGCTAATCTTGGTTTTTGGACCCCATGCTGCATGCCTGGCAGCTCTGGGAATCCCTTTTCATTCAGGCTTCCCAACCTGCAGAAACTACTAACTGGACTGGGGCAGATCTGGCTGACCTCCAGGAAGCCTGGCTGCTGCTAAGAAGACATGGATTCTGCAAACAGAACACCCCAGGGAGATGCGCTCAGCTTTGAGGTGCTGAGGCTCTTAACTCCACTCTCTGAAGCTTAAGAAAAAAGAGCAGAAGCTGTTCAAAAGTGAGATAACAGTATCTTTAATATTTAAGTAACAAAAACATGCAGGTCAATACTCAATGCATATACAATAAGACAGAGCAACAAAAAAAATTACAAACCATACTGTAACTATATGGAGGCTTTCAAACAATTCAGTGTTGATAGAGAACATGCTAACTAAAGAGCCACACCTCAGGGCCTCAGAACTGACCAGGACTCTGCCCTGGTGGGAGGGAGAATTGATTGTGCCCACGGCCTTCAACGCCAACCCTGAAGACTCTGAACAATCTCCATGTCTTACATTGCTCAGCTTTTTCTCTCCCAACCCCTACTTTTTTGGTGTGCATGCATTTGCTGATTTAATTTTTTTTTCTTTTACAGTAGGTCATTTTGGTTATCTATTTTAAAGATAGTGGTGTGTACAAGTCAATCCCAAACTCCCAATCTATCCCTCCCTCAACCCTGCCCCTCTGGTAACCATGAATTCTTTCTCTAAGCCTGTGAGTCTGTTTTTGTTTTGTAAACAACTTCATTTGTATCATTTTTTAAGATTTCACACACAAGTGATATCATATGATATTTGTCTTTCTCTGACTTACTTCACTTAGTACGATCATCTCTAGGTCCATCCTGATTTTATTTGTCCATTCTTATCCCATCTTAGAGTTTCATGAGTACTGATTTGGTCTTTAAACACTGCTGTCTCAGTGAGAGGGCTTCTCCAGTGGCTCAGTGGTAAAGAATCTGCCTGCAATGCAGGAGACTTGGGTTTGATCCCTGGGTTGGGAAGTTTCCCTGGAAGAGGGAATGGCAACCCACTCCAGTGTTCTTGCCTGGAGAATCCCATGGACAGAGGAGTCTGGGGAGGTTACAGTCCATGGGATTGCAAAGAGTCAGACACGCCTGAAGCAACTGAGCACGCGTGCATGCCTGTCTCAGTGAGTCGGGTCTCTGGACTATTTGGGTTCTTGGTGAACACGATTCCTATCTGTTTAATGGGCCATGGTCTGGAGTTCCCTGAAACATAGTCTTTCAATCCTGAAGACCCCTATGAATACTCCTTGTTTCCTTGGAAGCCACTTTCACATGCACTACTGGCGTGAGGGCTTTCTCCCCCACCCCCTCAATAATAACCCACTGGTCAGATTCCCTTAGTGGCAGTGCCGCTGCCTGACTAGGTAGTTTTGAGAGAGTACCCTTACCACAGCTCCCTGGGGGGGCCTGTTCTGGCTCTGGTGCTGGGATGGGATGCTGGTGGCCTGGAGGAAGGAAGTTAGGCTTTTGGCAGCAGTGACACAAATACAGGGAAGGTGGGTCACTGCAGAGAGTTCTTGAACATCTAATGGTCCAACCAGTGGAGGTGAATTCAGGGAACAGCAAGTAAGTGCTACTCTCAACTCTCAGCGGCCTGTAGGCTTGTGAATGTGGCCGCATGCCACTGGGAAGCATTATATTCAGGCTCATCACATTCCAAAATAGAACTAGTTTCAACTCACTTCCTAGGACCTGCTGTGTCCCATTATTTGGTTTTTACATGGATTACACTGATTCTATCATCCATAACCAGAGTCCAGGAGACCTCAAAGGGAAAGAAATAGGATCAGTGAGCATTTCATGAAATTCAGACTTCAATGTGATTTTACCAAGTACAATACAGACAACATCAAAGCAATATTTTTTTCGTTTTCTTCTATTCATGTGCAGGGGTGAGGCTAATTCACAGAGACAGTGTATCATTTCACTAATACATTATTTATTCTAACTATATTTAGAATACCAAATATATTTAGATTACAAAAAAAAATAAAAAGGAAAAAGAAAAAATCCTTTTCTTGTTCCTCCAGAGACTTTCTGTCCTGTGACAGAAAGAGGACATGCAGTGGGGAGTCCAGCAGATGTTAGCAGAGGTGGAAATGTTGGTTTCCTCCAAGTGCAATCACTTTGGCCCAAGTAATGTTAAAGATCACAGGGTAAGAAAACTCAGATAATGAATGGCAGATATGATAAATATTTTCCCCTCTCCCTATCTCTTCTTCAATCAGTATTTATTAGTAGCCGAGTGAGGGCTGGGGGTGGGAGGGGAGGCAAAAATGAAATAGAAAATGATGTCTTTTGATTGACTCATTTTTTCCTTTCAGAATTGTTCTGGGGGATGAGCTGGGAAATAGATCATCAATGGGCTGTCAGCTAGAAGGAGGACGGACGTTTTGCCTAAGTGATCTAAGTGATTGATAGGAATTCAAACCATATTCTATCATCAGATTAAAAAGGTCATGTCAAAAAAAAGAGATAAGAGGACTGGCAGATGTGGGCTCTAGCCTCTAATGCCATATGATAACTCAGCTGTTTTGTGATGGAACAGTTAGAGACAGAGGCATGTAGCCAAGACCATCTGGCCTCACCACAGGGGAAACCAAGGCTTTCTAACTTCCAACTGTGAGTCAAAAGCTACGGGAAATCAAGGTAGAATTCCTTGTTTTGGGGTGAGATCTCGAGGGGTTTCTTCTGCCCCTGCCTCGGTAACTTGGGGGGAGGGCTACACGTAGTCGTACTTGGAAGGATGAGACTGTCCCTCCTCCTCTGTGCGGGCACCCCCATCATATATCTTCTTGTTTCTGGTGTTGGACTCAAAGCCAGTGCTGGCTTTGAAGCCTCCAGGCCTGTAGGCGACATTGTGGCCTGAGGCGTGGTAAGAACGGCTTTGTAGCTGAAAGAAAAAGAAACACTCTGTGACCAACTAGAGATGTATTTGGTAGTAGGGCAAATTACCCATTTTCTCTAGGATGTCTGACTTTTAGTCAGACTAAAAGCACTGAAAGTCCAGTGTCCCAGGAAACCGTTAGTCTTGGGTAAACTGAGACAGCTGCTATTTTGGGCTTTGGGACACTGGCTTTTCAGCCTCTGCAGTGGAGCAGAATTTCTTGCTTTGTATTAAAGTTGGGGGTTAGTGACCAGTGAGTTCCATCTGTTCATCAGTTCAGATGAAGCTGAACCAGAAACAATGTGCAGGGGAACATGGTTATGCCAAAGAATCATAGAATTTGTAAGCTGATCAGTACGTATGAGCAACCCATCTCTGCTAATCTGCTTAGTATGTGGATGAGGTAACAAAGGCTCAGAGAAGGCAGATGACTGGCTAGAGGTCCCCGGACTGGTAAGCAGAACCAGATGGAGCCAGGTCTCCCAGTACCAGTCCCAGTCCCAGTGAGAGAAGTACAATAGGTAGGTGTTCTCAGCAACAGTGTTACTAACGTTCTGAAACTGAAAATCTTTGTTGTAGGGGCCTGTCCTGTGCTTTGCAGGATGTTTAGCAGTATCCCTGGCCTCCACCCACCAGATTTCAGTATCACTCAACCCCTCCACTCCAGAGCTGTAACAATTGAGAGCCTTTAGATGTTGCCAAATATCTCCTGGGGACCAGGGCAGGGGAGGGGGTGGGGAGAGGTGGGGAGGCGGGTACAATTGCTCCCAGCTGAGAATCATCGACTTATGGAGTACTGGAGTTGGGGGACAGCTTAGAGGGCTGTTTCATTTTTCCTTCAATAGCATCACTTCTCAATCTGCTCAGGCTGACATATTCCTGTTCTGTTCTTTAGGCTTCCACATAAAAGATAAGGTTCATGATCCTTTTGTCAATAGCATTCTTCTGTATACATATGCTGATTGTTCTGGCTGCAAATGATGTTAAAATGGACTTGGACCAAATGTCTGGTTACATGAGATGGGGAGACTCACTTGGTTTCCTCGGGGGCCAGACCTCGGCAAGCGATGCACATCAGCACACCCCCAATCAGCGTGAGGCCTCCAGCGACCCACCCCACGAACAGAGCCGCACCAAAGGTGTACCTGGGTGGGGAGACAGTGGCTGTGAATGTGGCTGACTCAACTGCCCAGGCTCTACCCTGTGAACCTGGCCATGCTCATCCTCTCCATCCCCACTTTCGGATTCCACCTACTCCAGCCCGCCCTTGAACACACAGTCCTTTGGGTCACAGTCAGCTGGATCAGGTGCTCTGAGATCACAATTGGAACTGAAGCTATTCAGCAAAACAGTTGTGAGATTCTTATGCCCCTAACATCACTCAGGCATAGAATTCATTGTGAGTCTCTAATTTCAGAGAAACACCTCAGGAAAATTCTACTTCTTCCCTATTGGCAAAGGGAAGTATCTTGAAGGTTTGGTAAGAGAAGTTTGAGTGATATGGGATCAGTCTCAGGTTATTATTTCAGAAGGAATTTTGGTCTCTTGAGTTCTTACTGTGGACCAAGAAGCTTTTATCATTTCTAACTCAAGTAACCCTGGTAACCATCCATGACAGTAGGAGCATGGATGCTGTTTTTTAAAGACCTAATGTAAAGAGACCATTCATTTCTTTACTTACTTGGTCAACAAGTATTTATTGATCTCCTACTGTGTGCCTCCTACTGCCTGGCACTGGAACAGAGGGATGAACAAGATAGATACAGACCATACCCTCATGGTGCTTCTGTTCCAGCCCACGCTGAATTCTAACCTGTGGAGGTCTGACTGTAAAACTGGTGACCTTCCCCCTTGTCAATTATACCCAAACAGGATTATCTGAGAACAAAAATCTCTGAAGTTACCTGTCCAAGAGACACGGGCAGGTTCTAAGGAGATAATGTAAGAGAACAATGGTGGGCATTAGCCCTGGATCCCCGGTAGTGGGTGAATTTTGCAGGCAGGGGCACTGACACTAGGCATCCAGACACTGCAGACAGGTGGGCTTTTCTAAGTAGGGTGACCAACCATCCTAATTTGCTGTGACAGAGAAGTTTCCTAGGATCTGGGCCTATCAGGGCTAAAACTGAGTTCAGTTCAGTTCAGTCGCTCAGTCGCGTCTGACTCTTTGCGACCCCATGAATTGCAGCACGCCAGGTCTCCCTGTCCATCACCAACTCCCGGAATTCACTCAGACTCATGTCCATTGAGTCGGTGATGCCATCCAGCCATCTCATCCTCGGTCGTCCCCTTCTCCTCCTGCCCCCAATCCCTCCCAGCATCAGAGTCTTTTCCAAGGAGTCAACTCTTCACATAAGGTGGCCAAAGTACTGGAGCTTCAGCTTTAGCATCATTCCTTCCAAAGAAATCCCAGGGTTGATCTCCTTCAGAATGGACTGGTTGGATCTCCTTGCAGTCCAAGGGACTCTCAAGAGTCTTCTCCAACACCACAGTTCAAAAGCATCAATTCTTCAGCACTCAGCCTTCTTCACAGTCCAACTCTCACATCCATACATGATCACAGGAAAAACCATAGCCTTGACTAGACGGACCTTAGTTGGCAAAGTAATGTCTCTGCTTTTGAATATACTATCTAGGTCCCAGAAAAACAGTGACAGACTTTACTTTCTTGGGCTCCAAAATCACTGTGGACCATGACTGCAGCCATGAAATTAAAAGATGCTTTCTCCTTGGAAGAAAAGCTATGACAAACCTAGACTGTGAATAAAAAGCAGAGATCTCTTGCTTTTTGTAGTCTCTTGCATATAGCCTTGACTATATGGACCTCGCTGACAAAGGTCCATATAGTCAAGGATATGGTTTTTCCAGTAGTCATGTACAGATGTGAGAGTTGGACCATAAAGAAGGCTGAGTGCCTAAGAATTGATACTTTTGAATTGTGGTGCTGGAGAAGACTCTTGAGGGTCTTTTGGGAAGTAAGGAGGTCAAACCAGTCAATCCTAAAGGAAATCAACCCTGAATGTTTATTGGAAGGACTGATGCTGAAGTTGAAGTTCCAATCTTCAGCCACCTGATGCAAAGAGCTGATTGGTTGGAAAAGACCCTGATGCTGGGAAAGATTGAAGGCAGGAGGAGAACTGGGTGACAGAGGGTGAGCTGGTTGGATGGCATCACCGACTTAATGGACTTGAGTTTGAGCAAGCTCTGGGAGATGGTGAAGGACAGGGAAGCCTGGCAAGCTGCAGTCCATGGGGTCACAGAGAGTCAGATATGGCTTAGTGACTGAAGAACAAAAACAACCACCCAGGGAAACCAGGATGAGTTGATCAGCATGCATCTTAGTTGTCCTTGTAGTCAAGAGACCATGGGAGGACTGTAAAGGAGGATGACATCTTATGGGGAGCATATCTTTCCCATTCTTAAAACAACGCAGAAACACACATGGTGAATGGAGTTCCAGGGAGCCGGAGAGTAATGGATTTATCACATGCTCACATTCAGATATCTGTCTTCCATGATGGTGTTGCTGGAGAAATACCAAGCGTATCGACTCCAGAGATGATGGGTCACTTAGGTATAATATTTACATGGCTCTCCTAGAAAAAGATCATTCTCCTTCAGGAATTTGCTGCTGTTTCTTGCTATGAAATACATTCCTTTGAAGTGGCTAAATGAATACAGGTGTTGGAATTCCTTTTGCATCTTTGAAAAGTTCTACTCTGCTTGCAACACCAAATTACAGGTTTTATCTCCCTCTGCTAGGCTGTGACCCCCATGAGAACGAGGACTTTGTTGTTGTTCCAAGGACTCAGAATGATTCCTGGCCCACAGCAGGTGTTTGATACATTTGTACAATGAATGAGTTAATGAATGAGAGAAAGAACAGCCATACAAGGAAGAAACATCACTTTTTCACCTATATTACACCTCACTCGTTTCTATTCTAGCTTTTCCCTGTCCCTAGCTGGGCTCCTGTCACTGACTGGAGATGTGGGGTGATGCTCATTTACATGCTTGGGTTAACAGTGCCTGTTTCATTGCCACCACAATGGGCCCTGTGTATGAGTGTTAGATAAATACTGGAACTGTCGCTGTATTTCAATGGAAATGTCAGATCAGCCTCAAGTCATATCACCAAGGATATTTCACTGAAATGAAGTTTATGAATTTACAGATCATTGTTGATTTATGATATGGCATGGTTGCCTCTGATAAATTTTTGCTATTTCAGGCGCTGACAGTCACATTAGGCATATGTGCTTAATCGGATTTTTACAACAATGTTCCCTGAGAAATACTGAGTCTAGATTAGGAGGTTACCTGGTCTGAACGGTCTGCACCATCCCCCCCATGCTGGTGTACATGCTGGCTGTGGACATCCAGAAGTTAGTAACCAGCATGTTGGCAAACACAGACACTCCAGCGATCGCACAGAGACCTGCAAGCAAAGAACAAAAAGACTCTGGAGTCAGCTTTAAAGGGATCACATTGTCTGTAAGACAGTATATGCTTACATGAGTTGAGATGCGCAGGTTGCAGAATACTCCATTCCTATAACAGAATGGTCAATTCAAGCACTGATTACTGAATTCTCACTATGAGTTGGGCTGTCTCTTATCTCTACTTGTGGAAGGATGGGTGTGTGTGCAGAAAGAGATTTTCCATCTCAGGACAAGGGGTCAATAGTACAAATATTAATATTTGGGACCTGGTCCTCTGACAATGTCAAGGGCTCTTCCCTTATAATCATTTTTTAAAGTCTCAACAGAATAATGCCTTTAGGGATAGAGTCACGTGACTACCTTAGAGTTGAGAATCTCCTATAATGAGGCGAGGCTGGCAGCTAAGAGGGACCTTAGCACTCGTGGTAATTCTGTAGAGTGTAATTGAGACTTAATTTCAGATCTTGAAGCCCAGTGTGTAAAGCTTTTACCCATGTTCAGACTATGCCCAGTAGGGAGAAGCTGTGTTTTCTCTGCCAGAATGATTTTGCTTTGACATTCCCGGATGTGCATCTGAGAGAGGGATCCCCAGGCTCCTTGTTTACCTGCGATGATGAACATGATCCCGGAGGTGAGTGTCATTTTGGCTTTGGCGGAGTCATCATGTTGCCAATACGGATGCACTTTAGGGCAAAGATGGCCACCAGGAGGCCAATGACACTCAGGACGATGCCCACGATCATCAGGGCTCGCACGGCCTGCAGCATGGCTGTGGGACAAGGGACAGGACACAGCAGACAGATAAGACCACCTCAGCCAGATTGATTAGGCTCTGGTTTAATACAACAGAGAAACTACAATCAACCAATACCAAACTTCTGAGAGGCAGAGAGTCCAGAAACTGTGAACCTTGTCATTGTTAGGAGATACAAAATTGTGGAAAGTGCAAAACCACCACTTAAACGCCCCTGATTGATAAAAAACATGCATGCAGATGTCTATAGAATGAGAAAACTATGGACTATTGGAGCTGGGAGGGTCAAGGGAATTTAGCTATTAAGAATATTCATTACTAATATGTCATCTCCTCATTTTAAACCTGATAATCTGTGTTCCAAGAAGGGGAAATGACTTGACTAAGGTGACATTAAATATTATTGATAGAAAAAAATTATTGATAGAGCTTATAGTAAAACTGGGTTGCTTTATCTTCCAATTCAAACATCTTTCTTCTCTAGTCTTTTCACGGGAGCTCAGTGCTTCATAGAGTTGTGTCCACTTCCAGAAAACTCAATTTAATTTATAGCCTATAATGAAGCAAAGTCACTAGATGATATAGCAAGGGCACTGTATCATTGCCTCTTCCCAAAGGGACTATTAAAGTCATGGTGAGCTATATTTGGGGCCCATATAAAAAGATGATTATATCAATCTCAGGTCTTTCAGCACAACCACAGTTTATCAGCAGTTCCCTTTCCAGGAATCAATGGATGTTCTTTGTCCTCTGGGGACTCTCTTGCAGTGACCTCCCCTCCAGATACTTCTAAAGTGGTTTCTAGTGCCTCCTTAAAGTGCAGTGAGTCTTAGCAACAGGTTTTTACTGAGTGAACCGCACCCCCCATGACTAGACATAGGGATGACAGTAATTAATAGGTCCCTGCCCTCATGGAGCTTATGCCAAAGTGGGAAAGACGGTCATCATCCACTACAAGCATAATGAACTTTACAAAAGGCAGACAAACGAGTTCTTGTGTCTTCTAGAGGGAGAGGCCACTAGGGTGAGTAATTCTGGTAGAACAGAACTGAAGAACCACATGAAGCAAAGCAGAGAGCTCTGTCTTATCCAAGTTGTCATAGCCAATTGCTACTTTTAATTGAAAGCTATTAGAGACTTTTCAGACATTAAAAAACTGAATCCATATTTTAAAAACCCTACAATGTAGGTAATATTATTTAAAGAAATCGAAACTCAGAGGTTAAATAACCTGCCCAGACACACATATCAAAGGAAAAGCAGAGCTGGGGGCAAACCTGGAGCTGTCTCAAAATAGTTATTTTCCCATCACAGTATGTTGCTCTGAGGTACTTTATCCTGGAAAAACAGGCAGAGTTCTGGCTGCCAGCAAGGTACAGGGTTCTGTAAACTTCTAATGGAATGTATCCTTCAAACTTGGAGACTTGGTCATAAAATGTCATCCTCTGAAATGGATGCTAAGAGTGTATAAAGGAATATTCTCCAAAAGTCATCTCAGGGAATTACCTGCCCCAGGAGAGTATTTATAAATGTGACTCTCAAGACAAGGAAGCCCTGGGAGAAATTCTTTCCAATCTCTTTGCAAAGATTTCCATCTCAAATATGGCCAATATCCATGGAACTGCTTGCTTATTCACTCTAAGATGTGTATCATAAAGCAATTTGTCATGATGGGAGAATTGGCAATCAATGAAAGATACTGAAAAGAGGAGAGGCAGATCAGGCAGAATTCATTAAAGAGCCTTCTGCTGTGTCTGAGGAATGGAGCCCTGGGAACTTTCTCACCAGGTAGGGAGACGATAGAAACCAGATACTCTAGTTCTACGCCATTGACCTCCATTCCCTTGATTCTTCTCCCTAAGAAAACTTATGATTTTAACTTTGCTTCCTTGCTGGGAAGAGATTTCTGTAGGGATCCATCATCAATCTTGATCCTGTTCACAACTATATTCCAGGGTAAATGTGTTGGTTTACAGTGTGGATCAATCCTCTGGGATCTGGCCATTCACTCCTGGGAGAACTGAGGAACACTGGCTTCTTGGGCTTGCACTTTTCTGATGCTACTGTCATGGTGACCTCAGGAAGCTGAAAAGAACTCATGAGGGTTTAAGAATGGCCTTTGGATCTACTCCTTAAGACGGCTCTAGCATGTTACCTCTGTTTTCCAATGCCTTGCCCAATGGCTTTGTTGGCCTCACACATACTGGGTACAAACACCCCATACATTCCCTTACTGGCAAATGCAAGCACGTGTCATCTACTCATGTATTCCTTTACACCTTTGTGTATCCACTCAGCATGTTGATATACGCTCAGAGTCATATGTTAACAGACTCATGCACTCATCCATGATTTCCATTCATTTATTCATCAAGAAGTTTTTAAGCTCAAAAATTCTCTGCCAAGCTCTTTCCCAGGTGCTGTATGAGGAATAAAATTTCATGAGAAATAATCACTGTCTTCAAGCAGTTTACAGCCTGGGAAGATTATATTTCCATTGGAAATACTGAACCTTAAATGTCTTTTCACCTTGGAAGTACCTTGGCTAAGAAATCATAATGGAACTGCTTTCTGACATCACTCATTGTGTGTTTCTAGTTCTCTTTCACACACACACATACACACACACACTCCCCCCCCTCCACAATTAAGCTTCAAAACTGTGGTTCAAGAAGGTTAGTTCAAGAGAGAACGTTTGTGGGGAATCCCCAGACTTCAGGAACTATCCTTAGGGCTCTTCTGCTTTTGAATGTTGCTACCAGAAAACCAGACATATGAGGGGAGGAAGAGACTTTGACTTTCCTTCTATCTTGGCCCCATGGGCCTTTTATGAACTTCAAATATACTCAAAAGCCTATTTGAAGTTGTAATAACTGCTCTTCTTCTGATATCTTAAACCTTAAGCCATTCAGAGAACAAAATCTTTTTTCCATTTTGGGAAGCACCTGGCAAGGCATCTGGTTAAAACAACCAAACTCAATCAACCAACTAACCAACCAACCAATGAACCAGACAATATTAACAAAGTAGAATAAGGAATGTCCCTTCCTCATTCTATGAACATTATATTTATCCTGAGCAAGGATGGGATTGCTGAATCTCTTTCAATTGAGTGGCTCTAGTATTTAGTCTTGAAAATGTATCACATATGCGTTGTGACTGTTGTTGTGGCTGAGTGGTCTATCCTGGCCTTGTTGGACTAGAAGGGATGGTGATGCTGGCTGGTGGGAGGTATTAATAAAAGCTCTGGTCTTGCCTGATGTGGACAGCAGCTGCTGCTGTGTGTGCCACAGGAGCCCTTGGGTACCGGAGCCCCAGTCAGCCTGTTTTGCCCAGCCTTTGCCTTGGGCTCTCAGATGCCCTCTTGCCTCTGCTGGGTCAGGTTAAGGTCAGAAACAAGACTTTATTTCTTTTCTGCTTGCTCTTGATTTCTGGATTTCTGATCAACACTGGTACCTGCTTTGAATCAGGTCCACCATGACTTTGAGCTCCTTTTTATAGTTAGAATCTCCTTCTATGGATAGGATTAGCTTACTCCTACCACTTACATTTTGTGGAACCACTGTCAGAGCCAAAACTCTGAACCTGGATGGATGAATTAAGCTCCTTGTTTTGGAGACCCCTTGGGGAGGGGTCCTTCTGAGGGTGGGGGCTGTGATGGGGGCAGTTGCCAGAGTCAGGGACAATGTTCTTTACTACTCACTGCTAGATTCCCTATGTTTAGTAATGACCATGGAGGTGCATGTTGGTGACTGGAACTTCCTTTCCATCTGGAAGACTCTACCATCCAGAATTCTAATCCTTCTTCTTAGATACATAACCAGAGAAATGGTTCCCAAAGGAGGTACATTTCTCTTTTAGCTACTCTGTGTCTTATTTGATATTCTGAGCAAGAGGCATAGGCTTATCAGCTGATAACAGGTGAGTCAACTGGCTCTGTAGACTGATTCCCTGACTAAAGGTGTGACTACAGCATTCTTTCCAATGAACAAAGACTATTATCAGAGCTGAAGGGTGGGCAGGATTCAGAGCTGACAGAAGCAAACAGAAAAATGGGAACTGAATGTTCCTTCCCTGTTGCTATATATCTTATTCTCCCAAAGTAGCTATGAACTGACAGGCAAGGTGTCTTTGGACATGGTTCCCAATCCTGGCTGTACCTTAGCATCTCCTGGGGAAACTTTTAGATAAATATTTATGCTTTGCCCTGATCCCTAGGAACTTTCATTTAATTGTTCAGTGACATAAAGCTGCAAGGAATAATCTGGGGGCTTAATAATCAAGAGGGCTTAGGAGGAGGTGCTCAGAATGGGGAGTTGAGAGGAGAGAGTTTCTAACAGCTGATATCACTGAGCTGGCTAGAGGTTGGGGGTGGGGCTGATGAGATACAAGTCACCAAGTGCCAAAGCCTGGACATGGAGTCTTTGTTGGAATGGGGAGGGGAGATGACTCATATCTTCATGCACAGCTTGGCCTCAGATTGGAGGCAGGTAGGTCTGGTAGAAGAGTCCAAAAAGGGGGATCCCAGAAGAGGGAAATCTGAGGTCAGACCTTAGAGGAAAGGCCTTCAGAACAAGGTGGGAGGGCCTCGATTCTCCAGAGATCCTGGGGGACCCATATGGAGGTCCTATGCATCTCATGAGATCCCACAGACTTCATGATAACAAGTGAGTGTCGTTAGGCAAGTCTTTTAACCTCACAGAAGCCAAGTCTCCCCAACTCTGGAGTGGGATAGAGAGATTTCTTGCAAAGAAATGTTGTGAAGATCAGATGCTGTTTGCCCAGCATAGAACTAAGTCAGGATCTGTAAGATTCAGTTTCTTCCCCTTCCCTAAAAAGAAGCTATTTTTCCATAGAGAACAAAGTAGTAGTTACCGGTCGGGACTGACGAGGGGTAATATAGGGGTAGAGGAGTGGAGGATGTAAACAGGCTACCAGGATGTAGGAAACAACATGAGGAATGTAGCCAACACCCAGTAATAACTGTAAATGGAAAGTAATCTTTAACAATTGTATAAAATCAATTAAAAATAAGACACTTGAAAAAAGTAGTTATCTCTCTCCAACTCTGCATGACTTTGGCTTGTACTCAGTTTTGTACTCAGTTCAGTTCAGTCAGTTCAGTCGCTCAGTCATGTCAGACTCTTTGCGACCCCATGAATCACAGCACGCCAGGCCTCCCTGTCCATCACCAACTCCCGGAATTCACTCAGACTCACGTCCATCGAGTCAGTGATGCCATCCAGCCATCTCACCCTCGGTCGTCCCCTTCTCCTGCTGCTCCCAATCCCTCCCAGCATCAGAGTCTTTTCCAATGAGTCAACTCTTCACATGAGGTGGCCAAAGTACTGGAGTTTCAGCTTTAGCATCAGTCCCTCCAAAGAAATCCCAGGGCTGATCTCCTTCAGAATGGACTGGTTGGATCTCCTTGCAGTCCAAGGGACTCTCAAGAGTCTTCTCCAACACCACAGCTCAAAAGCATCAATTCTTTGGCACTCAGCTTTCTTCACAGTCCAACTCTCACATCCATACATGACCACTGGAAAAACCATAGCCTTGACTAAATGGACCTTTGTTGGCAAAGTAATGTCTCTAATCGTGTACAAACCTGAATCCTTTCATTTGATAAAATACAGTTGAGGATTTGAAAAAGCCATGTGTGAGAGAGTGTGAAGGGCAGGAGTGGAAGAAGATTTGAGAAGAAGAGGAACAGAAAGTCCTCCCAACATAGGGAGGAGATTGGGAAAAGTGGGCTTAGGATCTGGTGGGCAATGAGCAGTCTGATGCAGCGTAGGTGGGTTCTGTCCTATTGCCTTTTCAACTCTAAGGCAGGGTCCAACTACATAACTCTGACTATATATGTTCCCACAAAGAAATGATGCCCCACCACTGACCAATTCATGCTAGGGTGTGATGCCCCTGCTATCAAATTAACAACCTTGGGACTTCTTTGGTGGTCCAGTGGCTAAGACTCCATGCTCCTAATGCAGGGGCCCAGGTTCAATTCCTGGTCAGGAATTAGATATGATATATTCTAATTGATATTGTATGTTCTACATTTGGAATTAGATACCAATTTTCAGTGAAGATTGAAGATCCCAGGGGCTTCTCAGGTGGTACAAGTGGTAAAGAACTTGCCTGCCAATGCAGGAGACATAAGAGGCATGGATTCGATCCTGGGTCCAGAAGATCCCCTGGAGAAGGGAATGGCAACCCACTCCAATATTCTTGCCTGGAGAATCCTGTGGACAGGGGAACCTGGGGGGTTACAGTCCATAGGGTTCCTAAGAGTCGGACTTGACTGAAGAGACTTAGCACATGTTTCTCCGGCTTATGTGTTGCAACTAAGAGTTTGCATGCTGCAACTAAAGATCCTGCAACCTGCAGTGAAGATTGAAGATTCCAAGTACCACAGCTAAGCCCCAGTGCAGCCAAGTAAATAAATAAACATTAAAAAAAAGCCCATAGTAACAACCTTTACAACCACAAGCTGAGGAGGCATCCTGCTTCCTGGGTCTACATAGCTTTGAGAAACAAGAAGTCAGAGCAACAGCCTCCTTTTACACTCAAGGTACCTTTTACTCTCTTGAGCTTTGTAGATGTGTTCTCAGTTCTCTGTGGAATCTCCTTCAGATGTGCCATAATGTGTACACATCAGATGTTTGTCCACATACTTAAAAAATCACATTTGTGCTAAAACATGTCTCTTTTTTGAAGGAAGGGAAAGCAGCTTAACCCAAATCCAAGAGGTTCCTCCAGATCTCATTTCAATTTTACAACTAACTTATGCTAGCTCTACTGTTCAGGGTCAATTTCTTCCACTGGACATTGAGGAAAGACAAGCTGGTTTCACAGCATCAGGAGCACTAGACTTTATGTGAAACATTAGCTAGTAGTAAGAAGAAATAAACAAGATAGCTCCTTTCAAAAGGATACATAAGAGCAGTTTCATATCTTTTTCCTTATGGATTTCAGATCTTGTGAAACTGTTCTCTGGGTTAAATATGGTTTCCTTAAACACCCCCATTGCTGTGTGTGTCAATATGATTGACAGGTTGATAGAAACTCCCTAGTGCTCCAGTGGCTGTTGTTTTTGCACACTGAGGTGGTAAAGGGGAAATGCAGTCAGTTGCGTGAAAAAAATCAAGACCTTCAATGCCTGTGACGGTGCTGAGAATCAGTGAAGAGCTCAGAGCCCAGGGGGATGGGGGGTAGGAAAGAGAAAAAAAGGACCCTAAATAAATCTTTACTTTAGATATTTAGATTCATAAAAGGCATCTGATTTTGGAGAAGAAAAAAACCTGGAAGATGAATATCCTAACTGAGAGCTTTGGGCGGTGTAGACAGGACAGTAATGATTTAGTGATGCCAAGAGCCAGATCTTGTAGAGACTTTTCAGAAGATCCAGTGGTTAAGACTCAGCACTTTAAATGAAAGCAGGGAGAGCTCAATCTCTGGGTGGGCAACTAAGATCTCTGGATGCCACAAGGTAAGGCCAAAAAGAGCCAGATAATGGGTCACAGAGCACGTTTACACAAATGACTTCCTGAGAGGCATTCGGACCTAGAGAAAGCCAGGTCAAGAGGTGTAGGTGGCCAAGCTATGCCCCGGATCCCAACTCATCTGCTTCTAACCATAGGATCCTGCTACAGTAGCAAATTCAGTTCAAATATTTGCAAACATGTTATAGAAAACATCACTTGACTCTGATACCATCATGGAGGCCAGAAATGAGTTTGCCAGGCTTTTGCCTCCTCTCCATCCTGTCCTTGCCTGGAGAATCCCATGGAGGGAGGAGCCTGGTAGGCTACAGTCCATGGGGTCACAAAGAGTCAGACACGACTGAGTGACTTCACTTCACTTCCATCCTGTCCATTGACAGCCCTTTGCTTTTTCCTGCCACAGTCTCAAGTCTCCAGGGAGGAGAAATGGGAATTAGTATAAGTATCTTTATACTTAATATTCTTGATTGTGCATTGTTAATGAAATTACTATCAATGGGTCAGAGTGCCAATGCACCCTCTACTCTTATGTGCTCAAGCCTAGACCAATCCTTTCAACCATAAGGAAGCCCCTTCTAGCTGAATGAGCATGGGCAGGGAAAAGACACAACTTGGAAGTCTTTCAGTGTGTGTTCATAGCCTACTTCTGCCATCCTCTATCCATGGGAACTTGGGCATGTTACCTTGCCACGCTCTCTGAGCCTCAGTTTTTACTTTTGTAAAAATAAAGCTAATACGTATTTCCTTGTATTACTGTGAAGATTAAACTGGAGTTTCTGTGCAGTCCAATAAACCATAGCTGTTTTTATTTCTGGGCACTGTCTTTGGAGAACTGCATGCTACATTGCCTGTTTGGAATCCAGTGCAGAGAATCCTGGGCTATAAACTATACAGCACTGGGAATATACAGGTAAACAGTCCTGGTACCACCACCATTTACCTCATTCATCTCTCTGCAGGTATAGTACAGCTAGATGAATGGAATTAAGTTATTGTATGGCTGTCAGTTCCAACTAAATGTATACATTTTTATCAGATAAATGAAAAGTGAGATTTTTGAAAGTAAAGAGCAAAGAAGAATTGAATAACTGATAGTGGTGATTATGATGATTAAAGCATGCCTTTATAGCACTTGGGCTTCCCTGGTGGCTCAGAGGTTAAAGCGTCTGCCTGGAATGCAGGAGGCCCAGGTTCGATCTCTGGGTCGGGAAGATCCCCTGGAGAAGGAAATGGCAACCCACTCCAGTATTCTTGCTTGGAGAATCCCATGGACGGAGAAGCCTGGTGGGCTACAGTCCACTGGGTGGCAAAAAGTCAGACACGACTGAGCAACTTCACTTATAGTACTTAAAGGCTTACTTGTCTGCAAGAGGATAATATTCCTCCCTGAGTTCCAGGTCAAAATTAAGCTCTCTGCAACCTTCCATTTTTACCTCCAGGCATTCCTCCCAGCTCCCCTTCTTCAGGTATCGCTTCCCAAGGTCTTTGTCATGCTCAAGACTATGCTTTCAGCCACCGTTTCTGGTGGCCGCATCCTCTCTAGGCGCTGGGTCCTGGCTGGTTCATGTTAATCCTTTCAACCCCCTTGGGAGCCCCATAAGTATCACAAGCCATCCTCTGGCGTCCTCTGGCTTCTTCATTGCCTTATGATCCTGCCTGTAGCTTTTGAGTTTTTTCCCTAGTCTTTTCCTCTTAATAATCCTCCCACTCTTCCCTTACCTCAGTCAGTCACATCTTAAGTCATCAAACAAATAATTGTATTTCAAGATGCCAATTTGCACTGTAGTCATTCCTGCTGCACTGAGGGCTGGCTCCTCTTAAATCCACACTCTTCTCCATGGCCACACATGATTAGTGATTTAAAGTATCTCTTTTTTCACAAACTCAGTCCCAGGAAATGGCTATCATGACTTTTGGTGGGATGCAGTTCTGATGCAGACAGGCAGGGCAGGGGTTCCTCTGTGAAGGGAGAAGCATGGGCTGGGGGCAGCAGGCTGGTAAGAGATGGGCCATGGAAGGAAGGTGAGTAACGCTGGAGGTGTGTGTCAGGCTGTCACAACCTAGTTAAGCTGAGAGTGAGGGACCATGGAAGGTGTTTGGGCCTTGAAATATCCAGGAAGAGGAGAGCAGAGAACTGGAAGCTGGTGACTGAAAGATTCTGCCTGACCTTCTGCCATAGTCAAAAGAGCAAACATTCTAAGGAATAAAGGATAGAAACCGGAATGCGAGAGGTTAAGAGTGAGGAGGGAGGGATGGGAGAAAAACTTTGTCTTTTAGTTTGTCAGTGAGCTAGGGAGAGAGAGAACTTGACAATGCTCTGAATCAGGAAGGTTTTCCAGGAAAAGATGATATAAGCGTAAGTGAGGAGGAAAGATGAAAGAGGCAAGAAGGGGAGGGGCTGATCAGCAGAGGTGGCCACACAAGAGGGTGCAGGGCCCTCAGAGCCCTGGTAGAGAGGCTGGTCTTGGACAGGTGGGAGGGAGGGAATCTTGTTCTGCAGAGCAGACTGTTGATGGGCGATGAAGAGAGATTCTGAAAGGACTTAGGGAAGATGGGATCCCTCAGTAGAACAGGAAAAACAATGAGGGTGGTAGCAATGAGATCTTATCATGTTGGAGAGTGGGGCATTTGGGATCCTCATGTGTGGAAAGATACAGAATGAACCAGAGATTGATAATGTGTGATGGGGTCCTGGGAAGAGGTGATTGAGCTGAAGTCATGGAATGTCATGCCTTAATTTTGAATACAAGGTCATTCTTACTCTTTTATTTAATAGTTAAAATTGGGTGTGCTAGCAACTCAGCTGGAGAAGGCAATGGCAACCCACTCCAGTACTCTTGCCTGGAAAATCTCATGGACAGAGGAGCCTGGTAGCTGCAGTTCATGGGGTCACTGAGTTGGACACGACTGAATGACTTCATTTTCATTTTTGCACTTTCATGCATTAGAGAAGGACATGGAAACCCACTCTAGTGTTCTTGCCTGGAGAATCCCAGGGAGGAGGGAGCCTGGTAGGCTGCCGTCTATGGGGTCGCACAGAGTCGGACACGACTGAAGCGACTTAGCAGCAGCAGCAGCAGCAGCAGCATAATTCATTTGCCTGGAGAATCCCAGGGACGGCGGAGCCTGGTAGGCTGCCATCAATGGGGTCACACAGAGTCGGACACAACTAAAGTGACTTAGCGGCAGCGGCAGCATAATTCATACAGGCTTATTATTATGCCATCTATGGGGTCGCACAGAGTCGGACACGACTGAAGTGACTTAGCAGCAGCAGCAGCATAATTCATGGAGAAGAAAATGGCAACCCACTCCAGTGTTCTTGCCTGGAGAAACCCAGGGATGGGGGATCCTGGTGGGCTTCCGTCTATGGGGTCGCACAGAGTCAGACACGACTGAAGCAACTTAGCAGCAGCAGCAGCATCAGCAGCAACTCAGCAATCCATGGTCTTGCATCTCCTCCTTTCTGACCTTTGCCCTGTAGCATCAGCCACTCTCTGGGGCGTCCTTCCCTCCAGCCAGCCTCCCTTACTGCTTTAAGCAGATCTCAGTCAGTGATCAGTCTGTTTCACAAAGAAGCGGCTTCTAAAGACGGAATAAACACCCCAGTTCTACTCTGACACCCCCACTTTCTATTTCTTTCTGCAGTGGAGATAATTAATTGAGTTGCTTTTCACAATTCAATTTCAAGGGCTTCACAGGCCTTGCAGTTTCCTGCAAATTTATCCCCATCTACCTGTCCACAAGGTATTTGTTTCGGAGAGGCAAAATCTAGCCCTGTTTTCCTTTCTTCAACAAACTCACATCAGGGCCTCTCCTTGTGGCCACTGATTAGTTTAACCTTTTATTTCCTTCTTTGCTTTTTTTTTTTAAATCAAGTAGAGGTCCCATAACATCTAGAATGCTAAGTTCCTATGATTCCTATTTGAGCTAATTATCTATTAGAAACAAGGATTTAGCTGATATCATTTCCAGGGGTGAAAGGATGTCATTTACAATTATATTTGTATTCTGAGACTATTATAATTATTATAGTTCTGTAATTATATTTTGACATGCATTGTTTTTTAAGAGTGCACACCAGAACCTCTCAACACAAATGCAGAGAAAGGATATTTGTAATTTAAAGGTGATATATACTTTCTGGCACTGACTGAGACTCTGACCTCTCAAAGGAAAAATTAACCAAATTGATAAATGAAATTATATTAACTCCTGATAAACTTTTTCGATGGTAAGAAAATATTCACCATCCTACCTAGCCCTAGGTATTTGCGGGCAAGAGCTAGTCACACCCACATACCTGCACACGACTACTTTTCTCCTTGAGAAATATTGTCTCTTCTAGCATCAGGAGCCTGCCCTCACCATAGCCCCCTTGTTCTCACGACCCGCTTCCTCACTGGCGATTCCTCTGAGTGTAAAATCCTGGATGTTCTCCCCTAGGTCTACATAGCCCTCTTTGACACGGGGCCAATTTCTCCTCTTACACCTCTGATGGGAGCCAGTGCTGTGACAGGCCTGCCCTGCGCCCAACTCCAAGGTCCCTCCTGGCTGCGGTGGAAGCCGCAGCCGGCTCCCGGCCTCACCTGTGCCCACGCCTACCTGGCAGGCCCAGGATGGTGAGGTAGGGCCGGCACTCGGTGAAGCCTGAGCTCTGCTGCACGCAATGCGCCAGAGCCCTTCGTACTGGAACACGGCGGTGACCGGGTTGTCGTATAGGTCCTGGGTGCTCCACATGTCCATCTCCGTGGCAACGATGCAGCCGGCCAGGCCCAGGATGGACAGCAGGAAGCCCACCATTTGGCATCTGGTGGCGGACATGGCCCGGCTCTCCGTCCTCCCGCCCAGCTGCCGCCTTTTTCCCGGCCGTGCTCCCGGGGAGCTGCTCTGATCAGATGGTTTTCCTCGGCCCTCTGTGTTTGTTCACAGTGTTTTCCTTAGATAGTTCAGTTTCACTCTTGGTTCAAGGACATTATTTTTTCATTTGTTAGGGAAGCAGCCCCAAGAGGCACTTGTCTGGGGAGCGGCACAGGCCCGGTTGGTTTGAGGGCGCGGCAGTCTGAGTGGACCCCCGCCCCACCCCGGCTCGGGGTCTGCCCCGAGGGAAGAAGCGCAGCTAAGACTCGCGTCCCTCCACCCGCGACCACACACCCAAGCCTTCCTTGAGGCCCTGTTCATCACGGGAAACCAGTTTGACTGACCTCACTTAAAAAACACAGCTCCAGAAATCTCCCTCTCACCAGACATTTTCTCTTCACAACTCGTAAACCGCCGTTACACTGAGATCTTTCCATTTTGATCTTACAGAAATGGGTAGAGCAGGTATTAATTATTCCCCACCCATAGTTTTGGGGGGAGTCAAGCAAGGCACAGAGAGGTTAAGGTATATGCCCCGATGCCTTGCACCACAGCTGCTTAATTTAAAAGATGGCAAAGGTGGAAGTCCCATCTCAACTTCTAGTCTGGGACTCTTTCTCTGTTTCCATATGGAGTGACTGGGGCAGGCAGAGTTTTCCCCACTCTTAAGAACAGGCAGCCATATTCTACAGCTATACTCTGGGTCTGCAGGAATTGGATCTGGGATGGGAAGAAGCAGGGTGTTGTGTTGATGGACATCTCACCCTTTCACTCGCAGGAACCATATGAAGACCATGTGGCAAGCAGACATAGAAGTTCCACAAAAGGCCATAGGAGGAAACAGGCAGGCTGGACCAGAGACCCTGACCTGGTTCCTGAGAGGCCATCTGCTCCTGACCCTGTCCCTAACATGCTGTGTGCTGGGTGACTGGGGCAAATGGCTCCACTTAGGTGGGTCACAGTGTTTCCATCTGTAACGTGGACAGGGTAAGCCGAAACACTTCAGAGCCCTTTCAGGTGTCATACACTGTTCTCTTCTACATTTTGCAGAACAGTCTTTACTACAGTTGGTCAAAATGTCAGGAATCACCAAAACAGAGACTTGGCCAACGATCAGCCAGTGTGTTTTGTCTACATAATTTGATTTTAGAATTACTTTAGAGAATTGATGGGCCTGCTACTTCCTGTGGGTGGTATGTGTCTGGCGTCTGAATTCAGACACATTTTAGCGAGACGTTCCCTGAATCTGAATGTCAAGGCCCTGATACACACCCACACATACACCTACACCCCAATCTCTAGCCTATACACGTTCTCCAGGAAACAAGCCTGTGCATCTGGACATTTCAATGTTATCTTGGGTGCACCCAGTCACCACTCCCATGGCTTTATTCCCAGCAAATACAGAGAGCAAATATGCAAGGTCTCCCCTCTGATTTGAATGGAGGCAACACTCCCCTCAACTGCACACCTTGCTTTAGGTTCTGTGATCAGAGTTTGCATGGTAAGAAGAATGAACCAGAAAACCCCAAAGAAGAGAGTATGCAAGAGTTATGCGACTTAAGTGAAGTCCTGTTGGTGGCTCTGTAACTCCTGAACTGAGCTATAAGGCCAAGCCTAAAAGGTGGGGAGGGGGCAGCTAGAAGGGACCCTGGTCTCTGCTGGTGGACAGGGATAGACCAATTAGATTGGAAAATGTTGGAATAATTCAGCAATGATTCTGCCACTGTTTCTGTGGACACAGCTCATTTCACTCTTATTGCAATTAAAAGTTAGGCTTTTTATTCACAAAGATTTATGAGTTTGGTTTCCAGTTGTTCATTTTATGACATTTGTTTACACCCTCACCCCCACTTTGACCACACAAATGTAGATTGAAAATGGCAAAATTAAAAAGAAAAGGTTATTATAGTTACCTAGTCTCTTTCTTGACAGTTTTCCCTCTCATTTTCCTATGAAAATGTTTTTATGCAGAAGTCCAAGACAGAATAAAAAGATATTCAGGTAACAATGAATTAAGCTTTCTTTCTTGTTTGAAATGGTGACAGTGACTTTATACTTTTCGAGGAAAGAAAAGTTAGTTTTAAAGGATAAAGTAAAGCTCCCTCTACTTAGGCAGAATAGTAAATGAGTAGAGAGGGATTCTAAGTGTACACACTTTAAAAAATATGAAATAAGTATACATTTATGTGCGTGCAAGCTCAGTTGTGTCCAACTCTTTGTGTCTCCATGGCTCCTTTGTCCATGGAATTTTCCAGCCAAGAATTCTGGTGTGGGTTGACAAGTATTAGCATGCTTTAAAACATGTGGAAGATGGGATTTTTCACTTCCTGGTGTTTTCTGTGCTCTAGAATGAGTGGACTGCTGCTTTAGCAGTCACTGCTAAAGAGTAATTGGGGGTCCACAGAGGAACATCTGGCTTCTTTGTTTATGGCAATGGGCTTTGTTAAAATATATTAAATGTATCTCTAATGATAATGACAGTTCATGGTCTGATTATAATAGTATATAATAATAATGATAACAATCCATGATCTCATTGTGTTTAACAATAATGAGTCTGTTTCAACTTTGTTTAACCACTTTTACAATGAAGCAAAAAATTTTGCTGACTTCTTGAAGGGAATCTTCCCTATATTCAACTTTAAATATGGTTCTGATGTTGCCATTTCAGGTTGTACATTTTCAGGAGTTTATGTTATTTTACTGATATTGGAGAAAACATTTCCCCTAACTTTTCTTTATGTTGTTATAGAAATATTAATACAACAATATCTATGCTAATTAGGCAATATGGCAGTCAAATATCAATATAAAATATTATAGCTAGGAATATGGGAGGAGTTAAATTAGTATTATTAGCAAGACAAATGATTATATATCCATTGATTCTTTTCTTTTAAAATATTAACACTTTACAGTTTTAACTTCTGACTGTACCTTTTGGTGCTCAAAATAGAAAATTTAGAAGCGGGAAAATGTTAACAAATCTTACTCATAATTTTAAATCTTAGACAAAATATCTGGCATACTTTCTTTTTAATCTATTCTTATATATTTTTTACATAATTAAGATATCATACAATTTAATATTTTTCTCTTTTCACTTAATTGCACACATATACAATTAAAGTACTTTGTAAACATTGTTTAATATATTTAATGTTAAATATTTAATCTATGAGTATGTTAGTATTTCATTATATAGAAATGCTGGACTTCCCTGGTGGCTCATACAGTAAAGAATCTGCCTTCAATGCAGGAAATCCTGGTTTGATCCCCGGGTCGGGAAGATCCCCTGGAGAAGTGAATGGCTACTTACTCCCAGTATTCTTGCCTGGAGAATTCCATTGACAGAGTAGCCTGATGGGCTACAGTCCATGGGGTCACAAAGAGTCGGAATTATCTATTCTTAGATAATTAGACTTTACTCCTCCCCCAGTTTTTTGTTTGTATGAAAAACAATGTTAATGATGAGCATTTTTCACATGACTCTTTTGCCAGTATTTCTGGTTACTCTTTTATGACAGATTCCTAAGAGAGGAATTAAGATGTCAAAGGGTATGAGGCTTAAAAAAAATCTTTTTTATGTAGAGGCAGACTTTTTTTCTATGAATTTTATTCTAGTAAACAGTATTTGTGGAGAAGGCTATGGCACCCCACTCCAGTACTCTTCCCTGGAGAATCCCATGGATGGAGGAGCCTGGTAGGCCACAGTCCATGGGGTCGCTAAGGGTCGGACACGACTGAGAGACTTTACTTTCACTTTTCATTTTCATGCATTAGAGGAGGAAATGGCAACCCACTCCAGTGTTCTTGCCTGGAGAATCCCAGGAATGGGGGAGCCTGGTGGGCTGCCGTCTATGCCGTCTCACAGAGTCGGACACGACTGAAGCGATTAGCAGCAGCAAACAGCATTTGAAGCATCAACAGCATTTGAAAGATCTTGCCTCACTGAAACCCTTACCTACTTTGCTAATTTGTTTTTATACATGATCGCATGTTTCAATTTGCATTACTTTGATTATTAATGAGTTTGAAACTATTTTTTAAACAAATATTTGTGGAGTGTTTGTTTTTCTTTTTCGTGAATTATCACTTCTTCCTCATATATTTACTGGAATTTGGCATTTTGTCTATCAACTTACATGAATTATTTGTTAAGGATCTTAATATAGTGTTATGATTACTAAAAAGATCTTTTCACATTGAATATTTGCTTATTAATTTTTTTCGTGGTTTTAGAAAAATACAGTGTTTTCCATTTACATGTTCATAGTACCTGGTGCATAATAGGTGCTTAATAAAAATCTGTTAAATGATGTAGTAAAATGAATGTTCTTTTCTATGCTTAGGAATTTATTTTCCATTTAGAAATGATACTAGAATTATTTTAGAATTTTAGAAAATTTAAAAGTGTTTTGTGTAGCTTTACATTTAATTAATCTGGAACCTATTTTGTTTTGTAGTCTATGATTCATTTTTTTCCCTCAAAAAAGCTAATCAATAATTTTTACAGCTCTTATTAAATAACTTTCCCTTTCCTCATGCTTTGTAAAACCTCCTCTACCTATATTAAATTCACACATATGTCTTCCTAATTTTAAACTTTGCTCCATTGACCTGTGTCTATCTTTGGGATAAAGTGCACTTTTAATTATCACAGCTTTAGAATTTGGTTGAATATCTGGCAGAGTTAACTCTCTACTTTTATATTAATATTATCCTTAAAAAAATTTAAAAATTAATTTCATCTGCTTCTTCTTATAGATAACCACTTCACCATGCTCCCAAGGGAAAACTCTCACTAGCATTTTGATTAGAATTCTTGTAATATTATTCTTACAGGCTTAGGCTCTGCAAAAAATCTGCCTGGGGTTGAATTCTCAACAGTGTCACTGGGAAAGTTCTATAGCCCTTTGTGCTTCAGTTTCTTCATCTATAAAATGGAGATAATAGCACTACTTACCTCATAGAGTTGTGAAAATTAAAGTAAGTATAAGGTAATTTATGTAAATTTATATAATCACACAAATTAGATTTAAAATATAAATTAACATATGCTAATTTCTTGAGCTAATGCCTAGGGCAGAGTAAGGTTTCAATATGTTTTATTATTATTATAATGCAATTAGTTAAATATATTATTTATTATAGATTAGTTAAGAAGAAATTCACATTTTTATAATATCCCTATCTAGGATCCTGTAGTATATATTCCTTTTTAATTGATGTTTAAATTTTCCTTAGTAAACTTCCTTTTTCAGTTTTATTCTTGCCTAACATTTAAAGTGGAGAAGGCAATGGCACCCCACTCCAGTACTCTTGCCTGGAAAATCCCATGGGTGGAGGAGCCTGGAAGGCTGCAGTCCATGGGGTCGCTGAGAGTCGGACGTAACTGAGCGACTTCACTTTCCCTTTTCACTTTCATGCATTGGAGAAGGAAATGGCAACCCACTCCAGTGTTCTTGCCTGGAGAATCCCAGGGATGGTGGAGTCTGGTGGGCTGCCGTCTCTGGGGTCGCACAGGGTCGGACATGACTGAAGCGACTCAGTGGCAGCAGCAGCAACATTTAAAGATATTATTCCTAAGTGTTTAACACATAACACTGTATTGTGTTGCCTCACAAAGAGACTTAAGTTATTTTAATTCTCTTAATACACTATACTCTCTCATGCCACTGTGTCTTTTCCAATAATGTTTCTCTATTTCTGAAAAACTCTTTACCTCTTTGTCTTTCTGGGTATCTCATACATGTCATAACTAAGTAACTCAGCTCAGCTGTCATTTCCTTTGGGAAGTCTTCCCTTCCCTCGTGTCTACATCCTGTACCATATGAGGCACTGGCTATGCTTTATAACAGTGGTTTTAACTGGGGCCACTCTTGCCCCCAGGGGATATATTACAAGTCTGAAGACATTTTTGCTGTCTCAACTAGGGAGGAAAGGTGCTGCTACCCCCATCTAGTGGGTGGAGGCCGGGGATGCTGCTAAATATTCTGTAATGTGGAGAACAGCACCCTACAATTGGAATTATATGGCTTAAAGTATCAATAGTGCCTAGGTTGAGAAACTTTGCATTGCAATGGTTGGTTTGTCCTCTGTCTCTCTTTTAGATTTGTGAGCCTTTCCCCATGTGCAGACAGCTTGGGACATAGTAGTTAAAGTTAGTTAAGCTAGTTAGAAAGTTAAGTCGCTCAGTCGTGTCCGACTCTTTGCGACCCCATGGACTGTAGCCCACCAGGATCCTCCGTCCATGGGATTCTCCAGGCAAGAGTACTGGAGTGGGTTGCCATTTCCTTCTCCAGGGGATCTTCCTGACCCAGGGATTGAAGCCAGATGCCCCGCATTAGAGGCAGACACTTTAACCTCTTAGCCACCAGGGAAGAGCCATAGTAGGTACTCAACAAATGTTTGTTGAATGCATAAATGTTCTTCCTAGTGCCATGATTTCTATGTTTCTGAGTTTAAAATTTTTTTACTTTATTTTTTTTGTGTGTTACAGTTATTTCCTTATTACTTCTTTGTATATGGGAAAACCAAAGGCTTTACTTTTCCTTCCTGTCCCTGCCAAGAGGGGAGCTTGTCTAAACTTAGTCCAGGATAGGGTGGCTGCCAGTTTTGGTTTTAGTGAAATGACTCTGTCTGGGAAGGTTGACTGTCAGTCCAATACCTCGCATTTCTCTGGAGGGTTCAGTTGTGCTTGACTTCTTCCCGCCTAAGTATCTGTGTTTGCATTCTTGGGAATGTGTAGCTTCTCCATGGAAATTAAAAAATTCTGTGCTTTTATTTAAATTATAATATAAAAAAGTTAAAGCAAATATGTTCCAAAACCTCAGGTTGGCCACTTATGTCTAGGTTTACGTTGGCATATATGATCATGTTTATACCAGGTGACTCCTGGTGAAGTGAAGTCACTCAGTCGTGTCTGACTCTTTGCGACCCCATGGACAGAGAAGTCCATGGATTCTCCAGGCAAGAGTACTGGAGTGGATTGCCATTCCCTTCTCCAGGGGATCTTCCCAACTCGGGGATCGAGCCCGGGTCTCCTGCATTGTAGACAGACGCTTTACCGTCTGAGCTACCAGGGAAGTCCTGGTATAAGCCTTAACTGATCCATGAACAAAGGGCTCATTCCAGCTCAAATAGAAATGGAGTCAGGGGAATTTCTCCCATCTGCGGCACTGGTACTATGACTCAGACACCTGTGCCCTGGTGGTCAATTCTGCAGGAGCATCACCAATAAGTGCTGCACGTCCTATTTTGCACAAACCTGACTGCAACAATTAGTGGTGGGTGGCAGAGTGGTAAAGAATCTGCCTGCCAATCCAGGAGATGTAGGAGATTTGGGTTTGATCTCTGGGTTGGGGAGATCCCCTGGAGTATGAAATAGCAACCCACTCCCAGGTGGCTCAGATGGTAAAAAATCTGCCTTCAAAGCAGGACACCTGGGTTCGATCCCCAGGTTGGGAAAATCCCCTGAAGAAGGGAATGGCAACCCACTCCAGTATTCTTTCCTGGGAAATTCCATGGACTGAGGAGCCTGGCTTGTTACAATCCATGGGGTCACAGAATCGGACACGACTGAGCACACATACTTGCAAATACACAGCAGAGAACTTTTCCTCCCCAGATCCCAGAAATAATCAGGTCAATAGTCTTAGAGCCACATTTCAGTAGCACTCATCCCAACCTCACCTCAAATGAACAAAATCATTGCAAAAAGCATCACGTCACAGATGCCTCATCACCGTGGATAAGAGAGGACAATTCCCCAATGAAGTGGTGGCTAAGGGTGAGAGATGTGAGTACTTTGAATTTATTAATACCACTTTGTAAAACAAACTCATGTGAATAGAGAATCTGCATTAATAATACTAAAGTCAAAGCTTTGAGAGAGGTGAAATATAAAATTGAACTGTATCTTTGTCCTATTGAACTCCAAGTGAAAACCAATAATATCCCTAACACCAAGTGGATTTTGACTTTGGGTTTATTTAGTGGTATTTAATTACAATTGCAAATGTGGTTTTGGTTCCTTGTATAAAATTTATGTGTATTAGGAATTTAAATCTATTGTTATACATGTCCATGTTAAAGTGATGTAAAATGAGTATAATTGAAATCAATATTGAAGGGCTGCAAGAATTTTTTTCTTTTAAAATGGATCTCTACAAAATTCTTTTTGAAAAATACTTCTCTGAACTATCTAGTGGCAGGATCTTCACATATAACACACACAAAGGTTCTAAGAGAAGGCCCTAAAACAGTTTCAGTTTGGCCCCAGTTTAGCTCTGTGAATGTGGGCAAGTCACTTTGCCTCTCTGAGTCTCCATGTCTTGACCTACAAAATAAATATGGGTGAGGGGGGTGTTGACAGCTGTTACTACTCTAGGACTCCCCCAAGACTGCAGCCTCAGTCTTAGGTAAGAGGTGAGGCTAGGAAGGTGCTTTTACACTGGGGGTTTCTGCTTTGTGTCTGAGAGCCGTGGGGTTCCCTGTGAAGGCTGTGAGCTGGGACTTGGGTGCAGGTAGGACACAGTCTGAGCCCTAGCTCTATCTGCATGTGACCTTGGGCAAGTTACCCTAGCTCAGCTTCCTTGTTTCTAAAAGGGTGCTAATGATAGCATCAGGTTCCTGGATGGGGTGGCTTATAGAGATTACACAAAGTACTTCAAGGCAATTGTTGGCTCAAGTGCTAGTGCCTGGTCTGCCATTGTTGTTTACAATTTATGAAGCTGTGTGACCCTTCAGGTGTCACTTGGGTGCCCTGCCTCAGTCTGACTCTCTCCTTCAGGGCCTCTAGCTCTGTGTGGACCCAGGCCCATGAACGGAGGTCTCTGAGAGACCAGGGGCATTTTGCATTTGAGTTGAGGGTGAATTCCAAGGGCAGATGGTTAGACCTGGAGCTCAAGTGGGGTCAGCAGGACATAGAGACATGGGAGTCCCTCACCTTTCTCCAGTCCCTGGAGGAGGGAGATCCCACTGAATCGACCACTGGTCACCCAGGATCTGGCTTACGTTCTTGTTTGAATACAGGCCATTCCTCTCTTAGCCTGGCATTCAGTGCTCTCCACCATCGTCTCCATATAAATCCTCTCTTCCTACCAAGGTCATTCCCCCATTTCCCCCCGAGTAAGCCTCAGGTGGAAACAAGCTTTAACACCTTCATGCCTTTGCCCATGCTGTTTTTCCTGCCATGATGCTGCACCTCTAACTCGTAACTACCTTTCAAGAGTCACTTGTGGGATTTCCTTTCCAGTGGGTCTCTTCCTGAACAAATCATCTTTCTCTCATCTCCTGCAGCACTAGCCCTCTATCTTCCTTACTTGTCATCTTATCATACTACCCTCGTGTGCACTTTCACATTTTGGGGATGCCAGGCCCACAGAATCTTGAGGCTGTTCTGAGCTATCCAGCCCCAAGTGTGGAACGTATGAAAGACCGAATCACTGTGAGATAGTCTTCACCTGGTACCTTCTGCGTGGGCCTAAGTCTTGGCTCTGCAAGCTAATGGGAAATTCCCGGAGGAGAAATCCTAGTATCTATTTCTGATCCTCCTTACCGTGCCCACCTTACATCATTGTCTCTCTCCAGACTTTGATGAATATTTTTGAAAGGAAAAAAGAACTAAGAAATAAAAATAAGTGTATTTATTGTCTTACTCTGATACCTGAGTGAAAGACACTTTTAACAATCTCTGCTCTTGAAGCTTGAAGTTTTCTTTGTTAACATGACCCATCTGTGAAGCAAACAAATCCTTATGAAACTAACAGGCCAGCCTGCACATCACAGCTGTCACTCTTTTGCCCTGCATGGCTGAGCACACTTTCTACAAGGTTCCTCTGTGCAGAGAGAACTCAGAAGCTGGTTCCATGTGATTAATACATTTTCGAGGTCGGGAGATGCAGAGAAGGGGCAGACCCATCTGGTGTCCCCCAGAGAAACATAGCACCCAGTTTTCTTCCTCTGCCCACTTTCTTTTGCTGCTCTGTGCATAGGTGCCCTGGAACCTGGGACCAGGCACAGAGGCTGGAGATGGAACTCCATTCAGGAGATTCACTGTGCCCAACTCAGGGAGGAGGATCTGGGATTAAAGGATGGAAGTGGCTATGACCTGGGCCTCCTGAGTCCTGAGCCTGTCGGTGATTGAGACTTGTATGCAGTAGAGTTATTTTAAAAATGTGCCAGTTGGGTACCACCTAGTTAGGGATACAGGAGCCCTACCAGCTCCAAGAAGCTCCTGTCCCTAAGTTTCCTGCACTTCGTGTTCCCACCTCAGTGGTGGGGATTGTTGCTCCTCCCTCCCCAGTGGTCCCTTGGTGGTGCCTCAGGCAGAGGGGCTGTATCCTGTTCAGCTCTGTCTGCCACCACATCTTGTCCAGTACCAGTCCTTACCTGACAGCCCCAGCAGGGTGAAGTACCCCCGGCACTCGGTGAAGCCAGAGCTCTCTCGGACACAGGAGCGCCACAGCCCTTGGTAGTTGAATACAGCTGTCACTGGGTTGTTGTACAGATCCTGGGTGCTCCACTGGTCCATGCAGGTGGCGGCAATGACGCCTGCAATCCCGAGTAGTGAAACCACAAACCCCAAGCCCTGGCAGGCGGTCACAGACATGGTGGTGTGCAGGGCTGACACAGAGTACCACTCGACGGGGGGACAGTCAAGTTCTGAGGGTGCTGGGTGTCGGTATGGAGCTTTCTTAGAGAGGCTGGCACACACGTCACCATGGACCACGTAAAGAGGCGGGGACTCAACCGTGCCACCTGGGCTTGCCCCGTGCCTTTATCTTCCCGAGTGAGATAATTTCCACAACATGGTACCAAGAGCCATTTGTCTTCTACCATATGTACACTCTACTCACTGTTTACCTTTTGAGGGAGTTTCTTACCTGATTAGCCAGGCTCCCCTCTGTAGAGGATAAAGCAGAAGCAGAGGGCACTGCCTGTAGGTCCCAGCAGGTTGGCTGAGTAGGGCTCCCAGTGGCTAAGCCACATAATACTTGGAGATGCCAAAGGAATGGATTTATATCTGTACTTTGCTGTACAACATAATTAACACAACATTGTAAATCAGCTCTACATCAAATAAAACAGTGATTAGAGATGAAATGGCTTTATCTGTGTGGCTCTCCCAAGGTACTACTGCCGCTTTACTTAAAAACCTAGGTAAGGCAGGTTATGAGGCAGCATGAAATACAGCTGATTCTTCTTAATCACTCTTATTACATTCTATACAGTTGCCAGGAACACTGAATTAGCGAATATGAAGTCATTGCCCCCTAAGGGAATACAGAGTTCAGTACTCAGGTCACATTTTATCAATTAGTCAATACATAGCTTTGTTTTATGTGGGTTTCTGCTTAAAGACATTGTTGATTCATTAACATTAAACTTGTGACCAACAGCACTAGAACTCACACCTAAACAAAGCTCATCTAATATATCCTTTCCTCTATAAAACACACCGCAGTCTTCTTGCACATAGGAACCCTAGCCAGCACTTTAGTACTGTGTTTGGGCCATTTTAAAGAAAGAAAGCACCAACAAAACCCACAAAGATATGAATAACATGGCACTAAAAATACTGCAAGAAGGGCATTTGTTTATGAGAGGAGCTGAAATAGGAATGCAGAATGTCATCTTGTTCCACCTCACCTAGGAACATACACATCCCACCACCCACATTTTCTGCCCTATGCATACATACATGTCCAGTGATGATTGAGGAAGCACCTTGAACACTGATTAAAATACCTTTTAGGTAGCAGGTGAATAGGCAAGTATGAATCTGCAAAGAATCAAATATAGTTATTTGACGGAACTGGGTAGTGAATGTGGTCAAACTATTTGCAGCTTCTGTGGCACTGACCCTGCCTTCACCCCAGAGACCACAGGAGAGGGAAGATGGCAGAGGAAAGTAGCAGGAAGGCACTGGGCTCTGAAACCAACAGCCTGGGTTCATCCTCATGGCATGCTGACTAGCTGTTAGAGGCAACAGCTATATCACTTCACCTCTCTGATCCTCATTGTGTTCATCTGTAAAATCACGTAATAATGGTGGTTATCTCCCTGGTTGATTGTAGCTTAAATGTGGAACTCTAAACTCAGAAAACAGCAAATAATAGTAGGGCAGACTGATGGCAATATAATAAAAAGCTTTAGTGATCGACTAGTTACTTTCACATTGTGTTTCTTCACACTGATCAGACTAGTTTCTTCCACACAAAGTATCTCTAGAAAGGTTTAAAAATTTTTTGTCCAAATATCATTTCTACATAGTTTGAACCTAGATTCAAGTCTCAACTCTTTCTCCAACTCACAGGACTATATTATACATTGTTGGCTGACACCTCTGTGCCTCAGGTCCCCCATTATTAAAGTAAAGGGTTTGTAATGTATAGAAAAATTGAATCAATATGTTGTGTACCAGGAAAAAAAAATCAAATAAAAGATTTGGAACATCTCAGAAATAGAAAGCTAACAATAGGTAAGTAAGAGATTAAATACAGCTGAAGTTAGCATCAATAAACAAAAAGACCTGAGAAAAGTACACAAAATACAGACACAAATAAAGAGATGGAAGGCATGAAATGGCAATAAGAGACGTGGAGTATAGCATGAGAAGTTCCAACATACAATTGGAGTACTGAAGAAAGAGAATCAAGAGAATGAGAGGACACTATTTGATAAGTTATTGGCTAAGAATTTTCTGCTGCTAAGTCGCTTCAGTCGTGTCCGACTCTGTGCGACCCCATAGACGGCAGCAGCCCACCAGTCTCCCCCGTCCCTGGGATTCTCCAGGCAAGAACACTGCAGTGGGTTGCCATTTCCTTCTCCAATGCATGAAAGTGAAAAGTGAAAGGGAAGTCATGTCTGACTCTTAGCGACTCCATGGACTGCAGCCCACCAGGCTCCTCCATCCATGGGATTTTCCAGGCAAGAGTACTGGAGTGGGGTGCCAAGAATTTTCTACAGCTGATGAAAAGCATTACTCCCATATTAAGATTGTGCAGTAGTTCCATGAAAGGTAAATAAAAATAAAACAATATCTGAATGTATTGTATATTGCAAAAAAACACCAAAGACAAAGAGAAAACCTTTTAAAAACCTGAAAGAAAAGAATTACAGCTATTGTATCAACTGTACCAGTAGAAACCAGGAGGTAACAGAATTATATCTTTAAAAATTGAGAATAAAAATCACTATCAATCTCAAGAAAATAAGATAGGCCACAAATGGAGAGAAAGTATTTGCAAAAGAAAAATATCTGCCAAAATACATTTTATACAAAAAACTTTTGGATCAAGGACTCATCCCAAATATATAGAGATCTCTTTGACAGTCAGCATTAAGGAAATGAGAAACCTGATATAAAAATGAGCAAAAGATCTAAAGAGTTCTTCATCAAAAAAATTATACAGATGGCAATTAAGCATTTGAAAGGATGCTCAACATCTTATGTCCTTGCTGCTGCTGCTACTAAGTCACTTCAGTCATGTCTGACTCTGTGTGACCCCAGAGATGGCAGCCCACCAAGCTCTCCTGCCCCTGGAATTCTACAGGCAAGAACATTGGAGTGGGTTGCCATTTCCTTCTCCAATGCATGAAAGTGAAAAGTGAAAGTGAAGTCGCTCAGTCATGTCTGACCCTCAGCGACCCCATGGACTGCAGCCTTCCAGGCTCCTCTGTCCATGAGAATTTCCAGGCAAGAGTACTGGGGTGGGGTGTCATTGCCTTCTCCGTCTTATGTCATTAGGGAATTACAAATTAAAACAACAAGGAAAAATATTTGAGTAGAACCACACATAGTGTGAGGAGATGACACAACTTGCAAAGTTTCTAATAATGATCATGTATGAAGCAATAAAATCAATCTCAAATTTAAACAGCAAAAACAGCAAGATACTACTATCTACTTGCTAGATTGTCTAACATCCAAAACCCTAACACCAAATTCTAGTGAGGGTGTGGGTGTGGAGCACTGCTGGTGATAATGCAGAGTGGTACAGACATTTTTCGAAGACAGTTTGGCACTTCCTTGGTAGCTCAGACGGTAAAGAATGTACAATATCAAGAGTGCACTCTATGTAAACTACAGACTTTGGGTGAGAATAAGTGTCAGTGTAGATTCATTGATTATAATAAGATGTACCATTCCAGTGCCAATGTAGGCAGTTTGGGAGGCTGTGCATGTGTGGGGCAGGGCTTACATGGGAACTCTCTCAATCTTGCTGGAACCTAGAACTGCTCTAAAACATAAAATCTATTTTTAATAAAAATGCTGAGCTCCATCTTTGGGTTGATATCTGACTGGAGAAAGAACAACTCTGGAAGGGTAGAACAGAGAACAAGACTTCAGTAGGGGTAGGGAGCTGGAATGAGAGACGCCTGTGAAAATGGAAAATTCCTGGGAATTCTGAAAAGTCTTGGAGTAAGCAGTAGACTTTCTCAAGGTGTAGAACGAGAGCCCAAAACAATCTCACACAGGTCTTCAGGGACAGGGGAGACCCTAGGGGAGATCTCAGTTGCATGACAAGCAGAAGGAGCAGGGACCATATCCTAGTGATGTGCTCAGTCATGGGGGGGTGGGGGAAGAAGTCAGAACACACTCAAACTCTTGGCAAAGGGGAGATTGTGAGGCTTGAATTGAGGAGAGAGAATTTTGACTCAAAATGTCCATCAGTGACTGCGAGGCTGGTTCCTTGTAGCTCTAACCCTCTGGCTGCCAGATACACATCTTAAGCCCTGTGACCAAGAAAATACTCCTTATATCCAACCTTCTGTCCATATGTCAGTGGTCAAGGATTTAAAAAAATTTTGCAGGAGACTTCCCTGGTAATGCAGTGGATAAGAATCTGCCTGCCAATGCAGGGTACATGGGTTCAATCCCTGGTCAGGGAAGATTCCACATGCCTCAGAGCAACTAAGCCCCTGCACCACAAATACTGAAGCCTGTGTGCCTAGAGCCCATGCTCTGCAACAAGAGAAACACTGCAATGAGAAACCAGTGCACTGCAACCAAGAGTAGTATCTGCTCTCTGTAGCTAGAGAAAACCTATACAAAGCAATGAAGACCAGTTCAAACAAAAAATAAATAAAAACAAAAAACTTGCAGGATTTTTTTTTTCACCAAATCTGGGATTGCAAGCAAAGCAATCTCAGTATATATGCTAATATTTGAAGAAGCTCATGTCCTAACTCTAACACTATGGGATTTTGCTTACACCATTTTACCAAAAGTGAGCCTCTGTCCCCCAGAGAAATGAGGAACATTTACTATCCACACTATAAGAATGCTTTGAAAAATAACAGGCTGAATACCACAACATCCAGAGATCTTTGTCACTGAGTGTGAGCTCTGAAAAAACAAATTCAAATTACCCAAAGTGAGAGAGCCAACCTGCTCTTTCCAGGTGAAAGGTCTACCCCAGATTCTATAGGAGAAACTTAGCATGTCCTGTCATAAGCTTATGCTCCTGAGTTAGTTATGACTCAGAAGAATGACCACTGAAGCCTGAGTTTCAGCCTAATGTGGGTGTTCCAAGGACAGGAGTCAGCCATGCAGTGACTCATTTCCATTTGGTTTGGCTTGTGGGAGTAACAAGATAATAATCCCTTGACTGTGGCGGGGGGCAGGGGGTGGAATAAGCAGCTCAAGTACGTCACCCCATTTGAGTTTCAAGAGTCAATTCTAAAACCAATAAGCAAGGCTAATCAATATGCTACCCAGTATTCATCAGCTTTCTAGACCTGGCTATGTTTTTGAGTCCCAGTTGGAGTGATTAATTGTATATAGATTTTTAAATAAAAATATGCCTTGTATATCTGGAAAAGAATTTGAACAGGATTCATCATTTCAGACTAGATAAGAAACACAACAACCCAAAACCTATAGGACTCAGTAAAAGCAGTGCTAAGGGGAAGGTTCTTTGGCCACCTCATGCGAAGAGTTGACTCATTGGAAAAGACCCTGATGCTGGGAGGGATTGGGGGCAGGAGGAGAAGGGGATGATAGAGGATGAGATGGCTGGATGGCACCACGGACTCAATGGACGTGAGTCTGAGTGAACTCCGGGAGTTGGTGATGGACAGGGATGCCTGGCGTGCTGCGATTCATGGGGTCGCAAAGAGTCGGACACGACTTAGCGACTGAACTGAATGAACTGAAGGGGAAGGTTCATAGCAATACAAACTTACCTAAAGAAATAAGAGAAAAGTCAAATAAATAACCTAACTCTACACCTAAAGCAACTAGAAAAGGAACAAATGAAGAACCCCAGGGTTAGTAGAAGGAAAGAAATCATAAAAATTAGGGCAGAAATAAATGAAAAAGGAACAAAGGAGATCACAGCAAAAATCAGCAAAGCTAAAAGCTGGTTCTTTGTGAAGATAAATAAAATAGACAAACCATTAGCCAGACTCATCAAGAAAAAAAAGAAGAATGAACTCAACAAAATTAGAAATGAAAATGGAGAAATCACAATAGACAACACAAAAATACAAAGAATCATAAGAGACTACTATCAGCAACTATATGCCAATGCAGTGGACAGCTTGGAAAAAATGGACAGATTCTTAGAAAAGTATAACTTTCCAAAACTGAACTAGGAAGAAATAGAAAGTCTTAACAAACTCATCACAAGCATGGAAATCAAACTGTAATCAGAAGTCTTCCAACAAACAAAAGAACAGGACCAGACAGCTTCGTAGTTGAATTCTACCAAAAATTTAGAGAAGAGCTAACACCTATCCTACTCAAACTCTTCCAGAAAATTGCAGAGAAAGGCAAACTTTCAAATTCATTCTATGAGGCCACCATCACCCTAATATCAAAACTTGACAAAGATGCCGCAAAAAAAGAAAACTACAGACCATATCACTGATGAACATAGATGCAAAAATCCTTAACAAAATTCTAGCAATCAGAATCCAACAACACATTAAAAAGATCATACATCATGACCAAATGGACTTATCCTGGGGTTGCAAGGATTCTTTAATATCCGCAAATCAATGTAAAACACCACATTAACAAATTGAAAGATAAAAACCATATGATTATCTCAATAGATGCAGAGAAAGCATTTGACAAAATTCAACATTCATTTATGATAAAACCCTCCAGAAAGTAGGAATAGAAGGAACATACCTCAACATAATAAAAGCTATATATGACAAACCATAGCAAACATTATCCTCAAAGGTGAAAAATTGAAAGCATTTCCCCTAAAGTCAGGAACAAGACAAGGATGCCCACTCTCACCACTGCTATTCAACATAGTTTTAGAAGTTTTAGCCACAGCAATCAGATAAGAAAAAGACATAAATGGAATCTAAATTGGAAAAGAATAAGTAAAACTCTCACTGTTTGCAGATGACATGATCCTCTACATAGAAAACCCTAAAGATTCCACCAGGAAATTACTAGAGTGAATCAATGAATATAGTAAAGTTGCAGGATATAAAATCAACACAGAAATCCCTTGAATTCCTATACACTAACAAAGAGAAACAGAAAGAGAAATTAAGGAAACAATTCCATTCACCATTGCAATGAAAAGAATAAAATACTTAGGAATAAATCTACCTAAAGAAACAAAAGACCTATATATAGAAAAGTATAAAACACTGGTGAAAGAAATCAAAGATGACACAAAAAGATGGAGAAATATACCATGTCCATAGATTGGAAGAATCAATATAGTGAAAGTGAATATACTACCCAAAGCAATCTATAGATTCAATGCAATCACTATTAAGCCACCAAAAGTATTTTTCCAAGAACTAGAACAAATAATTTCACAATTTGTATGGAAATACAAAAAACCTTGAATAGCCAAATCAATTTTGAGAAAGAAGAATGGAACTGGAGGAATCAACCTGCCTGACTTCAGACTATACTACAAAGCTACAGTCATCAAGAGAGTATGGCACTGGCACAAAGACAGAAATATAGATAAATGGAACAAAATAGAAAGCCCAGAGATAAATCCACACACCTATGGATATCTTATCTTTGACAAAGGAGGCAAGAATATACAATGGAGGAAAGATAGTCTCTTTAACAAGTGATGCTGGGAAAACTGGTAAAAGAATGAAACTAGAACACTTTGTAACACCATACACAAAAATAAACTTAAAATGAAATAAAGATTAAACGTAAGACCAGAAACTAGAAAACTCCTAGAGGAAAACATAGGCAAACACTCTCTAACATAAATCACAGCAGGATCCTCTATGACCCACCTTTCAGAGTAATGGAAATAAAAGCAAAAATAAACAAATGGGACCTAATTAAACTGAGAAGCTTTTGCACAACAAAGGAAACTATAAGCAAGGTGAAAAGACAGCCTTCAGAATGGGAGAAAATAATAGCAAATGACACAACTGACAAAGAATTAATCTCAAAAATATACAAGCATCTCCTGCAGCTCAGTTCCAGAAAAATAAATGACCCAATCCAAAAATGGGCCAAAGAACTAAACAGACATTTCTCCAAAGAAGACATACACATGGCTAACAAACTCATGAAAAGATGCTCAACATCACTCATTATCAAAACCACAATGAGGTACCATTTCACGCCAGTCAAAATGGCTGCTATCCAAAAGTCTACAAAAAATAAATGCTGGAGAGGGTGTGGAGAAAAGGGAACCCTCTTACACTGTTGGTGGGAATGCAAACTAGTACAGCCACTGTGGAGAACAGTGTGGAGATTCCTTAAAAAACTGGAAATAGAACTGCCACATGACCCAGCAATCCTGCTGTTGGGCATACACACTGAGGAAACCAGAATTGAAAGAGACATGTGTACCCCAATGTTAATCACAGCACTGTTTATAATAGCCAGGACATGGAAGCAACCTAGATGTCCATTGGCAGACAAATGGATAAGAAAGCTGTGGTACATATACACAGTGGAATACTACTCAGCCATGAAAAAGAATGCATTTAAACTAGTTCTGACAAGGTGGATGAAACTGGAGCCTATTGTACAGAATGAAGTAAGTCAGAAAGAAAAACACTAATACAGTATACTAATGCATATATATGGAATTTAGAAAGGTGGTAACAATGACCTAAATGTGAGACAGCAAAAGAAACACAGATGTAAAGAGCAGTCTCTTGGACTCTGTGGGAGAAGGCAAGGGTAGGATGATTTGAAAGGGTAGCATTGAAACATGCATATTATCATATGTGAAGTGGATCGCCAGTGCAGATTCGAGCATGAGACAGGGTGCTCAGGGCTGGTGCCCTGGGATGACCCTGGGGGATGAGATGGGGAGGGAGGTGGGAGGGGAGTTCTGGATGGGGAACACACATGTGCCCGTGGCTGATTCATGCTGATGTATGGCAAAACACACTACAATATTGTAAACTAATTAGCCTCGAATTAAAAAAAAAAAAGAATTAGGTCCTTATTAGTTTGCCAAGCAGGGTTTTAGTCAGGAAACTCAAATCTTGCTTCCTTTGGTGATAAAGTAAAATGCAGTAGGAACATGGACATATCCACAAGAACCATATTTTTCCTGTTGGCAGCAACACACCAATATTAAGAAGTCTCCTGAAATATAGTAGACACTTTTAGAGAAGATTATAGGACAGAATTAGCCCGTAGTGCCAGTGTGATGTCATCATTGATGACTCTCAGAGCCTCCTGCCCTCACCTGTCTCATTTTCTCATTGATGCTCAGTGCCCCAGGTTCCTCAAGCTCACTCCTGGCTCTAAAATTTTCTATTAGGAAAGAGATGTGTGAAGACATGATTGAATGGCAAAGCTTAGTTTGTAACCTTGTTTGGACTCTCTGTATTTTACCCCTGAATCAACTTCTCTCCACCTGAAAAACAAATAAAACAAAACACTGTGTGTTTGCTAATAGTTTGGTGATCTCCAGACTTTGGTTTGTATGAATGAGTAAATTTTCATGTAAAAGATACCAGGACACAAAGAAGATCACCAAATTTTTATTTTACCCAATAAGGACAATAACTAATTATTATGATCATCAATATTTGTAAGAGAAAAATATTTTGATATAAAAAATACAGAAAAACACAATCTCAGAATAAAGGACAGTCATATAAAGGACAATAAAGGACAACTAGAAAATATATATATATATATATATATATATATAATTTGTATATATGTTTCACATTGTCCTTACTTTTCCCTTTGTTTCTTTTTAGATGGGAAACCATCATCATGGACCAGCATGGCCATAGAAGCCTAGAGCCAGAGGACTAATGTTGACTTATAGCCAGTGAGATATGCACTGCTAAGGCTTGTTGGGGGGTGGGAAATGCCAGAATATAAGGACCAGAAACATGATTTTTGAGTGGGAGTTTTAGTGACCCTGAAGGGAGGTGCCAGCTTTGTAGGAGATACAGATGGGCAAAGGTGGGAGATCTTGAGGTCTCAGGATTATCTGATTGAGGGTGCAGGGACTAAGCTGGGTGGAAATGCAGTGCATCTGATAAAAAAGTCATTATCAGCAGGTGTGGAAAAGAGAAAAGCAATGAAGTCTCTAAGGACAGTGCCTATGACCTTACAAGGACTTATTTAGACTGTTTTGTGGACAAAGACTAAGGAACATCATTGATACATTATTGATTTTATGTGATCTATTTGATTCATTCATGGACACGTTTGCTTAAAAAGCAATTGCTGAATCAGATAGTACACTAAGCACTGGGAATCTGGAGACAAGTTAGAATCAGTTCTTGTTCCCAGACATGCAAAGTTATTTATAAATTATATGTGTGATACAATATTTACATATTATGTTGTAAAACATAGCCTCACATGATGAAAGGAGGATAATACAAAGTGATTGTAAACAGAAGTTCTGAAATAATCTATTACTAGTCCCCGCACTGTATGTCTCCTTATTTTGAAATTATTGACCAAATCAGCTATGAACAAGTTGATAGAGAGACTGGTGGGTCAGAGTAATTATGGCTTTGCAGAAAGGAGTATTACTACAAATCTGAGGAACAGACACAAGGCTAAAAGAGAGTAGTCCAAGTTCTTTAGGATTAGAGAGAAAAGAGGGGGAAGGAGTGAATAAAAATGAAATGAAGCAAAAAGAAGAGAGAATGTAGCTGGGAATTGGGGGGAAAGTAGACTGATCAAGAAATTTGTTGAATGATCCTTGAGACAGAGCCTATCAACAGAAAAGGAGCTTGAAATTCTAGATGGAGAGGATCAGGCTTATTTGAACCCAGCTAAGTGAGCAGCATGAGGTTGGGTGTGTGATTTACCCATTAGCCTCACACTGTAATACAGTGATAATTATGGTTGAGCTCAAGTAAAAATGATGGGGCAGGAAGTTCTCCCATGAGATACAAAAGAGGGAAAATCCAGAAATCTCCAGGGAGGACCTTGCACTGCTTCTGTTTTATGGGTTGCAAGGCACTGTGTCTCAGTGTTAGCTTTTTGAATTATCTGATACCAGCACCGGAGTCACTAGTCATCCTGGTTTGCTTGGGACTGGCCCAGTTATATCACTGAAAGTCCCAGATCTTGGGAAACCCCACAGTTTCAGGAAAACTGGCATAGCTGGTCACCCTAAGTCAGAGCATCTTGCTCACTCTTTTGGGGAATAACTTTTTACCCCTTTCAATCCATTAGGTTCCAGTGGAGTGGTTTCCTCTATAGAAGTGGACATGTGACTGAAGCTGGCCAGTCAGTAAGTTTCACCTCCTTGATTACAATGATTGTATTATGGATGGACATAAAATGCAAACCAGGTCAGAGACTCGATTTGGGGCATCTTGTTGGGCCAATGGGATTGTTTTCACTAGGTCCTTTGGCATTGAGTCTGATGAACACTTGAAGATGCTAGAACCAATTATTGAATAAATAACTTTAGAGAAAAGTAGAAAGTAGAGGTGGTGAGAGATACTGATGAATGTGGCTATGTCTGAGCCCCTCTACCAGATCTTGTTTAAAGAGAGTTTACACTTAAGCTTTTCAGTTAAATGAGCCAACAAATCTCTCTACCCCCACCATCCTAGCCCACTCTCTGTTCAAGCCAATTTGAATTAGGTTTTTCTAACTTTTAACTGATAGAGTCTTCACAAATACAGCTTGCAGTGATCAGATAGAGATAAAGAAATGTGTATTGTTCTATGGAACAATGGGGAAAATTGGGAATGTTCAAACATTTGAACAATGTTCAAAATTGGGAAAGGAGTACTTCAAGGCTGTATATTGTCACTCTGCTTATTTAACTTATATGCAGAGTACATCATGCTAAATGAAGCCCAAGCTGGATTCAAAATTGCTGGAGAAATATCAATAACCTCAGATATGCAGATGACACCACCTTTATGGCAGAAAGTGAAGAGGAACTAACAAGCCTCTTGATGAAAGTGAAAGAGGAAAGTGAAAAAGTTGACTTAAAGCTCAACATTCAGAAAATGAAGATCATGGCATCCGGTCCCATCACTTCATGGGAAATAGATGGGGAAACAGTGGAAACAGTGTCAGACTTTATTTTTCTGGGCTCTAAAATCACTGCAGATGGTGATTGCAGCCATGAAATTAAAAGATGCTTACTCCTTGGAAGGAAAGTTATGACCAACCTAGACAGCATATTAAAAAACAGAGACATTACTTTGCCAACAAAGGTCCATCTAGTCAAGGCTATAGTTTTTCCAGTGGTCATATATGGCTGTGAGAGATGGACTATAAAGAAAGCTGTGCACTGAAGAATTGATGCTTTTGAACTGTGGTATTGGAAAAGACTCTGGAGAGTCCCTTGGACTGCAAGGAGATCCAATCAGTCCATCCTAAACTAGATCAGTCCTGAGTGTTCATTGGAAGGACTGATGTTGAAGCTGAAACTCCAATACTTTGGCCACCTGATACGAAGAGCTGACTCATTGGAAAAGACCCTGATGCTAGGAAAGATTGAGAGCAGGAGGAGAAAGGGATGACAGAGGATAAGATGGTTGGATGGCATCACTGACTCAATGGACATGGGTTTGGGTGGACCCCGGGAGTTGGTGATGGACAGGGAGGCCTGGTGTGCTGTGGTTCATGGGGTTGCAAAGAGTTGGACACAACTGAATGACTGAACTGAACTGGACTGGAAATAGCCCCGGGTACCTGGCATAAAGCAAACTCCAATTATCTTTCGCATAACATCTCTTGTAAAGAGATAACTGTTGAGAGTTTTTCAGAGCTGATGAAAGGCACCAGTGGACATATTCAAGAAGCCCCCAAATCTCAAGCAAGGATGAATCAAAAGAAATATATTCTTAGACACATCTTGACATCACTGTAAATCAAAAATAAGGAGAATTTAAACAGCAGCCAGTGAATAAGAGATTCAAAAGGAGCAGCAGTTAGACTGTCAGCAATAAGGGAAAACGGAAGACAGTAGAATTATACCTCCAAGGTGCTGAAAGAAGATAGCTGCCAACCTACCATTTTATATTTGGCAAGCACATCTTTTAGGACTGAAGATAAAGAAAAAACATTCAAACAAACAAAAAAAAATGAGTTCTCCATCAGCAGATCTATAGCTAAGGACAGTCTAAAGAAATTTTGTAGACAGTAAAGAAAATGATTTCAAATATCCTAAATCTGGTAAAGAAGTATCTCTTAAAAACTAACATTGAATCTAAAGGTGAAAGATTGAATTCTTTCCCTCTAACATCAGGAACAAGACAAGGATGCTATTGTCATCACTTTATTCAACTGGCGTCAGATTGAAAAGGAAGATGTGAAACTGTATTTGCAGATGACATGATCTCATATACAGAAAATTCTTAGGAATCCACTAAAGAACTAATGGAGCTAATAATGAGTTAAGCAGGTTACAGGCTACAAAGCAAATATATAATAATTGATTGTATTTCTATATTCTTGCAATGAAAAATCTGAAAAAGATATTAAGAAAACAGTTTCATCTAAAAATAGAGTAAAAAACCACAAAGGTTAAGAATAAATTTGATAAAAGAAATACAAAACTTATATTCTAAAAACTATATAACATTATTGAAATAATTTTAAAAAGATTGAAATAAATGGAAAAGCATCTCCTGTTTGTGAATAGGAAAACAATATTCTTAAGGTGACAATACTTCTCAAGTTGATCTTCAAGTTCAATGCAATAGCTAAAAAAATTCTAGCTGACTTCTTTATGAAAATAATAAGCTTATACTAAAATTCATATGGAAATTCAAAGTATCCAGTATAGCCAAAAGAATCTTGAAAGAGAAGAACAAAATTGAAGAGTTCACACTTCCCATTTTAAAAACTTATTACAAATCTACAGTAATCAAGACAGTGCAGTACAGGAATAACAGAGAGGAACTGAGAACCAGAAATAAACCCACACCATAATGTAATAAGAGAGAAAACTTATTTTGGACAAGTGTGCCAAGACAATTCAATTCAAAAGAATAGTCTTTTCAACAAATGATGCTGATCTACTGGATATTCAGATGGAAAAGAATGAAGTTGGACCCCCTACTCACACTATATACAAAAATTAACTCAGCATGGAACAAAGACTTTAGTCTAAGTGTGAAAGCTATAACACTATTAGAAAACATGGACATAAATCTTTGTGATCTTGGAGTCAGCAATGGTTTTAGATATGACACCAAAAGCACACACAATAAAAGAAAACAGAGAAATTGGACTTTATCAAAATATAAAGATTTTGTGCATCAAAGGGCATGATCAAGAAAGTGAGATGAACTGGTGGAATGTGGTACTGTGGGAAATCACCTTATTTAAGAATTTGAAATCAATCTTTCACTTTGGAGAATGGAGATATGCTAAAGCAAAGCATACTGCTAGTCCTACCAGGAGAGAACTCTAGTAGAAGGAGTGCAGTGATGGTTACTTAGCCTTCATCTATACCCTCGTAGACAATGAGGTCTTGCCACATATTATTAGTGAGGTTGAGAAATGTTTCTTTTATTTGTTGTTCTGTCCCTTCCTCCAATATTAAACTGTGAAATTTGAGATTTGTTTAACTCTAGATGAATGATAGCTTAGTTCGAATGTCTAGCTAATTTGTTTGTATATATTCTGTTTGATTCTCTCCTCTCACTGCTTTTACAATCACGCATGCATGTACACACACACACACACACACACACACACACACATCTTCTGAAAGGTTTTCTGAGGCACAAGTTTATCTCTTTATTTTTTTCTCTTTGATTTATGGACATGATGCTGAAATCACAACATGAAACTCTTGGCTGTGGCTGTGAAAACAAAAACAAAACAAAGGACAAAAAGCAAAACAAAAAACCCAAAGGGCTGTTTTTCCACAGCCCCAGGGAAGCTATACAGTAGAAGTGAGAAATAGATTTAAGGGACTAGATCGATAGATAGAGTGCCTGAAGAATGATGGATGGAAGTTCATGACATTGTACAGGAGACAGGGATCAAGACCACCCCCATGGAAAAGAAATGCAAAAAAGCAAAATGGCTGTCTGGGGAGGCCTTACAAATAGCTGAGAAAAGAAGATAAGCAAAAAGCAAAGGAGAAAAGGAAAGATATACCCATTTGAATGCAGAGTTCCAAAAAATATCAAGAATAGATAAGAAAGGCTTCTTCAGAGATCAATGCAAAGAAATAGAGGAAAAGAACAGAATGGGAAAGACTAGAGATCTCTTCAAGAAAATTAGAGATACCAAGGGAACATTTCATGCAAAGATGGGCTCGATAAAGGACAGAAATGGTATGGACCTAAAAGAAGCAGAAGATATTAAGAAGAGGTGGCAAGAATACACAGAGGAACTGTACAAAAAAGATCTTCAGGACCTGGTTAATCACGATGGTGTGATCACTCATCTAGAGTCAGACATCCTGGAATGTGAAGTCAAGTGGGCCTTAGAAAGCATCCCTACAAACAAAGCTAGTGGAGGTGATGGAATTTCAGTTGAGCTATTTCAAATCCTGAAAGATGATGTTACGAAAGTGCTGCACTCAATATGCCAGCAAATTTGGAAAACTCAGCAGTGGGCACAGAACTGGAAAAGGTCAGTTTTCATTCCAATCCCAAAGAAAGGCAATGCAAAAGAATGCTCAAACTACCGCACAATTGCACTCATCTCACATGCTAGTAAAGTAATGCTCAAAATTCTCCAAGCTGGGCTTCAACAATATGTGAACCATGAACTTCCAGATGTTTAAGCTGGTTTTAGAAAAGGCAGAGGAACCAGAGATCAAACTGTCAACATCCGCTGGATCATGGAAAAAGCAAAAGAGTTCCAGAAATACATCTATTTCTGCCTTATTCACTATGCCAAAGCCTTTGACTGTGTCAGTTCAGTTCAGTCGCGCAGTCGTGTCTGACTCTTTGCGACCCCATGAATCGCAGCACGCCAGGCCTCCCTGTCCATCACCAACTCCCGGAGTTCACTCAGACTCACATCCATTGAGTCCACGATGCCATCCAGCCATCTCATCCTCGGTCGTCCCCTTCTCCTCCTGCCCCCCGANAACCTGGGGAGCTCCTCTTTCAGTATCATATCATTTTGCCTTTTCATACTGTTCATGGGGTTTTCAAGGCAAGAATAATGAAGTGATTTGCTATTCCCTTCTCCAGTGGAGCACATTCTGTCAGACCTCTCCACCATGACCTACTCATCTTGGGTTGCTCCGTGGGCATGGCTTAGTTTCATTGAGTTAGACAAGGCTGTGGTCCTACTGTGACTAGATTGACTAGTTTTCTGTGAGTATCATTGCAGTGTGTCTGCCCTCTGATGCCCTCTTGCAACACCTACCATCTTACTTGGGTTTTTCTTACCTTGGGCATGAGGTATCTCTTCACGGCTGCTCTAGCAAAGTGCAGCTGCTTCTCCTTACCTTGGATGAGGGGTATCTCCTCACCACCGCCCTTCCTGACCTTCAACGTGGGAAGACTCCTCTAGGCCCTCCATATTAAAAAGCAGAGACATTACTTTCCCAACAAAGGTTCATCTAGTTAAGGCTATGGTTTTTCCAGTAGTCATATATAAATATGAGAGTTGGACTCTAAAGAAAGCTGAGAGCCAAAGAATTGATGCTTTTGAACTGTGGTGTTGGAAAAGACTTTTGAGAGTCCCTTGTACTGCAAGGAAATCCAACCAGTCCATTCTAAAGGAGTCAGTCCTGAATATGCATTGAAAGGACTGACGTTGAAGCTGAAACTCCAATACTTTGGCCACATGATGTGAAGAGCCGACTCATTTGAAAAGATTCTGATGCTGGGAAAGATTGAAGGCAGGAGGAGAAGGGGGATGGAGAAGGAGGATGAAGGAGGATGAAGGATGGAGAAGGGGGATGGAGAAGGGGGAAAGAGAAGGAGGATGACAGAGGATGAGAAGGCTGGATGGCATCACTGACTCAATGGGCATGAATTTGAGTAAACTCCGGGAGTTGGTGATGGACAGGGAGGCCTAGCATGCTGCAGTCCCTGGGGTTGCAAAGAGTCAGACATGACTGAGCAACTGAACTGAACTGAAGGGAAGCTATGTGATAGTCAAATGGCAGTTTCAAAAAGTTTCACTATTTTTTCCACCCTTTGTTCCTCTGTTTCCTCCAGAAGGAACTTGATCCTAATAATTTCAGCACATGCATTAGGTAGGAAACAATAATAAATGTGCAGAATTTATATTTTTCTAAAGCACACTTAAAAAATGCTGCTACATGTTATGTACAAAACTGGTTTAAGCCACATGAACAGAGAATCATAAGGTTAGTTTTGGTACTTTTGATTCCTGTTTGTATTCAGGTACAGTATTTCCAAACTCAAAATGAGAACAGCTGTTCTGTATCAAACTGTCTGAACAACAAATGTTATATTTTAAAAATGGCCAAAAAAGAACACTCCTATTAAAGGATATAGTAACTGTTTTCCATAATAAGGGCATCCCTGATAGCTCAGTTGATAAAGAATCTGCTTGCAATGCAGGAGACCCGGTTCAATTCCTGGGTTGGGAAGATCTGTTGGAGAAGGGATAGGCTACCCACTCCAGAGCTCTTGGGCTTCCCTTGTGGTTCAGCTGGTAAAGAATCCATCTGCGATGAGGGAGACCTGGATTCGATCCTTAGGTTGGAAAGATCCCCTGGTATAGGGAATCTTCACTCCAGTATTCTGGCCTGGAGAATTCCACGGACTGTGTAGTTGTGGGGTCTCAAAGAGTTGGACACAACTGAGCAACTTTCACTTTTCCATACTAAAAGGATTGTGTACATGAACTGAGGCCGATTTCTTCACCCACTTTTGATCTAAATGAAAATTTCTAATGAAAAAATAATATAAAGTAAGTCACTTTTAGTTAATGTATGCAATAAGATGAGAAGAAAAGTCCTATATGGCAAGTGGTTGGAGTGATATGGTCATGAGAGTTTTCATTTCCACTGGCACACACTTTATCTGAGCCGACACTCAGAACCAGGAAGCAGTGATACTCTTGCTTCCTGCTCTTGCAAAGAGAATGAGGCAAGAGGGCAAACAAGGTGGGAGGGCTGGTTTCTGTTTGACTAGCCTGGGTTCAGAGACTCCCTGACTCCTCCTGATACTCCACACAGAAACTGCATGTTCACCTTTTGGGGCTTTTATTCAGGGAAGCTGAAAATATTCTCATAATATTTTTGAGTCATGAAAATGAAAGCTCCAACCTGTAATTTCCTTCACAGAAGTTTCTTTAAATGACAGTATTTTTTTCCTATCATAAAAGTAATGCAAAATGTAGAAAATGTTAAATAATAAAGTTTAAATGCAAAGAGGGATGAATAGGTGAAGCATAGGATTTTTAGGGCAGTGAAACTGATCCTGTGTGTTGGTTTGTACATTGGAGAAGGCAATGGCACCCCACTCCAGTACTCTTGCCTGGAAAATCCCATGGATGGAGGAGCCTGGTGGGCTGCAGTCCATGGGGTTGCTAAGAGTCAGACACGACTGAGCGACTTCACTTTCACTTTTCACTTTCATGCATTGGAGAAGGAAATGGCAACCCACTCCACTGTTCTTGCCTGGAGAATCCCAGGGGTGGGGGAGCCTGGTGGGCTGCCATCTATGGGGTTGCACAGAGTCAGACACAACTGAAGTGACTTAGCAGCAGCAGCAGCAAACCCATTGAACATATAATGCCAAGGGTGAACCCCAATGATGTGTTAATGCTGGTTCATCAGTTGTAACAAATGTGCACTCTTATGGGGATGTTGATAATGGGGGAGACTATCTGTGTGGGGGCAAGAGGTTATATGAGGAATCTTGGTACCTTCCCCTTAATCTTTCTGTGAACCTAAGACTTCTCCAAAAAAAATAAAACATTTTCAAAAATAAAATGAAAAATAAAAAAAGAAACTTTTTGATGATGAATAAAACTACCAAACAACCGAGCAATCCCACTACTGGCATGTACCCTGAGGAAAACAGAATTGAAAAAGACACATATCCCAATGTTCATTGCAGCACTAATCACAATAGCTAGGACATGGAAGAAACCTAGCTGTCCACCAGCAGATGAATGGATAAGGAAGTTGTGGTACATATGCACAATGGAATATTACTCAGCTATAGAAAAGGAATGCATTTGAGTCAGTTCAAATGAGGTGGATGAACCTAGAGCCTATTATATTGAGTGAAGTAAGAAAGAGAAAGACAAGTATTATTTATTATTGCATATATATGGAGTCTAGAAAGATGGCATTGACTATGTTCAGGGCCACAAAGGAAGCACGGACATAAAGAACAGACTTTTGGACTCAGTGGGAGAAGGATGAGGGTGGGATGATTTGAGAGAATAGATTTGAAACGTAAACATTACTGTATGTAAAATAGATAGCCAGTGGGAGTTCAATGTATGATGCAGGGAACCCAGAGCTGGTGCTCTGTGATGACCTGGAAGGGTGGGGTGGGGACGGAGGAGGAGTTAGGGAGGGAGGGGACACATGTACACTAATGGCTGATTCATGGTGATGTACGGCAAAAACCATCATAATATTGTAAAGTAGTTATCCTCCAATTAAATAAATTTTAAAAATCCGCCCTTAAACCCAAGAAAAGGAGACAGAATAAAACAATAAACCGTGACTATTTCTAAAATGTATGGTTGTTAACATTTAAAAAGATAGTTTCATTTATTTATATATTTTTGGCCATGTTGAATCTTCACTGATGCGTGGGCTTTTCTCTAGTTGCAGTTAGTGGGAGCTATTCTTCATGCAGTGCATGGCTTCTCCTTGCGGTGGCTTCTTTTGTTGCAGAGCACAGGCTCAGTAGACTTCCCTGGTGGCTCTGACGGTAAAGTGTCTGCCTACAATGCAGGAGACCCAGGTTCGACCCCTGGGTTGGGAAGATCCCCTGGAGAAGGAAATGGCAACCCACTCCAGTATTCTTTCCTGGAAAATCCCATGGACGGAGGAACCCGGTAGGCTATAGTCCACGGGGCTGCAAAGAGTTGGACACGACTGAGCGACTTCACTCACTTCACTCACAGGCTCAGTAGTTGTGGCACAGGAGCTCAGCTGCTCCGTGGCATATTGGATCTTCCTGGATCAGATATCAAACCTGTTTCCTGCATTGGCAGGAGAATTCTTTACCACTGAGCCACCAGGGAAGCCCTGATTGTTAATATTTTGGCTTTATTTCCTCCTAGTCTTCTTTCTTTGAGTATATGTTTTGGGAGCATATTACACATAGAGTTTTTAATCAAGCTTTTTAATGTAACTTTATATCTTTCAAAAATACTTTATCAAAAATTTATAGTAAGTGTAAATTTTGATGCTCTATCATGTGGATGAACCATGTTTGTTTAACCTTTCCCCTACTGTTGAGTATTTATTTATGGTGCTTACTTTTTATGTGCAATATGGTTTTTGAAAAACCCGAATCTCTGATATTTGAAATTTTGATGGGTAGAACTTAAAAGATGACTAACATTTAAATGGTAAGAAGTTTTCTATTTCACTAGTGGGAAGTCTCTAATACTCCTTCAAGACAGGCTGCATTTTTTCTGTGCACCACTGGAATTAACAATATAATCACCCAAATGTAATTATTCACTTACTATTCTTGGGGAAGATATGGTATCACCACTGACCATAAAATAGGTGTTTGTAGACTAAGGATCCAAGTATCCTGATGGGTAAGGTACATTTTTTGGGGGGTGCTTGAGTAAGAATCATGTTTCTCGAATTTGTTTGTGGTAAGGAGAAGTTAATGGAGTAAAAAAAAGGTTTTTTTTTCTCATTTTAAAATGAAACTGTCTTTTGCCTGAAGTCTTGTTGTTCCCCGGGATATGGATATGCATGTGTGTGTGTGCTATGGTTACCTGGCGCATTCAGCCTCTTGCAGTCTAAATAAGACTACTTCTGTCACTCATTCTACAGCTCATAGGTCTCCAGAGCCCAGCCTGCAGTTTCTACAATTTCGCTACAGTCTTATGCTCTCATATCAATTTTGCCTCTGGAATCTTTTCCCTTGCAGCTGTTCCTGTCCCATACCATGTGTACTCAAACCTCAAATTCAGCTTCTTCCTCACTTTCTGTGATACTAACTCACATAGACCATCTTTATGTAGAGAAATAATAATAATGACCACTGACATTTACTGAGAACTTACGCTGTAGCAGGCATCATTATAAGAACTTCAGAGGTATTACCTAATTTAATCTTCACCACAACTCTTTGAGATAGAAACTTAAATATTCCAACTTTACAGATGACGAAACCGAGACACTGAGAGATTAGTACAATCTATGTTTGAGCATGTTTACCAAAGCATTAATTTATTTTAAAAATTAGTGAGCATCCTAATAATTTTGCAAGGTGCTGCTGAGCACCGAAGAATTGATGCTTTTGAACTGTGGTGCTGGCGAAGACTCTTGAGAGTTCCTTGGACTGCAAGGAGATCCAACCAGTCCATTCTGAAGGAGATCAGCCCTGGGATTTCTTTGGAAGGAATGATGCTAAAGCTGAAACTCCAGTACTTTGACCCCCTCATGCGAAGAGTTGACTCATTGGAAAAGACTTTGATGCTGGGAGGAACTGGGGGCAGGAGGAGAAGTGGATGACAGAGGATGAGATGGCTGTATGGCATCACTGACTCGATGGACGTGAATCTGAGTGAACTCCGGGAGTTGGTGATGGACAGGGAGGCCTGGCGTGCTGCGATTCATGGGATGGCAAAGAGTCGTACACGACTGAGCGACTGAACTGAACTGAAGGGATTCAGTGGTGAATCATGCAGATGTGGTCTTGGCCCTCGATAGCTCGTGGTCTAGAGGCAGGATTTACACAATTATCAAATTACCAAAAACACAAAATAGATGAAGTACAGAGTGATACTCCAGAAAATTTCATCTAATCTTTGTGTTTATGGCAACTTCTTGAGTGACATGGCAATTAATAGAGACTGTGGGATGGTTGAAAGTGAGCCATAAAAAGAAGGAAGCGTGAAGAGCTAGGTAAAGTGTGTTTTTGGTACAGAGCAGTTTGTACAAGGGCTAGGAATGAAGAGTAAGTACGAGAGGGGATTTCCCTAGTGGTCCAGTGGTTAAGAATCCACCTTGCAATGCAGAGGACATGAGTTCGATCCCTGGTCAGGGAAATAAGATCTCAGATGCCTCAGAGCAACCAAGACTGCATGCTACACCTCTAGTGCACACGGTAGTGAAAGACCCCACCTGCTGCAACTGGACCTGATGAAGCCAAACAAACAAACACTTTTTAAAAAGAGTGAGTATGCAAGGACCAAGTACTGGAGGTTGAGAATGGCTGCAGCACAGAGGGAGGGAAATGGGAAAGAGGGGCCAGGGGGTTGGGGAATTGGGCAGAAGCCAGGACATGCAGGCCTTGTAGGCCATGGAGTAAACATGGAGGGTTGTTAAGGATCTTGAGCTTCATCGCAAGTGTAATGACAAGGCTTTAAGGAGTTTATGAGGAGTTTAACAGTAGTGGGGCATACTCATATTTACATCTTACTTACTTTGGTTGCATATAGAAAGTGGAATCAACTAATGGGCAACTACTAATCACAGACAATCCAGAAGGCTTTTGAGTGAGCCATGGTGTTCTGGATTGAAGGAGTAGCAATGCCAATGGAGGCTAGTAGATGGATTTGAGTTTTACTTAAAAGGTTTTATTAGTCTGGGCTCTTAGTTTCTTCAAACAGAATATATTCCAGGTGATTTAAGTAGGATGGAATTTGTTATAAGGTGTTAGGTAGCTCACAGAACATACAGGAAGACTCACGGAACATACTCCAGGCTGAGATTCCAGAAGAACTTTAGAGGAAATGATGGGGAAATCCCTTTGCTATGGTCAGACAGCTGCTTCTATTATTACCCAAATTCAGAACTACTGTGTCTCTGCTGCTACCCCACACTGGCAACATGGATGCCCCATGTCCTGACTCTTTTATATAACTCCTTTCTGAACAAAGTATCATGCAATTTCAGCTAATAAGAAGAACCTTAATTACATAGGTTCCCCCTAGTGGCAAGGAAGCAAGAGAAATGTACAATCTCTGTACAAGAAGTCATGCTAGAAAGTAACTGGGATGGCATTGAGTCAATATGCAGCAGCTATTTCAAAGGTGGCAGGGCTGAAACAGCTGTTTCAAACTTTTGTTGGTGAATGATTTTGAGGAGAGTAAGAGAAGAAGGTGTTAAGAAAGCTCTTTTATTCTAGTTTAAATGCTCAGTGTATCATGATAGATTTTATTAAAATTAAAAACATGGCAGGAGGAAAACCTCTTTGGAGGCTGGAGAAGGGAGATGTGTAAGTTCATTTGAGTAGGAGTTGACTTTGAAATATCTGTGGGTTGTATATAAAAAGGTGTCCCCTGGATAGTTAGATGTAGGGACCTGGAGGTATGGGTTTCTGAAATTATCACTATATGGATGAAATCTTTAAAACTCAACATCCAGAAGACTAAGATCATGGCATCCAGTCCCATCATTTAATGGCAAATAGATGGGGAAACAATGGAAACAGTGAGAGACTTTATTTTCTTGGGCTCCAAAATCACTGCAGATGGTGACTGCAGCCATGAAATTAAAAGATGCTTGCTCCTTGGAAGAAAAGCTAGACCAATCTAGACAGCATATTAAAAAGCAGAGACATTACTTTCCCAGTAAAGGTCTGTCTAGTCAAAGCTATGGTTTTTCCAGTAGTCATGTATGGATGTGAGAGTTGGACCATTAAAGACAGCTGAGTACTGAAGAATTGATGCTTTTGAACTGTGGTGTTGGAGAAGACTCTTGCGAGTCCCTTGGACTGCAAGGAGATCCAACCAGTCTATCCTAAAGAGATCAGTCCTGAGTGTTCACTGGAAGGACTGATGTTGAAGCTGAAACTTCAATACTTTGGCCATCTGATGTGAAGAGCTGACTCATTGGAAAAGACCTTGATGCTGGGAAAGATTGAAGACAAGAGGAGAAGGGGATGACAGAAGATGAGATGGTTGGATGGCATCACTGCCTCGATGGGCATGAGTATGAGTAAGCTCTGGGAGTTGGTGATGGACAGGGAGGCCTGGCATGCTGCTGTCCATGGGGTTGCAAAGAGTTGGACACGACTGAGCAACTGAACTGAACCGAACTGGATGGCACCTGATGAAAGAGATAAGACAGTCATTAGAGGAATGAGATCACAAGAAATAAAGTGTAGAATCTGCAGCTTGGAGGGTCAAAGACAAGAATCTTGGGAACATGATCAATACTTGAGGACAGGCAGAGTGAGAGGCATCAGCATAGAGGCTGGGAAGGGTTGGTCAGAGAGGTGGAAGGAAGTTGGAATGTGGAGTCACAGAAGGTAAGAGAAAATAGTATTTGGAGAAGAGAGAGTGTGACAGTGTCAAATGCCACTAGAGGTCAAGCAAATGGAGGGCCAAATGTTGTCAAGTTGTTTGAATGACAAAGAGGCCACTGGTCCTCTTCTGTCCTCTTCTGAGGGTAATTTGAGTGACAGGGAAGAAAGTCATGTGTAGTGAGTGGCAGAGTGCATAGGATGTGAGGAAGAGGAGAGAATGGCAGTATAGGTCTCTTTCCATAAGTTTGACCATAAAAAGAGATGAGAAAGGGAGATGGGGTTGAAGGAATAGGAGTGTGGGTGAGAAGGCAAAAAAGAGAAAGTGCAGTCGTTCAGTCCTGTCTGACTCTTTGCTATCCCATGGAATGTAACCCACCAGGCTCCTCTGTCCATGAAATTCTCTAGGCAAGAATATCGGAGTGGGTTGCCATTCCCTTCTCCGGGGGATCTTCCCAATCCAGGGACTGAAACCAGGTCTCTCGCATTGCAGACAGATTCTTTACTGTCTGAGCCATATACCATGAGTGAGAAGGCATGGCTAGAACATATAAATACTGATAAGTAGGAGACAGGAAGAGGAATAAGGAACAGAAGAGAGGGGGGATAGTTGAGAGACTGAGGTTTCTAAGAAGATAGAACTGGTAAAGCCAGAATTTAGGCAGGTAGACAGAAGGACATTTATTCAATCATTTTTATTCATTCATTCATTTAATTTTCTTTTTTTTCTGAGCCACTGCCTCCTTCAACTGGGTACTGTGTAGTTCAGAGTCATTATGCAATTCTCCGTTGAATCATTCTTCTGTTTCCTCTTGAATTGATTCGTTCTCTACTCTATTCTACCACTCACTTAGTCCTCCGTTTTTCCCTCCTTGTTTTCCTCCCTCCCTTCCTTCCTTCCTTCCAGTATTTATTGAGAACTTGCTCTGAGCCAAACACTATGCTACATGCAGGGGATACAATGGTGAATAAAACACTCAGAATCTGCTTCCATTGAGCTGGTAGAATAATAAGAAGACAGACATTAATCACATGGAAAATATTAATATAAACCTAAAATTATCACTGTGATAAGAGGCACGAAGAAGAGGCTCACAGGGCTGTTGTAGCACAGAATAGGAGGATTGGCTTATCTGAGGAATTCAGGAAAACTTTCTCTTGAGGAAGTGGAAATTGAGCTGAAATGTGAAAAATGAGTAGAAATTCACTAGGCAATGAGGGGTGGGTGGTTGGGAACAAACAGCATTGCCTGTAGGAGAAATGAACTTTAAAAACAATCTAAATGTCCAGCAGTAGGGGATTTGTTCAACAAATCATAGGGCATTCATAAGATGGTATAATGTACAGTCACTCATAAGAATTAGATAGATGTATATATTTTGATTGGTATGAAAGATTTTCAGTGAAAAAGGAGGCCATAAAATATTATGTCTGCCATGGTTTCATTTATTAAACTATATCTGCATAGATAAAAGCATAAAATGTCTAGAAGGATATACTCAAAATGTTAATAGTTCTTGTCTATGGAGGAATGGATTATAGCAGGCTTTCAGTTTCTGCTTTCTACCTGGGCATACATTACATTTATAATGTGAAAGAAAATTAAGAAAGAAATGACTGTTTTGGAAAAGAAATGATTAATTAAAACCTGACACACTTTATAGAATTAAAGGAAATCAAATCATCTCTTGCACTTCAGCTGTGCTTGTAGGGGGAGCCAGTTAGTGACAGGTCTGATCAGTGGGCCCCCTGGGTGAGCAAAGGGTTATGTGTTCAAGTCAGCTGGCCTGGAGGGGGAAACCTTCCTCCTCACCCTTTCTAGGCTGCAGGTGTGGGTCTTGCATCAGAAGGAGTGGACCTCCTTTTGTGGTTTCCTCCTGGGGCAAGGAAGAGACAACCCTTTGGGTCACGTTTCTTTCTGAGCCATCTGCCCTTTTCTGCTGGGCTTTGTGTAGTCCAGGGTTCACTATGAAATTCTCCATCCAATCTTCCTTCTGGTTGCTCTTGAATTTATTTACTATCTCAAACATGCACATACTTGATTCACCCATTCAGCTACTTACTCACCTATTCATTCATTCATTCACACATTCACACTTATTTACTCAACTGACCTTTACATGCTGGTCCTTGTAGGGATAGAGGAGAAAGGTGGATAGGTTCAGTTTGGAATCGAGGACAGTCTGCTTTGGCCAAGTGCATTGGGAAGACCCATCTTCCTTCTCCTATACATCTCTGCTCTGCTGGTGGCTCTCAAGCTAAGTGCTTCTCAAACATTGATGTTTGCACAAGTCACCTGGGAATTTTGTTAAATGAAAGATTCTGTTTCAGTAGCTATGGGTGAGGCTTGCATGCTCAGTCGCCCGGTTGTGTTCTACTCTTTGCGACCCCATGGACTGTAGCCTGCCAGGCTCCTTTGTTCATGGGATTCTCCAGGCAAGAATACTGAAGTGGGTTGCCATGCCTTCTTCCAGGGGATCTTCCAGAACCAGGGACAGAACCCAGTTCTCCTGCATCTGCTGTACTGCAGACGGATTCTTTAGCACTGAGCCACTGGGGAGTCTTAGATGCAGCATTTCTGACAAGATTCCAAGTAAGACTTACATTGCTTGTTCTCAGACCACATTCTGCATCCAGTTTAATTTGAATTTCAGATAAACAATGAACTTTTTTTTAGTATATGCATGCCCCAAATAGTGCATAGTGCATATTTACACTAAACCTTTATTTATTTATTTTTTAGGTCACTTCAGTCATGTCTGACTCTGTACGACCCCACAGACAGCAGCCCACCAGGCTCCCCCGTCCCTGGAATTCTCCAGGCAAGAACACTGGAGTGGGTTGCTATTTCCTTCTCCAATACATGAAAGTGAAAAGTGAAAGTGAAGTCGCTCAGTCGTGTCCAACTCTTAGCGACCCCATGGACTGCAGCCCACCAGGCTCCTGCATCCATGGGATTTTCCAGACAAGAGTACTGGAGTGGGGTGCCATTGCCTTCTCCGAAACCTTTATTAAATATACCAAAAATTTATTTGTGTTTATCTCAAATTCAAATTAAACTAGGCATCCAAAATTTTTATTTCCTAAGCCTGGCAAGCCTATGTATGATCTGAGTCACAAATGTGAATCACATATGTAACTAAATTTTCTAGAGCTGCATTTTAAAGAGGTCAGTGAATTAATTTAAAGAATATACTTTATTTAACTCAATATATCCAAAATACCATTTCAACGTATAATTAATATAAATATTATTAATAAGCTATTTCTCATTCTCTTTTCTGTGCTAAGTCTTTGAAATCCAGTGTGTGTTTTACACTTACATCTCATTTTGAATTAGCAACATTTCAAGGGCTTCCCTTGGAGCTCAGTCGGTAAAGAATCTTCCTGCAGCATAGGTGACCTGGGTTCGATCCCTGGGTTGAGAAGATCCCCTGGAGAAGGAAATAGCAACCTCCTCCAGTATCCTTGCCTGGAAAATCTCATGGACAGAGGAGCCTGGTGGGCTGCAGTCCATGCGGTTGCAAAGGGTTGGGCACGACTGAGCGACTAACACTTACTTAAGTGTGCATGTGGCTCGTGCCTTTGGTTGGACAGCTCAAGTCCGGATCTCCCCAGATATTCTTATCTCATCGACCTGGAGCATGAGCTTTAAAAGCTCCCAAATGATTCCAGTGTGTAGCCAGGCTGTCACCTCTGCTCTTCAAGGCTGCCCAGTCACAGATCATTCAGTAATAAGTGGCAGCTGCCACAAGAGGGAGCCAGCCTCTTGGAATAAAGTCTTCTAAAGCTGCATGGTCTTCACTAGGCGGGGACTGGAAAAAAGCTGAATGAATCCAGCACGGGGCTGGACCTGTTCCTTAGCGCCCCTCACATTTGCTTTCCCAGCCAAGGTTTCTCACAGCCTGGGTGCTATTGCAGAACTCTCTGCTAATTGATCCATGATTATCCAGTTCATCTGCAGCATCTTGATCTCTTCTACCTCATCCCATCTTCATAAGGTCTTCCCTCCCTTAGCAGTGTGGTAAGGTACAAAGACTAGCAACCAGGGGTCCTAGAGACTGTGATCGTAACCCAGCTCTGCTGCGTACAAGCCAATAACCCTATCAGAGCATCCCATGACTGTTGCCAGCTTCTTCACTAGTGTGGAGATACAGTCAATCTCATAAGCATATCGAGGAAGGACAACATGTGATGATATACTTAGTGCCCAGGAGATGCTCCTGAGAAAGTAACATGAGGTAGATGCTCCTGAGAAAGTAACATGAGGTAGATGCTCAGAAAATAAAGGCTCATTTCCTCCCCAACCCGCCGATGTGCTGGAGGTCATGTGACACACCTAAGTCCTCAAACTTGGCCATACCACAGGATTGCCTAAGGAATTTACATATAAATCCTATTTCCTGATCCTCCCAGAAATTCTGACTCAGTAGATCTGGGATGAAACCAGGGATTATGGATTATAAATTGTAAAGGGGACTTCCTGGTAGCCCTGAGGTTAAGATTCTGTGTTTACAATGTAGAGGGCACAGGTTCGATCCCTGATTGGGGAACAGATTTCACATGCTGTGTGGTGCGGCCAGAAGCAAAAATTTTTTAAAAAGATCGTAACAGTAACTGTGGAAGACAGTATGGAGATTCCTTAAAAATAAATAAAACCAGCATATGACCCAGCAATCCCACTTCTAGGCATATACCCTGAGGAAACCAAAACTGAAAAAGACACCTGTACCCCAAAGTTCATTGCAGCACTATTTACAACAGCTAGGACATGGAAACAACCTAGATGTCCATCGACAGATGAATAGATAAAGAAGCTGTGGTACATATACACAATGGACTATTACTCAGCCATAAAAAGGAACACATTTGAGTCAGTTCTAATGAGGTGGATGAACCTAGAGCCTGTTATACAGAGAGAAGTAAGCCAGAAAGAGAAAAACAAACACCAGATATTAATACATATACATGGAATCTAGAAAGATGGTACTGATGAACCTATTTGCTGGGCAGCAATGGAGACACAAACATAGAGAACAGATTTATGGACATAGGGTGGGGGTAGGGGAGGAAGGAGAAGGTGGAGTGTATGGAAAGAGTAACATGGAAGCATATGCATTACTATATGTAAAATATATAGCCAATGGGAATTTGCTGTATGACTCAGGAAACTCAAATGGGGGCTCTGTGACAACCTAGAGGGATGGGATGGGGAGGGAGGTGGGAGGTTCAAGAGGGAGGGGACATAGGTATACCTATGGCTGATTTATGTTGATGTTCGGCAGAAACCTATACAATATTGCAAAGCAATTATGCTTCAATTATGAATAAATAAATTTAATTATTAAAAAAAAATCTTAAAAGAAGTTCTCCAGGTGATCCTGAGAAGCCAGTCTAATACTGGTTTTGTGGGTAGTCTGGGAACCACTGACATGTGGAAGGATCTAGGGATTTGGAATCAGGGGGTTCTGGCTTCACTTTATTCTTTGCTGTTTATGCAACTTCTCTGAGCCTCAGTCATACCAGTTAAAGAAGACAATATAAAACACTCTGCCCAGGAGGTGGTAAGATATATAAGGCAGAGTAAGCACTGGGTAGCCATGCTCCCTCCCTTCCCCATCCCTTCCTTTGTCCCTCTTTCCTAATTGATGACATGCTGCTTCTCGCACAGGTCATTCTGTCTCACCTCCCAGCCACTCCATAGCTTTTCTGCTACTTGGGATGTCCTTTGCTCCTTTCTCTGCCCAAGTTGGGCCAGCTTAATCAACAGCACTATCTGCTTCCCTTGAATCTCAGATTAGATTCTCTCCTTGAGGTTCTATTGCTCCACCCTGGTTTCAGATTCAGTATTTTTGATCAAGTAATGAGTTTAACATGAGGCCAATTCAAGTAAGGCCTTTCCTATCCCCTCATCACTCTTTCCACCCACCTCCCCACCCTGCCTCCCACTTCACTCAGTCCCAAGGAGCTGGACTCCTGGGAGGCAATGGGCCGCATAGAAGAAGGAAAGAGATGTTCCATGCGGGAAAGAGCACAGAAGAAAACCCTACCCTCCTTTTCAATTATAAACTTTTAGCCTGAAACAGATTTGCTCTACAGCAAACCTATCAAAAACAAAGCTAGAAGGCAAATGCCAAAAGGTTAATATCTTATTACATCTCATACATAATTTTTATTAAATCAAGTTTGCAGTTTTGATTAATATAATTAACCAGAAATTCTGATTTTTCACTTGAGGCAGTAATTGTATCTTAAAGTGAGTGTAGGATTGTCAACCAAGAGTGAGCAGAAAAATCATGGGCAGCTTTCACCTAATTGCAGAAGAAATTTACACTCACTGAACAAACATTAATATGACAATGTTGTTGTTTAGTTGCTAAATTGTGTCTGACTCTTTGATACCCCATGGACTTTAGCCCACCATGCTCTTCTGTCCTTGAGATTTCCTAGGTAAGAATACTGGCAATACCAGACCCAAAATAAAATTGCATTTTTATTATGTCAACAGTGGTAACTATTCAATGTACTGGTCATACCTAGCATTCTTAATGGGATAATTTTTTTATACTGTTGCATCAAAATTTACCCAATGTTTTAAAACACTGTATAGTATTTCATCATTTGCATATACTGTAATTGATCTCATATGATCTACAATCCCACTCCTGGGCAAATATCTGGAGAAAACTCTAGCCTGAAAATACACGTGCACTCCAATATTCATAGCAGGAGTATTCACAATAGCCAAGACACGGAAGCAACCTCTGTGTCCATCAACAGATGAAGAGATGAAGAAGATGTGCTATATATACACAATGGAGTATTAATTGGCCATAAAAAGACTGAAATAATGCCATTTTCAGTGACATGGATGGGTGTAGAGATGATCGTACTAAGTGAAGTAAGCCAGGCAGAGAAAGATATCAAATATCATATGATATTGCTTATGTGTGGAATCTAAAAAAGTTATACAAATGAACTTATTTATAAAATAGAAATGGACTCACTCACAGACATGGGGGAATAAAACTTATGGTTACTAAAGAGGAAAGTGGAGGAGGGATAAATTTAGAATTTGGGATTAACAGATACAGGCTACTATTTATAAAATAGATAAACAATAAGGACCTACTGTATGGCACAGAGAACTATATTCAATATCTTATAATAATGAAAACTAACTTGAAAAAGAGTATTATATATATATACATATATATGAATCACTTTGCTGTACATCTGAAACATAAATAAACTATACTTCAATAAAAAGGGGAAAAATTCAACTAGTTTATAATCAATCCCATATAATGTATATTTAGTTGTTTCTAATTTTTAAATTATACTTATTTATAATGTTATCAGTGATATTGATACCTCAGAACATTAACTCCTCCCCCTTGTTTCATTATTTCCTTATGGTAAACTTTCTGAAGTAAAACATTTGGTATGAGCATAAAAAAGATATAAGATTAAAATTTTGATCATATTGTTCTCTCGAAAAGTTAGATCAACTTATACTTCTGCTAAAAAATAGTATGTTTAAATGACAATTTCCATATTCTCAAAAAATGAGGGTTATCAATATTTTATTAATTTCAAGAAAGAATAGATGGAAGTAATGCCCTATTTTAACCTGCAATTCTTTGATTATTATTTTACAAGTAAGTATCTTTTTTGTATTAGTGGACATTTTTGGACATTTTTATTTCTTCTCTTTTGATTTTCTTGTTCATGTTGATGAGTGAAGTTTTAATCAGCTTAATAATTCCATTACAAGGTTGTGTCTTATATCTTCTTTTAGTGAAATTAATGTCAAATTGGTGGGCAGAGGTCTCTACCTTCCAATTATATATAAGATTAAATACTGTTTTAGATTAGAGTGCTTTTCAGATTCTTATCTTCTGTGTAACTCAAGGTTATATGGCATTTCTATTTATTTTGGGGGAAGAATGTGAGTGTAGCATGAAGCTCACTCAGAAATAAGGTTGTTAATGTGGTCTTTGCTTGGGGAGGGAGCTGCCTCTGTGTGGTACCCACTCATTGATTCTAAAAGCCAGGACATTCAGATCTATTTGAAACAACCTTTCAGGATGTTTATTAAGACCAAAAAGAAGTTTGTTAATGAGACTAAACTTTTTTTTTTTTTGCTAGAGAGTTAAATATAAATGTATCTGTCTGATTAAGCACATACAGATAGATTCTGTGATGACTTTCAATGTTCTCTTCATGAAGGAGCTTTTTGAACATCTTTATCTGTGATAAGGCATAGAATGGCCATTCCTAGCCTTTTGGCAGTGACCAGGAGAAGGCAGTGACACCCCACTTCAGTTCTCTTGTCTGGAAAATCCCATGGACGGAGGAGCCTGGTAGGCTGCAGTCCATGGGGTTGCTAAGAGTTGGACACGACTGAGCGACTTGACTTTCACTTTTCATTTTCATTTATTGGAGAAGGAAATGGCAACCCACTCCAGTGTTCTTGCTTGGAGAGTCCCAGGGATGGGGGAGCCCGATGGGCTGCCATTTATGGGGTCGCACAGAATCAGACACGACTGAGGCAACTTAGCAGCAGCAGCTTAGCAGGTTTCCAGAGACATTTTCTTTATGTCTGTCTCCACAGCTCTTTCTTGTGTCCCCACATATCTTTATATGAGGTGAAGTGGTGACATTTGTTGTTGGCTGATTGATCATTCCAGCTCTTCTGTCATGTTCAGTTCAGTGTTAAGGGCCTACTGTAATCCTGAGAGTAATGCTCAGGGTTTTCTTCCAGTGTGTTTTGCAAAATACAGAGAAGGCAATTTTCCTTCGTATGTGTGTGCCTGAGTGTGTGTTCAGTTGTGTCCGACTCTGTGATCCCACAGACTATAGCCTGCCATGATCCTTTGTGCATGGAATTTTCCAGGCAAGAATACAGGAGTGGGTTGCCATTTCCTTCTCCAGGGGATCTTTCCAACACAGGGATCAAACTCTGATCTTGTCTCCTGCATTAGCAGGCGGATTCTTTACTGCTGTATCCCCTGGGAAGCTGCCTCCTCAGTGCCCACTCAAGCCCAGTCTTGGAATAGTTCTTCCCTGCTCATGGGTGACATCCCAAGCAAGGCCCATAGCTTTCTCAATCATCCTTAGACACAAGTTTCACAAATCAGAGAGACCAAAAACAGGTCCCATTTCAGTGGTATGTTCACTCTAACAGTGGTGTGTGCCCAGTATATTTGCACCCACAGAGGATCACTTGTCAACATTTTGTCCCCTCTATATGACCAAATTATTTTCAGTATAATCATGAGTGGAAACAATTAATAACAATGGTCAAAGAAGAAATGTGGATAATAAAAGTTCTTTTCTCAAGTGTCCATATATAATTATGTCAGTAAGTAACAAATAAGTAAAAATAAAGCAAACAGTACAATACAGGAAAGGGGAAAAGTAATTAATTAATACTTTATACGTATGTTAGGGTTTTTTTAAAGAAAAGTTACTCAATTTTGCACTCTGTTTTAAATTTTAAGCCAACGAAAACTCCAAGTGGTGTCATAGAATGACAGAATTGAAATAACACTTGATCTTTGTCTTTGCAATAAGCACGCTATCATGCTTATTTCAAATCTCTTGATTAAATGCAGGGACATGGAGTACCACAGGAGCTGGAGATATTGAGCTATGCCTGAAGCACACAATGATTCTGAACCCTTAATATTTACCCTTAAAACGAATGCATGTAGCAAGTTTGAGTGTGTCAGGGCCAACTGGGCAGCAGGAAACTTTCTGAATTAACTTCCAGGCAGAAAAGGTTTATTGAAAGAAAAGTAATAAAAATATCCCAGTTTAGAGCCTGCATGTACAATACTCAAGAGAATCTACAGCAATTGTTTAGATATTAAACCAACAAAAGATATCTTTGGGGAGGAGGCATTTATCATTGACATTCTATAGAACTGTCACATGATGATGATAAAAAGCTGATTGATGTTGAGGAGATTTTATTATTGCTTTTAAATTCTCTACACACAATGCCTCCCTGATTCCTTGATACCGTATCAGCTCTGGAGCTTGGATTCAATCCTCAGGAAAACATAGGAAGAAGATCTGAGTTTTGGTCATTGAGTGAAATGGGGCTCAAAGGTAGCTCAGTGGTAAAGGATTCACCTGCAGTGCAGGATACACAGGTTCCATCCCTGGGTCGAGAGGATCTCCTGGAGAAGGATGTGGAAACCCACTTCAATATTCTTGCCTGGGAAATCCCATAGACAGAGGAGCCTTGGGGGCTACAGTCCATGGGGTTGCAATAGAGTTGAACACTGCTTAGTGACTAAACAACAAATTAAAGAAAGGATAGTTATTCTCTTAAGCATCTGAGTTGATGCCTGGAAATTATAGCTTGTTATTCCAGAAACTGCTTCTTGGTGCTGTGATGTTCCCTTTCTGTCTCTCATCTGAGCCTGTATAGCTGTATACAGAAGCCTATATAGCTTCTGTTATTATGGATAAAAGAGATTTTTAACTTCTATTTTGGAGAGAAGAATCACTTTGTGAATGGGATCCAAACTGAAGTGCATGCCCCCCTCCTGGGGTGAGGGGTAGGGGTAGGGAGAAGCATGACTGTGTAACCTCAGTACGTGATCTGCACAGAATTTGGAGAGCATGCATGCTCAAAGTCAAGTGTGTCACAGGGTCCCCTTTCATCCCCGGCCCCCTTCCCTCATCAGGACATTCCACACCCTCATCTTTGCCAATTCCTGGCCTGAGCTGCTCCTGGGAGTTGAAATGGCAGGTGCCCTTCATTTCCAATGTCTTCATTCTGTACAACATTGATCTGAGTGTCTGTGGCAGTGAGGGAGGGGTCTATAGTCCTTGAGGGGGCTCTCACCTAGAGCAATGGAAATTTTTCCGAATGGTGAAATCCAGTATGGCTCTGTAAATGACCGCTGGTGAGTGAGCCTTCAATCAGGACGCCACTTTGGTGGTGTTTCAGCTTGCAGTTAGCCCCAGAGTCCTCAGGGGCTGGCACAATCGGTGTGGTCCCCCATCAGGTCTGATAACCCTCCAGAGCCTCCCTGGGGTTGCTGTGCCCATGCCAAGAAGGCGCCGCAGCGATTAAGGAAGGTTTTCTTCCTGAGCTCTGGGGTGCATTTATCTTCAAGCTAATGTTACAGTGCCTTCTTTTGCCAAAGCTCCTTAACAACTGGGCCTCTTATTCCTTCACAACCTCATCACGGAGTGAGGGGAGGGTTCCAAACAGAACAGAACAAAACCCTTCCTCTGGTGAGGGAGAAGAGCACTCGTTGAATATCCATTAGACTCAATAAGTCAGCCTCATTTCAAAGGCATCTTGTTGACCTATCTCAGGTCCTGCTGAAGCTGTGACCCAGAAGAGGCACTGGGCCTTTTGTCCCCAAGGGTTGGCGGGACGATGCCCTGCTGGACAATAGGGAGCGTTGACAGAGTGCTCCCATTTATTGGCTGAGCGACTACATCAGTCATTCATTCACAAGCACAAGGTCTAAATTGCAGAACCAATTAACAGCACTAATAGCCCTTGCCTGAATTAATCTTTGAGACAAAGGGAGGAGAAGTGGAAGTGCTATTAGCAAATCAAGCTGTACCATCCCTGCTTTATTGCGCAAATCTCAGTGACTGTATGTGGCTATTGTACGCTGACTGCAATTACAGCCCTCATTTAAAAATGATTAAGTGGTTATAATTATTTTTCAATTAAAACTTATATCTTCCATTTATGCAACATTTCAGACTTCAATTAAACTTCTTTGAAAAGCACCACTGAACCAAAAGATTCCTGTTCCCTCTTTGAACCAGGAAACCTGGAACTCAACCCAGATAGGATTTTGATTGCCAACCTTCAGAATTTGTTTGATGAAATGTGATGAGTGTTCCCAAGCGAGACAGAGATGTGTGGTACCTGCTGGAAGTGACCACCACCACCAAGGGCATGGGGGGAAGGAGAGACAATTCAGGCTCTTCCTGGAGATTTGTGATGACTGAGAAGAGAAGGTTGTTCTTGGCACTGGAAGGCAGTGTCACTAGAAGAGGTGACACGTGAGGCCAAATGTTTAGAGCATTCAGTTGTGCTCTTGTGACAGTAACAACTGCTGTAAGAAAGGTCTGAAGTTATTTATCTATTTATTTATGTTTGGCTGTGCTGGGTCTTTGCTGCTGCTTGGACTTTTCTTTAGTTTTGGTGCATGGGCCTCTCATTGCAGTGGCTTCTCTTGTTGCAGCTCCCAGGCTCTAGAGCACAGGCTCAGTAGCTGTGGAGCAGGGGCCTAGTTGCCCTGTGGCTTATGGGATCTTCCCAGATCAAGGATTGAACCCATGTCCCCTGCACTGGCTGGCATATTCTTAACCACTGGGCCACCAGGGAAGCCCAGGTGTGAAGTCTTGTGCAATCTAATTCATTTAAAAATTAGAGTAGTTTTAGAGTTTTCTCTTTAAAACCAATCTTATTTGCCTGTAACAACTTTCTTGAGAAGGAGAGAAAGGAATTGCTAGGCATTAACTCTTAAACCATAGCCTATCTTATCTTGCTGGTGCCCATAATCAGAGTACATCTTTGGAGTCTGGGCCCTCATGGGGACCTCACTGATTATGTGTGTGGTGGTAGAGAAAAAGGTGTAAGGATCTGGATCTGGAGATTCCAATCAGGACTGTGTCCCAGAGTCCCACTCAACACTAGGGAAGACCAGAGCTGTAAAAAGCAATTCTTGGCCTCAGAGAGGCAATGTAAAGTGTTAATTGTTATCCACATGCTGGTGGACATTGGTCTCCTATTTTACTGGATATTTTGAGTTAATAACCTCAGTTTTATTCTGGCTGTTGAAGGCATGTATGCCACATGTAATAAGTTTAAAGCTTACACAATTAAAAGAAATTATTTATAATCCTTGTTCCTTAGTAACAAAGTCATGGTTTCTCTGACCTAATTCTGGCTCTGGTGAGGAATATTGTGTCTTAAGAAATGAAAGACAATGGTAGTCATGAAATCCGGAGTCTGTATTGTGGACTGGACTCTGCCCAAGAAACTCAGACAAAACTGATGGCTCCTTCCTATAAGGAAGAAATGTACTACTGTGATGTATCTTTTCCCTTAAATCTAATGTCATCTAATATTGTTCATACTCTCAAAGTATCTTAGGTTTCTCTAAAATAGGATGATAACTGTAGAAGAATAGAAAATAGCGGAAATAAGTCTACGATGAAAAAATCAAAGCAAACCAAGTTACTTAAAACTGCTGTTAAGGAATTCATGTGGTATAATATCTTCTAGTATTAAAAACTCCTTCATAGATCATAGCCTTATTGTGGGAAAGGGGCTTGCATAACTCAGTGAAACTATGAGCCACACTGAAATCAGATTGATTATGTTATTTGCAGCCAAAGATGGAGAAGCTCTATCATCTATTTACTGAGAAGTCAGTAAAAACAAGACATGGAACTGATTGTGGCTCAGATCATGAGCTCCTTATTGTAAAATTCAGTCTTAAATTGAAGAAAGTAGGGAAAACCACTAGGCCATTCAAGTATGACCTAAAGCAAATCCCTTATGATTGTACAGTGGAGGTGTTGAATAGATTCAAAGGATTAGATCTGGTAAACAGAGTGCAGGAGGTACACAGAAGCATTACTATGAACAGAGCTAGTGGAGGTGATGGAATTCCAGCTGAGCTATTTCAAATCCTAAACGATGATGCTGTTAAAATGCTGCACTCAATATGTCAGCAAATTTGGAAAACTCAGCAGTAGCCACAGGACTGGAACAGGTCAGCTTTCATTCCAATCCCAAAGAAGGGAAAGGCAAAGAATGTTCAAACTACCATACAATTGCACTCATTTCACATGCTAGCAAGATTATGCTCAAAATCCTTCAAGCTAGGCTTCAGCAGTACATGAACTGAGAATTTCCAGGTATACAAGCTGGCTGTTGAAGAGGCAGAGGGACCAGAGATCAAATTGCCAACATTCACTGGATCATAGAGAAAGCAAAGGAATTCTAGAAAAACTTATGCTTCCTTGTCTATGCTAAAGCCTTTGACTGTGTGGATCACAGGAAACTGTGGAAAATTCTTAAAGAGATGGGAGTACTGGACCACTTTACCTGTCTCCTGAGAAACCTGCACGTGGGTCAAGAAGCAACAGTTAGAACTGGCCATGAAACAACTGTTTGGTTCAAAACTGGGAAAGGAGTATGCCAAGGCTATATATTGTCATCTTGATTATTTAACTTCCATACAGAGTACATCATGCAAAATGCCAGCCTGGACTAATCACAAGCTTGCCAGGAGAAATATCAATAACCTCAGATATGCAGATGATACCACTCTAATGGCAAAAAGTGAAAAGGAACTAAAGAGACTCTTGATGAGGGTGAAAGAGGAGACTGAAAAATCTGGCTTGAAATTCAACATTCAAAAAACTGAGATCATGGCATCCAGTCCCATCACTTCATGACAAATAGAAGGGAAAAAAGTGGAAGCAATGACAGATTTTATTTTCCTGGCTCCAAAATCACTGTGGATGGTGACTGCAGTCATGAAATTTAAAGATGCTTGCTTCTTGGAAGGAAAGCTATGACAATCTTAGATAGCATATTTAAAACCAGAGACATCACTTTGCCAACAGATAGCCATAAAGTCAAAGCTATGGTTTTTCCAGTAGTCATGTATGGATGTGAGAGTTGGACCATAAAGAAATCTGAGCGCTGAAGAACTGATGCCTAGGAATTGTGGTGCTGGATAAAGCTTCCAGTCCCATCACTTCATGACAAATAGAAGGGAAAAAAGTGGAAGCAATGACAGATTTTATTTTCCTGGCTCCAAAATCACTGTGGATGGTGACTGCAGTCATGAAATTTAAAGATGCTTGCTTCTTGGAAGGAAAGCTATGACAATCTTAGATAGCATATTTAAAACCAGAGACATCACTTTGCCAACAGATAGCCATAAAGTCAAAGCTATGGTTTTTCCAGTAGTCATGTATGGATGTGAGAGTTGGACCATAAAGAAATCTGAGCGCTGAAGAACTGATGCCTAGGAATTGTGGTGCTGGATAAAGCCTCTTGAGAGTCCCTTGGATTGCAAGGAGATCAAACCAGTCAATTCTAAAGGAAATCAACCCTGAATATTCATTGGAAGGACTGATGCTGAAGCTGAAGCTCCAATACTTTGGCCACCTGATACAAAAGAACTGACTCACTGGAAAAATCCTGATGCTGGGAAAGATTGAGGGCAGAAGAAGAGGGTGTCAGAGGATAAGATGGCATCACCAATTTAATGGACATAAATTTGCGCAAACTCTGAGAGATAGTAGAGGACAGAGGAGCCTGGCGTGCTGCAGTCCATGGGGTGGCAAAGAGCTGGGCAAGACTTAGTGACTGAACAACAACAACAGTGTTAAAAAGTTATTTATAATCAAAGTTAGATAGCATTGCTCCTCTTAGCCTGAGCATCTCATTGGCCCATTGCCAGGAGAGATGGGCTGTGTGATCTCCATCTTGTAAGGGTTGCATCTGGGGCCCAGGGAAAGGATCAAGGATTTTCTGAGTTCTATGTGTTTGTGCCCAGGGCAAAGAAACCTATGGGAACTTCTAGATTCAGAGGAGAATGAGGATTTATGCTTGGTGCAGACCAACATCAGAAACAAAATGGAAGCCAGGTCAAGAGTCTCTGGATTTTATTTTTTAATAAAGAGGGTCCCTGGGGATATGTGGAAGTTCAATTTCCCATTAATTAAAAAGATATATTTATTGAAGTATAGTTGATTTACAACATTGTGTTAATTTCTGCTGTGCAAAGTGATAAAGTGGTTCAGTTATATATAGATATACATTCTTTTTAAATATTCTTATTATGGTTTAACATAGCATCCTGAACATAGCTCTCTGTGCTATACAGTATCCATTTCATATATAATAGCTTACATTTACTAACCTCAATCTCTCACTCCATTGCTCCCCCAACTCCCTACCCCTTGACAACCACAAGTTCATGCTCTATGTCTGTGAATCTGTTTTTGTTTTGTAGATAAGTTCATCTGCTTCCCTGGTGACTCGGATAGTAGAGAATCTGCCTGCAATGCAGGAGACCCAGGTTCGATCTCTGACTAGGGAAAATCCCCTGGAGAAGGAAATGGCAACCCACTTCTTATTCTTGCCTGGGAAATTCCAAGGACAGAGGAGCCTGGTGGGACACAGTCCAGGGGATCACAAAGAGTTGGACACGACTGAGTAACTTTCATTTTTTTCACTTTCACTTATGTCATATTTTAGATTCCACATATATGTGTTATATGATATTTGTCTTTTTCATTCTGACTGACTTCCTTTAGTATGATAAACTCTAGTTGTACCAATTAATGTTTTAATAAAGCTTATTAAAACTGAGAAACTATTTTTAATTTTCAGATGTACATCTAAATACATTTTATTGTCTTTCCTATTTTCTCCTGAACTGACCACTTTACATCAGTTATTTTATGTAGTTTCTATAACCTTCCTATGATGTACATGATATAAATATACATCTCCAGAGAGGATTAAAGAAGTTGTTCAGAGAGGCTAAGAATTTTGCCCTGGGCACACAGCTAATAAGTGGCCAAACTGGGTGTTCTCATCCATCTTGGCACAAGTACTACTGTTTCTTAATCACAATGACTTTATAGAAAGTCTGATCTCTGGTAGGCAACGAACTTCCTCCCTTGCCCCGCTGCCATCCCCCAGTCCCACCCTCTCCTCACCTACCCACCTTGTTCCTCTTCTTCAAAATAACATTGTGATTTTCTTGGCCCTTTACTCTTCCATGTGAATTTAAGTATGAGTGTGTCACATTCCACAAATAAAACCTGCATTGTATTATTGACTGGAATTACATTAATTTATGGGTTACTTTGGAGAAGACTTGCCATCTTTATGAGATTGTCTTCCTATCTATGAACGTGGAGTGTCTCTCTGTTTATTCAGGTCTCCTTTCATGTACTTCAATAATATCTTATAACTTTTTCATAAAGCACATCTATTTATTCCAAGACTCCTTACAGATTTTAATCTTTTGGTATTGTGAATGGGATCCTTTCCTATTATCTTTTCTATTTGATTATTACTATTGCATAGAATTTCAATTGATTTTTATATATAAATCCCGTCTCTAGCAAGCTTGTTGAATTCTCTCAATTGCAAATAGATAGTTTTATTTCCTCTTTTCAATTCTATGCTTGTATGAATTGAATTGCTTGTATTCAATACCATGGTGGACAGAAGCAATAATTTAGACATTTTTGCTGTGTTCTTGATTTTAAACGGACAACTTCTAACATTTCCCCATTAAACATGCTATTTGGGTTAGGTTTTGATAAATACTCTGTCACATATTAAATAAATTATTTTTGAAAATAATAATAATTTTTATTAGGATTACTTTTAATCCTTATTAAGTGTTAAATTTCAGCAAAATTTTTCCTGCATCTACTAAGCTCATCATGTAATTTTTCTCATTTAATCTGCTATTGTGGTATATTATATTAATAGACTTCCTTGCATTCCTTCCTTCCTTTCTGGGATATGCCCTATTTAATCAGATGATACAATAATATTCAATTTAATGATATTTTGCCTAAGATTTTTCCATCTCATTTCCATTACAGTTTTATAAATGAATTGATCTATAATTCCTCCCTCACTCCCTTTGTTTTCTCACTTTTGTGCTGAGTCTATATGTTCCCTGACTAACAGAGAACAATCCTCAGTCCATAGTGGATCTATTCCTTACCTTTGTGCTCTGCTGCCTGTGCTTATTGGTTGGCTCTGTACTTTGTAAAGGAATGTTGCCTTTCAGGTCAGTTCAGTTCAGTTGCTCAGTCGTGTCTGACTCTTTGTGACCCCATGGACTGCAGCACTCCAGGCTTCCCTGTCTATCACCAATCCCCAGAGCCTGCTCAAACTCATGTCCATCAAGTCAGTGATGCCATCCAACCATCTCATCCTCTATTGTCCCCTTTTCCTCCTGCCTTCTATCTTTCTCAGCATCAGGTTCTTTTCCAGTGAGTCAGTTATTCACATTAGCTGACCAAAGAATGGGAGCTTCAGCTTTAGCATCAGTCCTTCCAATGAGTATTCAGGACTGATTTCCTTGAGGTTTGACTGGTTTGATCTCCTTGCTGTCCAAGAGACTCTCAAGAGTCTTCTCCATCACGACGGTTCAAAAGCATCAATTCTTTGGTGCTCAGCTTTCTTTATGGTCCAACTCTCACATCCATCCATGACTACTGGAAAACCATAGCTTTGACCAGACGGATCTTTGTTGGCAAAGTAATGTCTCTGCTTTTTAATATGCTGTCTAGTTTGGTCATAGTTTTTCTTCCAAGGAGCAAGCGTCTTTTAATTTTATGGCTGCAGTCACCATCTGCAGTGATTATGGAGCCCAAAAATATAAAGTCTGACACTGTTTCCATTGTTTCCCCATCTATTCGCCATGAAGTGATGGGACCGGATGCTATGGTCTTAGTTTTCTGAATGTTGTATAATTGCGTATTAATATACATAACAGTACATTCTCAAGGCTCTGCCTCTCAGGCTTTACCTTTAATGGTATAACAGTTTTCCATTCATATAGAGATAAAAAGTTGCAGAACAGAAAGTAACAATTGTCTTGTTGGAGGTTTACAGGAACATGGTGTCAAGACGTTTGTGGAGGTGTGCAGGACCAAAGGATTCTGACACCAAGAAGTTTATAACAATCAACCACACCCCATCCCCTTTTAGTATTAAAGAAACCTGAATTCCAACTCAGATAAGATGATTCTGTGGGACACTAGTGTTCATCTAGGTCTGCTGGCTTTTGGAGTAAAATTGCTATTCCTTGCCTCAACAACTTGTCTCTTGATTTTTTGACTTTCGTGTGGCAAGCAGTGTGAAGATGGACTCAGTAGCACCAAGAGTTAATTTCCATCATTCCATATTTTTCCATTGTTTGAAACAGTTTATGTGTGATTAAGATTATTTATTTAGCACACACCTTTGAGTACGTACTGTGCATCAGGCTGTTTTCTAGTCCCAGGGGATACTAGTCCCAGGGTAAGGGATAAGCAGAAGTCTCCTTAATATTTTGCATATTCCTTAATATTCAGACCAAATTTCCTGGCTCTAAGTATTTGAAAGTGAAGAAGAGATTTTTTCCTCTTCAACTCACTTTCATAGTTTTTGGCTCACTCAGCCTTCCTACTCTTCATTTTGCTTTTTAGATTTTTTTCCTAGGAACTTTTCTAATACATTTGCTTACTAATATGTTTAGAGGAAATTATTTATAATGTTAAATTACAATTTTTTGTCTCTGCTGTAGATGTTTATTTCTGCCTTTTCATTCTAACTCAGTCTTGTTAAAATTCTGTTTAGAGTTTAATCTGTTTTACTATTATTCAACTAGTTTTATTATGTTTACAATGAGCCATCTTTTAGCTCCTATTTTCTGCCCTTAACTTTACTATTTTCTTCCACTTCATTTCAAAGAAACTTTGGCTTCTAGCTTCTTGAAATGACCACATAACTAATTTATTTCCAATCTGTCCATTTAAAAATGCATTTCTTTAAATATCATTCCCACTGAAAGGAATCACGGCTTCTTGAAGAATTGCTTAGTCCAGATCTGGGACAGGAAATGTACAAAATGAGCCTGGAACATCTGTCACAATAGATAACAAAGAAGCTATCAAAGACTACCAAGGTCATAACAATAGGACCCTGAAGCCTAATTAAAGGGATTCATTGTCATTGGCCAAAGATGGCACAATATGACCATCAAAAAGAATAATATCTACAGAGGATTGAAATACACCATACATATAAAATCCATGAATTCATAATGATAACTAAAAATATCCTTCATAGAATCTTTGATGTTAGGAGATCAAATCACTATTCTGAAAACCCTGTAGAAAGGGAAAGTGTCAGTGTTTATCCTGCTTTTTCAATACAAAATATACCTCAGTTGATGAAGGAAAGCTCTTTTTAGAATCATTTTTGTTAATAAAAAATGACAAGCTAGGAGATCACCACTTTGCAGCTCCTAATGGTCAAACGAAGGTGAGCAATAATCCCTGATGGCTTCTAAAACCTCCTGAGTTGATGTGCTGGAAGTACACAGAATCACCTATGATGTATTCTTGCCCAAAATTCAAACCTTGACCAAATTAGATCTCAGCATCTAACTAATAGTTTATAGGAAGTACAGGGAAACAAAGAACATGTTAAATGACCCCATGAGGACAGAATCAATAAAATGCAAGCCATGGGAAATTCTACAAGGAAAACATCAGGCTTTTTTTCACAAATAATTAGCAAGAAAGAGAGAGAGAGAGAGAGAGAGTTGAACTTACAAATTGAAAGATAACTGAGACACACAAACCCAATGCAATATAGGGACCTTGTTTAGAATCCTGATTCAAATTAACTAACTAACTATATAAAAGTTATTGAGGAATTACTGTTAGTTGTTTTGGGTGTTATGATAGAATTGTGGTTTGTTTAAAAGAGAGAGATGCTTATCTTTTAGAAATACACACAGAAGGATTTTTGGATGGAATGATGTAATATATTTCACCCTAAGATAGTCAAATGCTAATAATGGTTGAAGCTGGATAATGGATACATAGAGTTTTATTATACTCTTCTCTACTTTTGTTTGAATTTTGCCATACTTAAAAAGAATGTACCTAAAGTTTTTAATTTGTTCTTCACTGGGACTTGGAATGTATGAATTTTTGTGTGAATTTTTTAAGAATAGAGTTTTTGTTTCCTATCTTCTTCTAGTTTTTCTGTACTCAAGCCCCACTGGCCTTAAAGGAAAGATGTTCTGGGAGCTTGTCTCCTGGTGCAGGATCCCAGGGTTTGGGTCCTCAATAATGGAGCTTGGATTCCTCTCTCCTGGGGAAAACCTTTCCAGTTGTGATTAAACTCCTATTTGTGGGTCCCCTACCTGGGAGTGTTGGTCTTGACTGTACCACATTTCCACCCCTCCTACTCATCTCCTTGTGATTCTTTCTTTAGATCTTTAGCTGTGGAAAATCTTTTCTGCTAGTTTTCAGGTCTTTCACACCAATAGCTGATCCATAAATAATTGTAACTTGGTGTGCCTTTGGGAAGAGGTGAGCTCAGAGTCTTCCTATTCTGCCATTTTGGCCAACACTGAATTGTTTGTTTGATATTGTATTGTGTAATTTCTTTATATAATTTGATATAAACCCCTTATCAGATATATTACTGGAAAATATCTTCTTCTACTCAGTAGTTTGTCTTTTGCTTTGTTGATGGTTTCCTTTGCTGGGCAAAAGCTTTTTAGTTGGATTTAGTCCTTTTTTTTTTTTTTCCTGTTGTTGCCCTCACCTGGGGAGATAGATCCAAAAAATATACCTAAGACTGATGTCAAAGAGTGTACTGGTTATCTCTTCTAGAATGGTTTCTGGTCTTACATTTAAATCTGTAATTCATTTTGAGTTTCTTTTTGTACATGGTTAAATAAATTGTTCTGGTTTCATTCTTTTGCACTTAGGTGTGCAGTTTCCCCAACACCACTTGTTAAAGAGATTATCTTTTTCCCATTGTATTTTCTTGCTTTCTTCATCATAGATTAACTAGCAATACATGCATTGATATATTTTGGGGCTCTCTATTCAGTTCCACTGATCTTTGTGTCTGTTTTGGGGTGAGTACCATACAGTTTTGATTACTAAAACTTTGTAGTATAGGCTGAAGTTGTGGACCATAATACCTCCATCTTTTCTTTGTTATTGTTCATTTCTAATTTAGTTATATCAAGAAATGTTGTCTGTATTGTATGATTTTATTCTTTGAAATAATTTGAGACTTCTCTTGTCACCTAATGCAATGTAGAATCAATTTTAAAAATAATTTAAAAATAAATGTTGCATTTAAATTTGTAAAGGATACGTTATTTATTTTGTGGGTTCAGAATTGTCACATCTGTTAGATCAGCTTGCTAATTATATTGCTTTTTATTATTACACTTTTAAAATTTGCTTGATCTATTTTTTTTAACAGAGCTGTATTAACATTTCCAGCTGTGACTGTAAATTTTAAAATTTTCTTTGAAATTTTCAACCTTTTTACTTTCTAGATATTGAGCCCATATAATTTATTTATTTGATTTATATTTTGAGCTTATTCTGGTTATTTATCACTGTAAAACAAAGCATGCTTTATGGTAAAACGCATAATATTTGTATTATGCTCATGAATTCTGAGTCAAGAATCTGTGCAGGGAACATTGGGGATTGCCTGTCTCTTCTCAACAACCTGTGGGACCTCAGTAATGAAGATGAAAATGACTTGAAAGGCTGGGCACTGGAATCACTTCTTCACACAAAGTCTAGAGCCTGAGCAGGGGTGACTCAAAGGCCAAGGCTAATGTCCAAGAGACTCACACATGACCCTTCACGAGTCTGACCTTTTCATAGCCTGGCATTCAGCTGGGTTCTGAGAGAGAGTGCCCTGATGAGGAGAGTCTGGAGCGCAGACATTTCAAGAGAACAAGTAATAAAATCTGACCAAGCCCCTCAGAAATCTCATAGCATCAGTTCTATTTCATCCTACTGATTTCTACCCAGAAACTAAAGCCAACTCAGTTTCAAGTGCAGGGAAAGCAGATTCTCTCCTCATGGGGAGTGGCAGGGTCACACTGCAGAAGAGTATGTGGGATGGGAAATATTTTTGTGGCAAACTTCGGAAAATACAATCTGCTTCAGAGTCTATGCTGTTTGGTGCATATTTGCAGCATTTATTATTCCATATTTTCTGTTTGAATGTTCTGGTTTTCCCCACTCCAGTACTCTTGCCTGGAAAATCCCATGGATGGAGGAGCCTGGTAGGCTGCAGTCCATGGGGTCGCTAAGAGTCAGACACGACTGAGCGACTTCACTTTCACTTTTCACTTTCATGCATTGGAGAAGGAAATGGTAGCCCACTCCAGTGTTCTTGCCTGGAGAATCCCAGGGACTGGGGAGCCTGGTGGGCTGCCGTCTATGGGGTCACACAGAGTCAGACACGACTGAAGCGACTTAGCAGCAGCAGCAGTCCTCCCTTATTTTTATTAATCTTAATTTTTATGCAATGAATATTGCTTACTTAGTTTTCTTTTTGGTAATATCTACATGATGTATTTTTTATTCTTTTATTTTTTCATCTTTCTTATGGCTTTATTTTAGATTCATCTTTTTAAAACTCCTTATAATCTCTATGACTTAATTGGTAATTGTAATAATATAGTTTGTTTACATGTATTTTGGTTACTAATATACTTTAGTCAGTTCCACTATCTTGGAAGAATACCTGGCATGTAGTAGTTTCTCACTATTAGTTACTGCTACCCTGATGTTGGGAAAGAATGAAGGCAGGAGGAGAAGGGGACAACAGAGGATGAGATGGTTGGATGGCATCACTGACTCAATGGACTTGAGTTTGGGCAAGCTCTGGGAGATGGTGAAGGACAGGGAAACCTGGCGTGCTGCAGTCCATGGGGCTGCAAAGAGTTGGACACAACTGAGCGACTAAATAACAACAGCTACTGCTGTTGCTGCTACTACTACGGTCACTACAAATACTATTCTTGAATTCCATTTCAGAGCCCTTAATCATGAAACCAGAGATAACTTTCTCATTTTCTTCTTACTTATTTCCCAAACTTCTCTACTGAAAACTGTTGTACTGCCATCTCTGTTTGGTAAAGGTGTTCCTCAGGGACTTTCAGTGTTTCCTGATATCTGGCGGGGGGAAGACAATTTTGTTCCTGGACCCATAACCATGGGGAATTTTCAGCACAGGCCCAATGTCAGATATCCTGATTAAGAACATAAGTTTAGAATTATTTTACCATTCACTAACTGCTTGACTTGGGACAAGTTACTTTCAGAACCTTAGTTTTCACATGTGGAATTGAAGATGTTGATTACAATGAAAAGTAAATTAAATAATGTGGCATGCTTATCACAGTGATTTTAAGTGGAAAATAATGGTTATTAGTATCATTTCCAGGAACACTTTTTGAAGGTCAACTCTAAGTTATGCCCTAAACTGAGCTCTGGGTACTGCATTCAAGAACCTGTTAGTGGGCAAGAAGTAAGCCTCCAGTCTCATCTTCCCCATGGGGACACACACCTTATCAGGATTTCTCCTTACATGGTCTGCAGGTAGCCTTTGCCATCTTAGTTTAATGACATGAAGTTGATCCAGATATCCTTTCCCAGCAGTGGTCTCATTTATGGTATGAGCATATATGCTGCCCATTGTGAGGTTTCTAATCATCTTCTTTGAAGATGAGGCTTAGCAGCACGCAAGGGCCTCAATGGGTAACAGAAGGGTGAACATTCTTGCTTTAAACAATTTAATCTTATTCTTTCTGCCAATGAGTTTCTTCTTCAGGGCTTATGAGTTCATTACATTTACAGGGTGAAGTGAGGCTAAAATTCAGCAGCTTTCTCTTCCATCACTCATGCACCTTCTGGGCTGGGCTGCATCAGGCAGGGATGGGGGCTACTTCCGCTTAGTAAAGTCCCCAAAGTATCAGGAATAAGCAGGATGTGCTAGGGAAGGTTGACTCATGCTACCACATTCCTTCTTTCTCTCATTGATGGTGGAAGTGTCCATGGTTCTGATGAATGCCATAGAGTTGGAAGGCTGCTTGGAGCTAGAGCTGCCTCCCTCTCCCTTTCAGCTGTTTTTGTCTTCCTGTAGTCTTAGCACAGTTTCATCCAAGGTGGGACTGACAATCCGTGTGGACAACTATTGTGTGTCCTCAGATGTAACGCCCTTCCTCAGAGGTTACCTGATTCTCTGTGCATCCATCCTCCACCAGCCATGCCTTTTACAATACAAGTGTCCCTTGGAATGGGCACATTTTTTTCTCAAGCTTGTTGGCAATCTGTGCCAGGCTTAGAGTAGGTGCAGCCTTTGGAAGGGAACACATTAGTAAAGTCCAGTGAACAGCCTGTCAAGTGAACTGGCACCAACAATGTTTCCGAAAATGTTGCTGAGGAGCTACCAAGAGTCCTGTCAAATTGGGAAGAGCACGCCAACACTTGTTTCAAATTAAGTATATGTAGTACACTGGTCTTTCCCATGTTCTGTATTCATGCCATAGAAATGCCTTCTTTTGCCCTTAAATAACTTCAAAATATTTTTTATATAAAGGCACAGCTTTCCTTAAAAATCTGATAGTTTTATAAAGATATGATTAATATTTATCGATTAACTAAACACTTGTCAGTTATCCACATACCACTTCATTCAATCTGCACAACTCTAGGTGAGGTGGTGCTTATTGAAACAAGATGAAATAAACTGCCCAAAGTCACACAGCTAGAAACAGAACATTCAAGTAATATTCCCAAGGTCACACAGAACTTCAATGTTATCATGAAGGCTTGAACTCAGGTCTTGTGATTTCAGATAAAATACTCTTGTTGTAGTATATGACCAGCCTCTCATTTCTGTTTCATAAGTCACTTAATCTTGCCTGGTAAATCACCATAATTAATCTAATACTAATCTTATCTTCTCTATTCACTCTTGCAAGTTGACAAACACTGGTTGACTGGCTCTGTGATCCAGGTGGGTGCTGACTCACTACTTCCCAGGACCTCTCCTCATGGGCTCCTCTTCCCTTGTTCCTATTTTACTTTCTACTTCCCTTGTAATTATCTGATTAATATCACTTTTTCCCTAGACCATAAACTATGCTCACTACATATGCACAGTGCTGGGTACACTGCAGGTGGTCAGAATTTTTTTTATCAAATGAGTGAATGAATAAATGAATAAGTCCCTCCACCTGACACTCCCATCCATATTCTTTTGATTTTGCCTTTCTGATTTTATTGACCATTCCATTTTAACCTGAACCTTCTGCTCTCGCTTGCCTGGTCTTGTTTCTTACTAACATGCTCCTTGTTCTTATCATTATCCATTTCTCTTATGATGTTGCCCTGCTTGAGATATCCTTTCTGCCCCATGCACATACATTTTTTCCCCCTCCAATGCTGATCAACTCTCCAGCCTCCCATGAAGTCTTCTTTGAATGTTCAGAACATTACAGACCATTATCTTCCTTTTTGTATGGCTAGCCATCTTTATTCACCTCTCCAAGCAAAATGGCAACCTCCTTGATTAAAAACATATAATATTAGTTTTGTGCATTCCTCTGCAGGCCATGTAGTGAATAACTAATAGCTGGTAAGTGATAAGTGATGATTGCACATGATTTGCTGGTTCGACCACTCAGCAACTGGGGAAATGGTGATACTGAATGGTGATACTGTGTAACATCTCTAAAACTACATGCCTAATGGTAGTGAAAGTGAAAGTTGCTCAATCATGTCCAACTCTTTGTGACCCCATGGACTACATAGTCCATGGAATTCTCCATGCCAGAATACATGAATGGGTAGCCTTTCCCTTCTCCAGGGGATCTTCCCAACCCAGGGATCAAAACCAGTTCTTCCACATTGCAGGTGGATTCTTTTCCAGTTGAGCCACAAGGGAAGCCCAAGAATACTGGAGTGGGTAGCCTATCCCTTCTTCATCGGATCTCTACGACCCAGGAATTGAACCCAGGTCTCCTGCATTGCAGGCAAATTCTTTAGCAACTGAGATATCAGGGAAGCCTCAAGGTAAGAGAGGAATAATAACATCTACCTTGTAAGGCTGTTTTGAGAATAAAATGAGATAAACCCTGTAAAGAACTTAGCACCTTGATTGTATTTGTTATATACTCAATAAATGATATTCAGGATAGGGCAGGTTATAGTGAAGAAATAAGCAAGCCCAAAATCTCAATGCCTTAACCAAGTGAAGGTTTATAGCTTGTCCATGCTATATATATATACATGTCCAACAGGGATTGTTTTTATTCATCAGTCACTCAGGGACCAGGCTGAAAAAAGTTCATTTTGACAAGTGCATCCATGATCACCTTGGAAAGGGGAAAGAATTGTAAGGAATTGTGACTGATTCTTAGAGCTTATTCCTGAAAGTGGCATGTCACTCCCACACATATTTCATTGGCCCAAATGAGAAATCTGGTCATGCGTAATTTCATGGGGGGTGGTGTGTACAACCCTATTCTAGAGTAGCCTGGGAAAGTTCCCTTATCTATAAAAGGGTAGTGATAATGACTGTACCTATGTCATAAGGTTATAATAAGAATAAAATGAGTGATTGCATATTAAGTGCATGTAACCATGCTCAGCATATAGCTAAGTGCTTACTAAATATTAGCTGTTAATATTCTATCTAAAGAATGAGCCATTTGACATATGCAATCGTGTGGGTTCATTTAACCATTTCATAAAACTTAATCAAGTGTCTCATAAATGTGAGACCCTGTGCTAGGTGTTGAGGATCACAGAAATCATGACACAAGGTGCCACTGTCAAGTGAGGATAAGCTGGAAACTCTTTTAGTTCGGATTCAAAATCTTGACTCATGCTAAGATGTACCAAAGAGGTTTCTGAAATCTTACAAAGATCACAGAGTCTACCCATTAATTGGACATATTTTATGTCACTAATATATTTAAGGTACTGCCAAGTTTTGACAGCAATTGTGAGATTTATTTATTCTCTGCTTTAAGTTAGCTGGATATTTGTTCTACATTTTCCCAGTTTATGAAAAGTTTTTTGGTATGCCTTTCCTTGTAGATAATAACAGTATATAACAATAAAGCTTACTGGTTACATAGTCCAGAGACCTGAAGACTATATTTCCATGTCCCCAGGAAGTAATCAGGACTTCCTTGGTGGCTCAGATGGTAGAGAATCCGCCTGCAATGCAGGAGGTCTGGGTTCAATCCCTGGGTTGGGAAGATCCTCTGGGGGAGGGCATGGCAACCCCCTCCAATGTTCTTGCCTGGAGAATCCCCATGGACAGAGGAGCCTGGTGGGCTACAGTTAAGGTACTGCCAAGTTTTGACAGCAATTGTGAGATTTATTTATTCTCTGCTTTAAGTTAGCTGGATATTTGTTCTACATTTTCCCAGTTTATGAAAAGTTTTTTGGTATGCCTTTCCTTGTAGATAATAACAGTATATAACAATAAAGCTTACTGGTTACATAGTCCAGAGACCTGAAGACTATATTTCCATGTCCCCAGGAAGTAATCAGGACTTCCTTGGTGGCTCAGATGGTAGAGAATCCGCCTGCAATGCAGGAGGTCTGGGTTCAATCCCTGGGTTGGGAAGATCCTCTGGGGGAGGGCATGGCAACCCCCTCCAATGTTCTTGCCTGGAGAATCCCCATGGACAGAGGAGCCTGGTGGGCTACAGTCCATGCGGTTGCAAAGAGTCAGATACAACTGAGCAACTAAGCACAGCAATGCTGCTGCTAAGTCACTTCAGTCATGTTCGACTCTGTGCGACCCCATAGACGGCAGCCCATCAGGCTCCACCGTCCCTGGGATTCTCCAGGCAAGAACACTGGAGTGGGTTGCCATTTCCTTCTCCAAAGCATGAAAGTGAAAAGTGAAAGTGAACAAGTCGCTCAGTCGTGTCCGACTCATAGCGATCTCATGGACTCCACAGTAGGAGGTAATCAGTCCAAGGACTACTCTTTCTTATAACCACGAGAGGGCAGTAGCAACTCACTGATGCATTAGGACAATTATACCCTGATCAAATGAGGTTATAGGGCTTCCCATAACTTAAAGCGTCTATCTGCAATGAGGGAGACCCAGGTTCGATCCCTGGGTTGGGAAGCTCCCCTGGAGCGGGAAATAGCAACCCATTCCAGTATTCTTGCCTGGAGAATCCCATGGAGCGAGGAGCCTAGTAGGCTATAGTCCACGGAGTCCCAAAGAGTTGGACACGACTGAGCGATTTCACTTTCACTTTTCATTCCTGGGATGCAAGGATAGTTCACATTTACAGATCAATAGGCATGATACACCACCTAAGTGGAATGAAGGATAAAAATCATATGATCATTTCAATAGATGCAGATAAGGCACTTGACAAAATTCAATATTCTATCATAATAAAAACTCTTAGCAAATTAGGTATAGAGGGAATGTGTCTCAACATAATAAAAACCATATTTGACAAGTCCACAGCTGACATCATAGTCAACAATGTAAAGCCAAAAGCCTTTCTCCTAGATCAGGAACAAGACAAAAGTGCCTCCTCTCACCACTCCTACTCATATGTACTGGAAGTCCTAGTCAGAGCAATCAGACAAGAGAAAGAAATAACACATCCAAATCAGAAAGGAGGAAGTAAAATTTATCTTGCTATATATAGAGAAGCACCAGTTGTCTGAGGTCAAACCTTTAAGGAACAGCCTATATCTGGTGGTCGAGCAAAGCAGAGGTATAAAAGCTTGGCCACTTTGACCTGACATGGGAAATTATGGCCAGTAACATTTGTTCTAGGTCTTATCTTTGGGTTGGATAAGGTTTTTATCAGGGTTGCATTTCAGTTTGGCTTCTCCCTCTGCCCAATTCTACATCCTCCCTTTGAATTCCTTTATTGAGATTCAAAAACATTTTGTACCTCAAACTCCATCTCAAGTGTCAGCTTCTAGAGAACTCATCTGATCACATTTTGCCTTCTACCTTGAAATGTATCAGCTGTGTTACAATTCCAGGCCTTACCACCATTTCAAGAAAATTTTGTTTAGCAAAGTTCAAAATAATTGAAGATTTACAGAAAGTAAAAGCAAATATAGTGACCTTCTTGGCTTGTTCTTCTGCCCTTCTGTAAGTCTGTCAACTATAGCCATTAAGTTGGCCCCAGTGAGGATTCTGGGCTCAATTTTCCCTTAGCAAGCCCTTTATTCCATATCTAAGTAACTAGGTTCTTAGATTCTTTCATGACTAAGCCCCCACCTTGTATCTTATTTCCAGTAACTACTCAATCTTGTGTCCTGTGTGTGCTGTTTACCCCAGTGGTTCTGGGCTGCTGGGCCAGATTAACAGAGCATAGAGGAGAAAGCACCTGCTTTGTGCAGGCCTTTTGTTTGCTGTCTCCGCTCTTTCTCTACCTCTCCTTCCTTTAGCATGTAATTTTCCATGATGAGTTTTCATATAAAAATGATAACCTAAAGACGGTACTACTTTTTCTTTGCATGGACTTTTCTTTGCTTCCTTATTTGGTCTCCATCCTTGCCTTCTCTCCTACATCCTCTTTTTATTTTCTTACTCTTCCTTTTCCTGCAATTATTGATTTTTCTTCAAGAGAACACAATTAGACAAAGAGATAAAAGACATGCTGCCTTCTCTCAGGGAGCTCCCAGTACACTGTGGATTCAGAGAAATGAACATGTAATCTCCAAGTGAGTGCTCAGTTCTGCCTCAGTGAGGACCAACGGCTCCCTGGGAGCAGGGTGCATGTCTTGATGAAGGTGAGGCTTGGTGTCAGGACTGAAGGATTAACTTCTGGATTCTTGGCTACACTTATTCCTGAAGCTTTGGGCAGTTTAAGATCTATGACATGCAAATGTAATGAGCTTGTCATTTCTTTTATACAGATGACTTTCTCTGATATGTTTGAAGGATATTTTAAAACAGTTATTTCAATATGAAAATTTCATCTGAAATCTTCTGTTTGCGTTCTTCGCTTGTCTTATGCACCATATCATTACATGATATGTACATGATATGTACATGATTTGTACATGATAACTCACCAGGTTTGGATTGTATTACCTCAAGTATCTCAAGGAGACCTGCGTAATCAAAGTTTAGCAGTACATTGAGTATCTCCATGTTTCCTTCTGCTTTTGAGTACATACATGCAGATTTTCTCATCACACATGACACTCTATATTTTAAAAGAGTAATGATATTTCTCAGTCAGAGGAAAGTTCATCAAAAGATACCATTTTTCAAACCTGAGACTTAATGGCTTGGGGCATATTCTGAGGATGTCTTGTGCCAGCATCCTTCTCTCCCTCTGTACATTTGTGTGTTCTCCCCCTACAGGCTGTGAGGGTGGGATGCTGCCCTGCCAATGCCCAGGAATCTCTGCATCGTGGTAATGTCAGACTTTGGTCATGTGTCAGATATTTAGCTTAATTTCCTCATTTTCAGGAGAACTAAGTGAAAAAGGTATGCTGATTGCTAACCTGTACCAAGTTTTTTTTTTTAAACAAATGTCTAATACTGTAACACTTGAATGATTGATTCCTTGATAATTCACTTTTAAATCCATTATTGTTATTGTTTAGTGGCTAAGTCATGTTTGACTCTTGCGATCTCTTAAACTGTAGCTTGCCAGGCTCCTCTGTTTTCCCAGGCAAGAATATTGGAGATTTGCCATTTCCTTCTCCAGGGGATCCAACCTGTGTCTCCTGCATTGTACGCAGATTCTTTACCACTGAGCCACCAGGGAAGTCCTTTAAAGCCATAATATTACTTTTCATCAACAATTTTGTTGACACAAACTAATTTCACTATTTAGAGTTAAATAGATATCAGTGGAAATAACATAAATTTTATCACAGTCTAATGTCCTAGAATCTTCTAGCAATCTTACTTAATGTCAGCAGTAGAAACAAAATCTAAACAATAGACAGCGTCTGAAGAACTAGTTCTAACTGACTCAGAAGAGGCCATAAATAAATTAGATTTGCTCAGAATTTTGTATCTCCCATTACTTACTTACATTAAAACCAAATCAAGTTAGTATTAGCTTTTGAAAACTAATACATATTTTAAAGTAAAATCAGTCAGTCCTCAGAAATCATGGAGCACCGAATATCTATCTCAACTGGCTTTAAGTCCATTCCCTTAGTTATTGGTGGTACCCATAAATGAGAAATATTGCCCCATTCTGCATCCTATGCAGAGAAATAACAGAGCTGTTAGTCCCTGTCCAGCACACGAGCCACTTCTCAATCTGTAACAGAATGATGTTCTGAAACAACCTTCTTACTCAAACCATCAGCTAAAGCATTCTTCATAGCCTGACCACCTGCAGCCCTGCTTGCCTCACAGACACACTGGGGTCAAAGCGTCTGCCCAAGTGATGGGCTTGGACCATCTCAAGACTGACCCGCTGCTCTGCACGTATTCAAGGAAATTCCTGAAGGACAATGAGATGTCCCCAGAACTAGCATGTGCCCAACGAATTCTTGATGACACGAGTGCCTTGAACAAGAGATTCCCCAGTTGTCTCCAAAGAGAAGCCCATCTTCTAGAAATCTATCTTAACCCCATAAATGACCCTTAGGTGGACACTCCTACTTATTAGTTTTGCTAGTTGTAAACACCATACAAATCCTTGAGAAATTATGCTATTTTCCCACAAAGCCAAAACAAAACAAATACTCATCACATTCTCCGTTAATGTATTTGACATAAATTGCGTTTAAGCAGAACTAGGGTGTGATCGCAGAGCTGTTTGATGACAGCCATTTGTGCACACTGCTTACTTATGCTCTGGGTTTATTACTGATATTATTCTGTACGAAAAATGAATCTTCCCATGTTGAGAAATTAACTTGGTCTTAATGGAGATAGTCTAAGAGGTCACAAAAATAGAGCAATTAATTCAGCATTTCTGTCTCCAAGTGATGGGTTACAACAAATTATGAATTGTAATTATGGTTATAAAACATCAGAGCATTTGGCAAAATCAGTTAATTTTTTCAAGACAAACCATTCAGAATTGGCTTTGGCTTTTGATTGAATTATTCGCATCTTCATTTGGTGCTTTGCCATCATGTATACACACATGAGGAGGCTCCAGGGGCAGGATTTTGGTGGTAGTGCCAAATACAAGAAGGAAAGGAGAATGGCCATGGATGTAGGTTTGGTTTCTTGAATTCACTTGAAAACTCACTTCTTTGGAGATAACCCTGCTAAAACCCAGTATGTTGCATCTTGGTTTCAGTTTATAATTAGATTTGTATATGTGGGTGCTCAGCAGTAAATAATCCATCTGCCAGTGCAGGAGACTTGGGTTCAATCCCTGGGTCAGAAAGATCCCATGGAGAAGGGAATGGCAATCCACTCCAGTATTTTCGCCTGGAGAATTCTATGGAGAGAGGAGCCTGGTGGGCTAGAGTCCATAGGGTCACAAGGAGTCGGACATGACTGAGCGGCTGAACACGCTTTGAGAATTAGGAATAAAGTAAATGAAATACTCATTTCCCAGGTCAAGGTCCCAGTATTGAGTGAAGAATGGGGACCCTAAGAGGACTTGCCCTGCTCTCCGTGTTTCTGGCTAAAAGCTAACTTGTCTTCTTTCTATGTCATATTCTGCAAGTAGAGCTGAATTGTGGAAGTCACAGACAGAATTAACCAGATCAGATAAATTGCCTTGGGGAAGAATGACTCAGAACTTACTGTGAGTGTATCCAATGACTCCTGACTGTGGGGAGCAGAACCATGAAATATATACTGGGAAGGATTAGATATTCTCTTTTCTCTTTCTTTCTTCCATCTTCCCTCTCTCTCCACTACTTGTCTTTTGTTTCTCTGCCTTCTTCCTCTTTCCCATCTTTCCTGTCCAAATGATAGGGATAGTCTTGTCAAAGCTATAAAGGAGAAAAGAAGGACTTTTGAAACAGAGGCTAGTCAGGTAACAGGTTTGGCTGAGATGAAAGGATGAGAGTTGGGAGTAAAAAAGAAATTTGGGCATGTACTCATGCAGATGACATTGAAAAGTGGGGTACTTTAGTCCCAAAGGACAATTGTGAGCTTGGTAAATTCCTGAGCATGAAATTGATGTGATAAACATAGTATCGAGAAGGCCATTTTACTAGTGAGTGGAGCTAACTGTGGCAGAACCTAATATTTCTTTATCAAAGCACAGAGCCATCCATCTGGCCCAGTTCTAGGTCATAGAGTCTACAAGTATCCTAATTAACTGAAGAATTGATTGCTGTCAGCAGGAGACCATTCTGGAAGACTTGAAGATGCTTCTAATACATACACATGGCCATTTCCTGCTGTCTCCAGACTTAGAGTTCCTCTCCAGAACACCTGGGCCCTCCTTCATGGTTCAGCTGGAATGCCTTCATTTTAAGGACATTTACCCTGACCTGCTCCATTTGATTACTTTCCTCTGTCATTGTTTGCACACACTACTCTTTTCACCTGCCCCTGTGGGATCTTGCCCTCTGAAGAGGCTCTATCTCACTGCACTCCTATTGCCCCTTGGGAGCAGCGACTGTCTTTAACTCTCCAGTCAATGGCCCCAATACTGTGCATCACATATCAGGTGACTATGGATTGACTGAGCTTCCTTAACTCTAGACAACCAAGTGGGACGTGCAGATGTCATTCCATAACTTCACTGGGAAACATTGGTTTCAAATACATCTTGTCCTAAGAAGAGGCCAGAATGTGAAAAGTTAGATTTGATGGGACTGAGTTAGGCTATTTGCAACTCTGACTTTCTGTGATCTAAGTGCAAAGTTCCTTAGAAGGAGGAGGAGGCAGGGTCAATGAGGCTATTTGCTAGGATTATCTAGAGGAGTTAGGGGCTGGAAACTAAGCACCCTAATCCTCCTTAACTTGTTCACATGGCTCAATCTCATCAAGCATTCTTTGCATCAGAAACTTTAAGCCAAACCAATCCAAAGTAAGGCCTCTTTGTTGGTACAGCAAATAGAGAAGCAAAGACACCAATCTGCAGGCTCCCTAATCTCCTTGGATCTTGTTCAGGATACATGTGGCTGGTGACAGACAGCATGGTGTTGATCTCTCAGACTGGGTCGCAACAGCTGCAGGACTTTCTACCTTCAGAGACATCAGCACATTTTCCCATCAAGTAGGATGCAGGAAGTAGGGATGCCACTTTGGGGCCAGGGCTCATACCTGTCACAGTGATTTTCTTTCCAGGGCATTATTCTAGAAGCTGGTACTCATTTCTCCTTGGTTGATATATACCTAGGGCCCACCTAGTAGAAGCAGGAGTCTAAATCTCATTGGCTCTACTGCTTATTTTCCTTAGTGAGTTTGGTAAAATACCAGAATTAAAATATTCTTGCGTAAATGCTTGATGTCTAGTATAAAGGTGCTACTTTTGCTTCTTGTTCACAATACTTGATCCACATAAACAAAACAAATCCCTACTCCCATTCTCTTTCCTTTACTACTAAAGCATAATGCTAATCTCAGTTCTCAGTTCAGTCACGCAGTCGTGTCCGACTCTTTGCGACCCCATGAATCGCAGTACCCAGGCCTCCCTGTCCATCACCAACTCCCGGAGTTCACTCAGACTCATGTCCATTGAGTCTGTGATGCCATCCAGCCATCTCATCCTCGGTCGTCCCTTTCTCCTCCTGCCCCCAATCCCTCCCAGCATCACAGTCTTTTCCAACGAGTCAACTCTTCGCATGAGGTGGCCAAAGTACTGGACTTTCAGCTTTAGCATCATTCCTTCCAAAGAAATCCCAGGGTTGATCTACTTCAGAATGGACTGGTTGGATCTCCTTGCAGTCCAAGGGACTCTCAAGAGTCTTCTCCAACACCACAGTTCAAAAGCATCAATTCTTCAGTGCTCAGCCTTCTTCACAGTCCAACTCTCACATCCATCCAGGCCTCCCTGTCCATCACCAACTCCCGGAGTTCACTCAGACTCACGTCCATTGAGTCTGTGATGCCATCCAGCCATCTCATCCTCGGTCGTCCCTTTCTCCTCCTGCCCCCAATCCCTCCCAGCATCACAGTCTTTTCCAACGAGTCAACTCTTCGCATGAGGTGGCCAAAGTACTGGACTTTCAGCTTTAGCATCATTCCTTCCAAAGAAATCCCAGGGTTGATCTACTTCAGAATGGACTGGTTGGATCTCCTTGCAGTCCAAGGGACTCTCAAGAGTCTTCTCCAACACCACAGTTCAAAAGCATCAATTCTTCAGTGCTCAGCCTTCTTCACAGTCCAACTCTCACATCCATACATGACCATAGGAAAAACCATAGCCTTGACTAGACGGACCTTAGTCGGCAAAGTAATGTCTCTGCTTTTGAATATACTATCTAGGTTGGTCATAACTTTATTTTAACACACTCCTTTTATACTTTAGCAGGAAGTCAGAGGGGAGACCTATGTTTAAAATGGTCTGTCCCAGGGACTTCAGGTCTGAATGACTGTTAGAGGGAGACTGGCAGATGGCTGGAGGAGTGTGAGCAAACATGTAAATAAAAGACTATTACAGAAAACATCAAAGAGTCTAGTTGTTTGGGGGGTTGGCTGTATAGAAAGTAAAGCTGGGCAAGCAGGTTGAGCTCATATTGTGTAGGATCCTGAATTGGATGGGTAGTGGGTGAGCCATTGAATGGCACAACTAGTGCTATGATTTACAGAGATTAATTTGATGGTGGTATGTAGATCACTTTAATCTGTTATCATCTCCAACAACAGAATGCTGACCCTTGTTGGAGAAGTTTTTATGAACTCTGCAGATAGCACTGAAAACATATTTTCTTCTATCACAGCAGGTTGGTAATTTCAGCTTAGCAGTCCTTCTATGTGCTGTCAGTCCATCCCTCATCTGTTCCCATAATGAACTATTGCTATCCCTATTAAAAACTATTTTCTTTTGAAACTTGGAAATTTCTTATTTAGTAGATTTGACTAAAGCAATTACTATAAACAATGAAAAAACATTTAAAAATTATAAACAAAGGGATGCCTCTGATTTGCATGTGGGAATGTTCACTTCAGATAGAGAATGAAGATGGGGTTGGGAGTAAGGTTAAGGGGTGGAAGAGGCAGGGGAGAGAAGATGGGGTCTAGAGTCATTCATTATCAGTGGAGATGAAGGGGAGAAAATAAATGTGTGAGGTGTTCAGAAGATGAAATTCACAGGACTTGGATTATAGACTGGATATGAAGGTAGGGAGAGCAGGAACCATCTCTCAGGTTTCTGACTCTAGTGACAGGTGGAGGTCATACTGCTAGGGATCCCAAGGTGAGGGCAGGTGAGGAGGGAGATGATGAATTATTTCTGGAAGCTTTGGAAAGATAGAATCGTCTCCAGACTCTACTTATAAAACACTTTTTAATCCTCAATTTTGAAGACCATCTGCTAGAGTTGCCAAAGTTTTTTTAACATGAAATTTGCTGGTTTCATTGAGTTGCCTCTGCTTGTGTACCGCTTATGATAGAAGTGTTCCATCGCAATTTTCTTACCAAGATGGGCATGCTTCGATGTTGTTATTATAAAAGCTTCTAAACAGGCCACCTCAACTTTGATAGTCTTCTGGATTGATTTAGTGAAAAAGAAAAAAAGATCCTTCCCTATTTCTGACACTTACTATGTGTATCACACTCCATGCATAAAAGGCACATTATATTGCTGTAGATGCTTCATTTCTGATTCTGGTAGAGGCTTGGTACTTTGACCCTACCAAATTGCGTCCTATATTTATATTATTAAACTAGAGGGAACATAAAGATCTATGTAATTTTTTCTCCCTAAAGCTGGAACATGAAACAATAGCTCCTACTTTCCTGCCTTAGTCAAAGGAGGGTGTCTCCTCCTTAACTGCTAAATTGCCTTGTAAGATCCTGTGAATCCAGGATTCAATGGACTACATTTACTAAAGAGCAGGGTGGCTGTATTTCAAAAGTAGAACTGGGCCTGCTGCTTTCTTTTTCACTGCCTGAATCCTATTCCTGCGATGTCGTGGTAGAGGCTGGCTAGAGGCATGCATGCAGTTAAACTTACAACCTATTCTGTGACTCAGAAAAGTCACTGGCTATCGGGGGCTATGAGTCCCAAGGTCTGGGTCTCTGGCTGAAAGTAGAAAATGCCATTTTGCCTTCGTGTTTTTCTCTTCTCCACACCAATTTTGACCAGAAAGTTGTGCTGTGCATTGGGAGATTCTGGGTACTGATGACTAAAATCAGTACTTGCTTTCCTTTCAAATAGCATCTTTCTGTGTGTGCTCCAGAGTCAGGAAGGACATGTAACTGGACATCCTGAACCCCTGAATGTATGTGACTGTCTTGGAGAGAGTAGGATGGAGTGGAATTATGCTGTCCTGGTCAGAACATGGTCAGGCTCATGCTTCTCTAACCATTGTGTGGGTATTCCCACTTTCTCCCAGCCCTAAATCTAGTATTATGCTCTCCTCTGCCCAAAGGATTGGATTTCTTGTGCTGGAACAATGCAGTTTTCCATGACTGGGTCTGTTATCTCCTCTGTCCTACTGTCTGCTAAAGTTTGGGCCTCATCTCCAGTTAGATTGGCACTTGAGTTCTGGACTCTGCCTTGGGCTCAGATCATACCACTCACTTCTATGAATTGATCTGAGTTTCAGTGATTATTTCTGGGTCCATGTACCAAACCCCCTAATTGCAACAGGATGAATGACCCTCAGCTTTGCTCTTGTAATTAGAAAGTGAGCCTTCCCCCATCCCACACCCCAGGGGATTTGCAGAGATCCTTTCTTTGGGTTGTTCTTATGATAGGTAAGCCTGACTTGTGGCTGCTAAAGTGACCCTCCGTCTGCTCCATGCTGTAATGTGTACAAGGGGATGTTCCAGTCCTGAGGAAAAAGAGACATTGTATTGATTTTCTTGATTTTAAATGACAGCATAAGAGACTTAGAACTGGGATAAGAAAGAGCTTCTTGCCTCCAGGTATTCACTCATTCAGTGTTTACCATACATGGGCTTTTTGTCAGCTAATATTTCTATTGTTAGGATGATAAGGATGACATGAGCGCAGGATCTCCCGAAGGAATGGGGAAGACTTTCAATGCAGCCTGGTTGATTCTCTGATAGAACAGAGGCCCATAGGAATAGTGAGACCTCACCCAGCCTTGGAGTTAGAGGGCACTGCTGATGGCCAAAACTGGCTTATGAAGAGCCGAGTAAGAACTAGAAGGTGACGAGAGGAGACAAGAGATGTCAGGCAGAGGGGACGGCATGAACCAAGCACTGGAGGTGAGTTTGAGACCAGCATGGATGACTGGGGGAAGTCTGAGGTCTTGTGCCCTGGGCAACTTTAAGAAAAGGCTATGTCTAAACCACCAGGCTGTGTGCATAGAACATGTGATGCCAAAGGCAGGGTAAGCCTCCTGTAATTTCACAAGGTCACTCTAGACTCAAGATTATGCTGAACATTTCCCCCCTGACACATAAACTTTCAAATCACTTGGGATTCTCAGAAAGCTAGATGACAAGTTCAAGCACATCAGTCATTTGGTAGTAGCTTCAGCATCCTGTGTACAGAGGAACCTGGTAGGCTACAGTCCTGGGGTTGCAAAGAGTCAGACACAACTGAGCGACTCTGTTTTCGCTTTTAGCATCTTTGGTGTATACTGAATTTCCCTCAATGAAAGTAGAACTCTGCCTGCTTTCAGTCACTGCTCTCCCAGAAGAAGTGAGGGTGGGGTGCTGGAAGTAAATGCTCTGGCTGTATCCTTCTTTTATACAGAGCCATGAAGTACATTATATTCCCTGCTGGCCATTTCTTCATAAAAAGACACCTCTCCTCCTTCTGTGGTGTGTATTGGAGCCCATTAATTGGAGCTAGCCTTTCATAGCAAGCTTAAAATTTCTTCCTCTCTGTCCCTCTTTTCCACCCTCTTGGTTTCAGAAAGCAAGGACAGGTCACTGCTTTTGTTGTGAACATTTGGATGAAATGTTCTGACAAATACACATATGTGTGTACACAAAAGCATGAAAACCCATTTTTCATTGGAAGTGTTTTGTTTTCCTTGTGTTTTTAACTTTAAATGGCGCTTACGCTCCCCTTCTTAGGCTAGTCTTCCAGGTTGCTTTATTTCTCTGTGCCCATGCTTTCAAGGGACAGAATAATAGCTTTTGTTTCAGAAGCACAGGACAAAGGGACCATGAGGTCTGCATTATATCCATAACGGTAGATTTGGATGGCAAAGCAGAGGTTGGGGGACAGTGAGAATGAGTGTCTTCCATTGGCAAGCCTGAGTTCTTCTAGCAACACGGGCACAATGGGCGCCATCCTGAGCATAGAACAGGCTCTGTTGTCGAAGATGCCGACACACTCATTTACATCCCACACAATGGGCCCCACGCAGCAACCTTGTCCAACTCAGTGGCACCTGCTTCTCCAGGTGATTGTTATGAAACGAAAAGAACTTTGCTCCTGTGTATCCATTGAAGCTTGAGTGTTAACGTTTCTATCTTTGAAAAAAATTAAAATTTGTTTTCCCATTCTTTTCTTTGTTCGTCTCTCCAAAGTGAATGGACTAAAGTGAAGTTCAGCTTTGGTTCCAGAATCAGGAAATCCAGGGGACAATTTGAGATGGTTGGTATGAAAAGAAGAGAGCGGATGAACATAAAAAATTAAAGAAGCTCTTGGTTGCTGCATCTCTTTCATCCTATTATCAATGAGGAAGGGGAAAATGACCATCTCAGGCTTAGACTCCATGAAGAGTGATGACTGGTAGGGGCTTGGGCTTCCTGGGTCAACACTAATAAATTGTTTATGGCTCAGGACAGGACCCAGCCAGAAGAGTTCTCCTCTACTTATTGAGGACCTAAGCCCACAGACCCTCACTCTCTCCTCCTGGAGATATTCCATTGCTGTGGAGACAAGTTCAAATCCATGTCAGCACCAGTGTTTATGGAAATTCCAATGCCTTCAGGCTTACTTAACTTGTTATTTCAAAATTTAATGGTTTATTTTAAATTCTATACTTATAATCTGTTTTCTTTTAGTTTGTGTTCAGTTAGGCAGCAGTACAATGCCCTCCCCACCTCACTACCGTGCTTTGAAATGAGGATTTTTTTTTTTTCTTCTGGAAGTTAACTCATTTAGGAACTTCTGGAGTCAGAGTGTCTGGGTTTGAATACCAGCTCCAACTACCAATAGCCACATACCTTAGACAAGCTAGTTATCATAGTAGGGTCTTACTTTTCCTGCTAAATGGGGATAATCATAGTGTACCCTTGGACAGCAGAGAGATCAACCAGTCAATCCGAAAGGAAATCAATCCTGAATATTCATTGGAAGGACTGATGCTGAAGCTGAAGCTCTAATACTTTGGTCGCCTAATGCAAATAACTGATTCATTGGAAAAGATCCTGATGCTGGGAAAGATTCAAGGCGGGAAGAGAAGGGGATGACAGAGGATGAGATGGTTGTGTGGCATCATCAACTCAATGGACAGGATTTGAGCAACTTCCACAAGATAGTGAAGGACAGGTGCCAGAAGCCAGCGTGAGGAATCCCACCTGTGACAGGGTCATGCGGCAGAGATTTGATGGGCAAGGATGAGTCACATCTCAGGTTTTCCCCCTGGTATTTCCTGAGCATGTACCCCCAAAATAAGAATCTGCCTGCTTTTCCACTCTTCTGATTTTCTCTGGAAAAAGTTAACTCAAGGCTTGAGTCTCCTGCATTTGAAAGGAGTGTTTCAGCTCAACCCCTCTGATAAGGCTCTAACTTAAACGCTCCAACTTGCCTAACAGGTTCCCTGGACCTTGCAGCCCCCAATGGCGAGGGGCACAAAGCTTGAGTATCTTAAAGTTACAGAGCCTTTTCAAATTCATATTGGTGACAGGATTTCATGGTTAACTCAATGATTGCTGCCAGACCTCCTTGTTTTTTATCTATCAGGCACCCGGGAAGATGTTAATCAATGTAAACGGGATATGGAAAAGGATATATAGTAGTTTGATGTTAGCAACACTAGACTTTTGAGTTAATTACTTTTCTTTTGCTATAAATCACTGTACTTCTTTTTGTTACAAATTGCTGTATCTTTGATATGTAACTTTATTTAGTGTTTTCTGAGAGTGGCATCAGACTTTGGAAAGATTAACACAAATGAGTCTTCTGGTTAACAAACCCTTATCAGAATAGAGCCATAAAATATTAATTGGCCTTTGGCCAGAAGATGATGTAAATCACTTAGGGCTTGTGTATACAACTAGGTATGCAGAGAGAAAAGCCTGGTTTTTGATAAAAGTTTGGGCTGCTAACACTGCATAACTTTGTGTTAGTCATTGATCTTTATGTATAAAAGGCCTTTTGAATAATAAAGGACGGACCAGTTTCTCAGACTATTCTCTTGAACTAGTTTCTTGGAAATCTGGCTCCCCCCATGTCACTCGCCTTTTCTCTTTCTCTCTCTCCTCCTACTCTAATTTCAGGCTGAATTCCCATCTGGAACGGGGAGGCTCACCACGTCTACTTACTTGCCCCGGCTTCTAAGATCTGCGCGAAAAGCAGCCCATGTTGGGGCACCTTTAGAGATTCAAGCAGGCGCTGGTGGCCCCACATAGATGGTGCAAGCTCCTTGTCTGGAACTTCATTGGCTTTCCATGTAAACCAAGTTATTCAGCCTCTTTTCTTCACTAATTTTCCTACTAAACTATTCTTTTCTAATCTAATCTTATATTTCTAAATGAATAATTCTTTCCAAAGATGCCTACGCCGTCCCTGCTTCGAATTCCCTGGATCCACCGGGGCTGGACCCCGGCAGACAGGGAAGGCAGGCATGTCCCATGGGGTTTCCAAGAGTCAGACAATACTTAGAGACTGAACAACCGCAATGGTGTCTACTTAGGGGATAGTTGTGAGATCAAATATGAAACACTTTAAAAGTACCTGGACCAAGAGGGAAGTGGATGGGAGAGGGTAGGAGAGAGAGTTTGGGATTGCAAACTGGTAGATATAGAATGGAAAAACAAGGACTACTACTGTACAGTGCAGGAAAATGTTAGTCAAGCTCTTGCGATAAACCATAATGGAAAAGAACATGAAAAAGAATATGTATACATCTGTAACTGAATCACTTTGCTGTATAACAGTAATTAACACAACATTGTAATTCAGCTATACTTCAATCAAAATAAATTTAAAAGTATCTGGCATCTAGTAAACCTCAATACTTTAACTGCAGTTAATGAGATCAGTTCAGTTCAGTTCAGTTGCTCAGTCATGTCTGACTCTTTGTGACCCCATGGACTACAGCACACTAGGCTTTTCTGTCCATCACCAACTCCTGGAGCTTACTCAAGCTCATGTCCCTCAAGTTGGTGATGCCATCCAACCATCTCATCCTTTGTCATCCCTTCTCCTCCCACCTTCAATCTTTCCCAGTATCAGGGTCTTTTCAATGAGTCAGTTCTTTGCATCAGGTGGCCAAAGTATTGGAGTTTCAGCTTCAGCATCAGTCCTTCCAATGAATACTCAGGACTGATTTCCTTGAGGATTGACTGGTTTGATCTCCTTGCAGTCTAAGGGACTGTCAAGAACCTTCTCCAACTCCACAGTTCAAAAGCATCAATTCTCTGCTCAGCTTTCTTTATAGTCCAACTCTCACATCCATACGTGACTACTGGAAAACAATATCTTTGACTAGACAGACCTTTGTTGGCAAAGTAATGTCTTTGTTTTTCAGCATGCTATCTAGATTGGTCATAGCTTTTCTTCTGACTGTGATTGATGGTTTTGCTTCATTCAAAACACTGTTCAGCTTCTTGTTCTTGTAGCCTTTCCTGTAACCAGGGAGGCTGGCTGTTTCCTTTCATGTCCTTGCTCTGCCTCCCATATAGACTATATTAGTTCATCAGTACCTAAAATACTCATTCCATGACCAATTTTTTCCAAACAGAAAAGGATTTCTCTTACCATTGAGCTGCCTTTCTCACTCCTGGTCAATACATTATTTTAATAACACAGTTTATGCTTGCATGTTAAGCATTTCACTCCAGCCATAATCAGACAGATTTGACAGAGAAGTTAAAAAAAAAAAGTTAAACCAAATACCTAGCATCATAATGATTTACAAACATTCTAATTATGATAATTTTTTTTCAAATTGTTTTTGTTAAATCGATTTGAACATGGGGATTCTGGTTAAAGATAGAATTCCTGCCCATTCTCCTCCCAAATGGAATGTATATACTAATCTAGAAGAAGCGGATATGAATGTGTCTTTATAAGATATATAAAAGGCTAGATATTAATTTTAATGAAACATCAAAGCAAACCATGAATTATAGCAGACACTATACGTAAGCAAATGACAAATACACTTAAATGTTGGGGCAGACAGGTAGGTGAGTGTGTGGGTGAGACTGTACTTGTGAGCTCTGTCAAAAATGGAAACGAGGCCATTTGAAGGACAAGAGAAGTGAAAATGTACAGAGAGAGAAGGTTCCAAGAAAATTCACTGGACTGAAGGTTTAGAGAGGTGCCAGTTCTTCCTTGCACCTGACTCAGGCTATGAGTATAGGTGATGTCACCAAAGTTAATCACCTGGAAATTTCTGGCTGTGATCCCCTTCTTACCTCTATTATGAAAACAGAATGAAAAAGACTGGAATAGGTCTAAATGAAAGGTTTCAGCCACTTATAGGACCATCCCTGGAAGATCCTGGTGGATCCGAACAGCACGGTGACAGAGATGCAAATAGACTTACCATTCCATGTAGCAGTTATACCTTTGACAAACTATTTATCCCTTTGGGCTTCCTATCTATCAGCTGGGAATATCAGTAGCAACTACCTTTTAGGATTGTTGAGAGCATGGCTGCAGAGCTCATAGCTCATTGTCTAACATGTAGGAAGGGTTCAACAAGTATCATCATCATCATCTTTATACTCCTTATCATCATCTTTATTATCAAACAGAATAACTGAACTGATTGTAACCATCTCCATGGCATCATGCCCTATATACCATTTAGTGTTGACCCTCTCACTTGGTACTGTGTCTTTCCCAGCGCCCTGTTGTGGTAAATTTTTCTACCTCAAAGCTTTCAAAATACTTCTTTTAAATTCAATAAATTAGACTAATATTTTAAACTAAAATATTGTCACATAAATTCTGAAAAAAACTTGAGGCAACTAGTGAGGTCAGAAATGGACCTATGTGTCAGCTCTAGCCAACTGAACCATCCTTTATCCAAGAAAGGTTGATTAGTTCATGAGATATACATCGTCTCAGCTTCCAAATCGTAGAGGCCATCAAAGATATCCTGATGTTAAAGATATCACTATTTTAATGATCCCTGCTGAAGAGTATTAAAAAAAAAAAAAGCTGTGCTTTCAGACCTTAAGACTTATTGCTTGTATTTTCACAGCTTTCTTAAAGTAAAAAGGGGTGTTGTGGAAAATGATAAAATTTATCATTTATAGCGAAATATTAATGTAGCAGCAGGAGATTCGATGAGGCCATCTATCTATGAGCATTCAAACTTCAAAGGAAGCATAAACACGAAATTAATGGTTTGTCTAGTGTAAGAGACAAATAAATGCAAATGTGGGCTCATTAATATCAAGTGGATGACTTCTTGGTTTATGGGGTTTGGATTGATTTTGTCAAAGGCCAATAGATTTATTTTAAAAAGTCTTTGAAATTTAGCATCCATACACCCATTATTGAGAGAAATAAAACTCCCAGCACTCCCAGACGGCCTCTCTTCCTCCTCCTGCTCCCCCCTTCCTAGATGTTGCTTTACTGAGATAAAGTTCTTACATTAGGACTTACTTTCACACTGAAATATGTCCCTTGTAGGAACTGCTATAAACGTCAGCATTTTCCGCAGCATTAGTTTATGGGCAGAGTGAATTTTAATGGCATCATAATCTCGTGGCAATCAATTGCGGTGCTTAGAAAAAAAAGCTCTGGGGGTGTCCATTAAATGGGCTTTGCATCACTTTTAATGCTCCAAAATCTTGAAGTCTCTCACTGTCTTTCCTGTTTGTCTATAGGCAAACTAGTTTTTCTTTATTCTTCCTTGTTTTAGGATGAATAGAGTTAAACATTGTCATTTACTGCTTAATTCTCTAATAAGGAGTGAAAAAAATCACTTATTCTCTTTCACTTGAGCAAGGTCATGATTCTGTTGGTTCTGATTCAAAATAGGGAATCAAAGCAGGAGTTTTGATGGGCTTTTCTCTCTCTCTCCAGATTGTCAAATGCCTCTGCTATGGTCAGAAATCTAGCTTTTGTGTTTGTCAACTTATTTTGAGTGGAGTGGTACAGATAGCGTAAAGGGAACTCCTACACAGTGGCTCCTCGTCTTTCTGAGTTTATGTTCTCTGTCTATTCCATATCTACCTCCCACTCCAATGCGATTTCTGTATCTATTTCTATATATCACACACCTAAATATTGAGCATAGATAACATTTGGGTTATCACAATTATTTCAAGTGAGTTTTCCATTTCCTTTCTCTGTCTCCCTCCTTTTTTTTTTTTTTTGCTGAGTTTTTCACCTTCGAGAGATAACGTGGATTTTTTTCTTGTTAACCATATTCTTAATCATTTTGTGACACTTACTTACTTCTAACCCTCTTGAGGATTTATGTGCACAATAAGCTAATTTGGGAAATGAATGTGTTTAGGACTTGGTTCTGTAGTCAACTCTCCACAAAACTTAAAAGTGAGACAAATGGTATTACCCTTGAGTTAAATTATACAGTCAATACATGATGAACAAGGATAAAGATATGCAAAGTAAACATAAAGAGAAGTAGGCTCTAAGTATGGTCTGACTCAGTGCATTCACCAATTAATGATGAACAGATGTGTCAACCAGTGCTCAGGTACAGGTGTGGAGAGAAAAAACCCCGCAGAAACAAATGTCACCATCCCTGTTCCATCCCCATCCATGGGAGAAGAAATGATACAAGCAAAGGATGGAAGAGACAATTTCTACAGTCAAATGGTTACATCAGGATACACAAGCTAGGGCTATTTGTGAAAGCCACATTTTAGAATATCTTGCCATCCCCAAATCCCCTTCTCTGAGAATCAGTCTCACCCACCTGCAGCATGGGCTTGGTCAGAGCTGACTGACCCAGTGTAGAGCCTCTGACCCAAGTTCAGCTATTTGGAATTTGGCACCACTGATTTGGATGAGGATTCTAGATAGCCCCAACTGGCCTCTTGAATTGAGGACATAAAATTCAGTAGCCTTGAGGGGGTCATGTTTGGTCACTGCTTGCTCAAGCAGTAGAAACAAGTCAGCAGAAGGAAGGATTAGAAAAGGATATGGAATGAGAAACAGAGGCACTAGAGGAGAGAGAGATGTGACAGGGCAGGGCTTGAGATCTGAAGCTTTCTGGCTGCTGGCTGTTAACCCTAATGAAGCTAGACTGTGCTATCTGCCTTAGGGATACCCTGATTCCTTATAATGAGTTCCTCTGGCTCGAGGGGAGAAAGTGGAAATTACAGGATGACCTCTCACTCATGACCTCACTTTTGGGCTATAGCCACACTGTGGTGTAAGAGTACCCAGTTAAGTAATATAAAGATGATAGCATATGATTTTAATTAAATAAGAAATGTTGGTTGAAGATGTTGCTAACAATGGAAGTATAAGGGAACAAGAAAATGGCTGAGCCAACCTTTCTTCTGTTCCCTCAAATGAGTGCTTCATCAGTTACCATATGAAGTAAAAAGAATGAAAGTCCAATCAAGTATGAAAGAAAGAGATGCAAAGACAAGTTCCAAATTCTAAAGACTATTAGAAATATGAATTGCATTCATGATCATTATCAAAAACCTCTACTCATGTTATACGTTGACCTTGAGATATTAACCACAACTAAAAATCAGCAAAACGTAAAAGCAGATATTTAGAGCAGAAGGACAAGCCTCTATAATCTTTTCCAAAAGTAGTGGTTTTCAACAATGTTTAAAGTTTGCAATATTTGATTTGCTTCTTAACCATCTTAAATGAAAGTTAATAACAAAAAAGTGATGAGAAGCATCTGAAATTTCTTCCTTAGGAGTGAATATGTGTGCTCAGTGTTCTAGCTGGGGAAAATGGGAAGATCTGACTCTTTCTGCTGGTTTCAAACTGGAGACCTTTCATGTGTAGGCAAATGTGATAACAACTACCTACAATCTTTCCCCCAAATGGTGGTTTTTCTAAGTAGTTTTCAACAATGTTTAAGGTTTGGAATACTTTATTTGTTTCTTAATCATTTTAAATTAATAATAAAAAATGAGAAGCATCTGAAATTTCTTCCTTAGGAGTGAATACAAAAAGCCAAATATTGGGAAAACACTTCATTCTTCCTGCTTGGTAAAAAGTAGTTAATACAATATGGTGACAAACTAAAACATTCCTTTCCTTGGTAGCAAATGCTATTGAAGACATGAAAAACCTTGCTGAAGATTTGACTAAATAAGTATTGAAAAAATCAGGCCATGTTGGATTTTTCTAGGTAGTGGATCAAAATGCACATTTTCCACATATGACTCAGCTAATGGCATTTGTGGCAGGAGACTGGTACATGATGTTCATAGTGTTTATCAAAATAGCCCCAAACTGTAAATAATACCAAAGAATTAATAAATTGTGTTTTCATACCTGAAAACAGGATTTGATCCCTGTATTGGGAAGATTCCCTGGAGAAGGAAATGGCAACCTATTCCAGTATTCTTGCTGAAAAAATCCCTTGGACAGAGAGACTGGAGCCTACAGGGGTCGCAAAGGGTCAGACACGACTGAGCGACTAACACTTCCACTTCAAAAAACAGGACCTGTAAGGAGTTCTACTTTCCCTGACCTCTCAGAAATTGTTCCACTGGAACAACCTCCAATAAAGAATGAAAAGGACTTCCTCAGTGGTTCAGTGGTTAAGACTCTGTGCTCCCAATACAGGAGGCACAAGTTCAATCCCTGGTTGGGGAACTAAAATGGCGCGTGATGTATATCACAGCCCCCACAAAAAAAGAATGAGAGAGCCTATTTTCCCACAGCCTTGATGAAGTAATCCCCCCCACCTTTTTTTTCTTTGTGAAGATTAGTGAGAAGGTAGCTTGATGTTGCCTTTCTTTGCCTTCCTTTGGGTGAGATAGGTTTATATGTTTAATATCTCTTTTCCAGTGAGACATCATTGGTCCAGCTTCTGGGCTTACTTTGGTTTGGGACTGTTTTATCTTTTAATTTTTCTAGAACTTCTTTGTGTATTTGAGAAATTAGCTCTTTGAAGTAAGAATTGTAAGTATTTCTTCTAGAGTGTCAGGGATCTTTTTGCTTATGAAAAGCTGTTTTATTTCATGTAACAAGTGACTAAACTTTTTAAATGGCTTCTGGATTTTGAGTCATAGTTAGAAGAGATCCTCCCTACTCCAGATTTATAAAGGAATTTATCAATGATTATATGATATTTGGCATCCCACTCCAGTACTCTTGCCTGGAAGAGCCCATGGATGGAGGAGCCTGGTAGGCTGCAGTCCACGGGGTCGCTGAGAGTTGGACATGACTCAGTGACTTCACTTTCACTTTTCACTTTCATGCATTGGAGAAGGAAATGGCAACCCACTCCAGTGTTCTTGCCTGAAGAATCCCAGGGACAGGGGAGCCTGGTGGGCTGCCGTCTGTGGGGTCGCACAGAGTCGGACAGGACTGAAGCGATTTAGCAGCAGCAGCATAAATGATTATAGTCATTAGCTAGAGCTTGTATGGTCTCATTTTTAAGATTCAAGTCTTTGATCCATTTAAATTTATTGTAGTGAGACCCTCTCCTTCTAGAAGGAAATATTTTCTGGAAATTTCCAAGATCCATGAGCTCTTCTGCCCTCTCCATACTTCTGTTCTTCTCCGTGGCTCCTCTGCGACTTCCAACAGAGAGGCTCATGGTTCAGCTCTGCCTCTGACACCACTCACATACAATTGAGGGCTTCCCAGGTGGTGCTGATGGTAAAGAACCCACCTGCCAATGCAAGAGACACAAGAGACATGGGTTCAATTCCTGAATGAGGAAGATCCCCGGGAGTAGGAAATGGAAACCCATTCCAGCATCCTTGCCTGTAAAATTCCATGGACAGATATAAAGAGTTGGACACAACTGAACATCACACCACATGCAATGGGAATTGTCAGTTTCTTCTGTCTCTTAGTTTTTCTAAAAATGTGTTCTATGAGTTTTTTCTTCCCCGTTTTCCTCCTTTTGTTCTCTCAGTTCAGTTCATTCGCTCAGTCGTGTCCGACTCTTTGTGACCCCATGAATCACAGCATGCCAGGCCTCCCTGTCCATCACCAGCTCCCAGAGTTCACTCAGATTCACGCCCATCGAGTCAGTGATGCCATCCAGCCATCTCATCCTCGGTTGTCCCCTTCTCCTTCTGCCCCAATCCCTCCCAGCATCAAAGTCTTAGGGGAAGATTTTGGAGCTAAACCATTGCCACATTTAAATCATAAACAAAACTGCTATGAAAGTGGTTTTAATGTTATACTCATACAAAAAAATAAAAGAGAAGATGATAGAGATAGATAGATAGATAGACAGATGGATAGATTTTGCAATATACCCACTGGGGATAACACAGTGAACGAAAACAAGTTGCCCCTCATTCTTAAGGGTGGAGATAGATGATATTCAATTGAATATATAATTTAATAGTACACATATAATTCAAACTCTCTGTTACTGGCCTTATAAACAGTATCTTATATTTTGTACAAGCTACTTTCTGTTACTGTGATCTTATCTTCTAGAAATGTTTGCATATATATATGAAGTTAAAGGTATGCCCATTGCCACATTGCTAATAATAGCAAACATTTGGAAACTCTCTAAATATCCATCTACTGGAGACTGGTTAGCTAAATTATGGCAGATCCATACAATGGAATAATCTGCAATCATTTAAAAAAATGGGGCAAATATACATGTAACCATGTGGAATGACCTTTGAAACACATTGCTGATCAAGGCAAAAACTTCCAGAAAACATATGATGATTGCATTCTGTAATTTTTTTGTTCCCAAACAAAATTATATAACACATATATACATACTTATGCTTAGTGTTGTGTATAAATATATGCAGTGTATGTATGCTTACACATATAGCATATATACAACATACATAGCACAATTTCATTTGTGTGTTAAAATGTAGTAAAATTCTCTATTTCCATAGAGATTAGACAGAGGTTTTGAAAGATATGAAACAAATAATAAAAAGTAATTATCTGTGGGAAATGAGTGGGGTTGGGCTGGGGCAAGGGAAGGACTGTTAAAAGCAGTAGTCAGCTCTGGGCCTGTTTAATTTAATCTCCTGTGCATTTCTCCTCCTGTCCTCTGCTTTGTCTTATATCTGACAGTGCTTGAGGACAGCAGGTTGTGTTTGTTATTGGTGTTCAGCTGGGTACTAGCAGGAGGATAAAAGGCAGGAGGAAGGGAAAAGCTTAAATCAGCATTTTCCTCTCCTCTCTCCTTATCAGGTGATTTCTCTGGTGGCAGCTGTGTCTCCTTATGGGTCCAGCTCTCACTTCCCAAATGCCATGGCTTCAGCTTCAGTGGAGTGGCCTTTGTTCCTGGGTTCTGGCAGTATACCTCTTTTGATCCTATAGCCTAAGTGTGGCAATGGCTTGATGGGGTTGTTAATCTTTAAGTTGTCTCGGTCTTTAAGTTTGATATCTCAAAAATTTCTTTCATCACTGGTACAGCCAATTTTATGTACTGAATACCTTCATCCCCCCCCCCCCATTTTCCTGCTTCTGTTTGATATAGGAATGTTTACTTTTAAAAATGTATGTACTTCAATTTTTGCTTTCTTTCTTGTGATTGGATTAATTGGATCAATCATAATGCTTGATCATAAAGTTTCATCATTGCTTTATGCATGGCTCTTTATTCATTCATTCATAATAATGCAGGGAGCACCATGAACTGAACACAAATCTAGAATTCAACTGATAATTTGTAGGGCCATTCTGTAAACAACAGTTTGCATCTGCTAAACCCAAACTTCTAATCCTTCCCTCCCTCTCACTTCCTGAAGCCGGTTGAGACACATTTCACCAGTCAGTTTAGTCGCTCAGCCATGTTTGACTCTTTGTGACCCCCATGGACTGCAGCATGCCAGGCTTTCCTGTCCATCTCCAACTCCCAGAACTTTCTCAAACTCATGTCCAGAATTTCTCAAACTCATGAGATGCCATTCAACCATCTCATCCTCTGTCATCCCCTTCTCCTCCTGACTTCTATCTCTCCTGACATCAGGGTCTTGTCCAAAGAGTCAGTTCTTCTCATCAGGTGACCAAAGTGTTGGAGCTTCAGCTTCAGCATCAGTCCTTCCAATGAATACTCAGGACTGATTTCCTTTAGGATTGACTGATTTGATCTCCTTGCAATCCAAGAAACTCTCAAGAGTCTTCTCCAACACCACAGTTCAAAAACATCAGTTCTTCAGCGCTCAGCCTTGTTTATGGTCCAACTCTCACACCTATACCTGATCACTGGAAGAGCCATAATTTTGATTATATGGACCTTTGCTGGCAAAATAATGTCTCTGCTTTTTAATATACTGTCTAGGTTTTTCATCACTTTTCTTCCAAGCTATGTGTTAGCATACACATATTGCATATATTTATATACAACACTATATACAACTAACTTTTAATTTCATGGCCGCAGTCACCATCTGCAGTGATTTTGGAGCCCAAGAAAATAAAGTATGTCACTGTTTCCACTGTTTCCTCATCTATGTGCCATGAAGTGATAGGACTGGAGGCCATGGTCTTACCAATCAAGAAACAATTTGATAAAAATTAAAATAAGTTCTGATGAGATAAGAAATAGAGGCATGGTCAGGACTGTGAGTAGTAGACAACCGATGGCTTCCTGTAGGAGATGATACTTGAGCTCCAGATTTTGAAGAGGTATTGTTTTTCAGATATCATAATTTCATAGTGGGTAGAACATATAAATTCTGGTAAGAAAAATACTCCATTCTCAGGGAAAGCTTAAAGTTACTTTGGTTTTCTCTTAACATTATAAGAATAAGAGGGATATGACACTAAATATCTTTCATTTTGCTCATATAAAGCCAGCACTGAGTGATTCTTCCTGAACAACTTTGCCTAGAATTCTACCATCTCTCTTAGAGTTAGCTGGTATTTCCAATCAAGCTATATTTCCGCCCTTGCTATAGGCTCTATCATTTCCTGGTGAGCTCCTCTTGCAGTCAGCTTCATTTCCATTCACTTTTCCCTCCACACTGTGGAATTTAGTTATAAAATTAGGATTCTAAGCTCCTCTTTTGTGCACCACGCTATAAAGTGGAGAAGTCAGATGGATGGAAAAAAAAAAGATGAAAAGATCATAGAGAACTTGAGAGATTGAAGAACTGATTAAATGTTTGCTTAATTTGCTCTTTGCTCATTAATATAAATTTTTCTTTGTGTACCTCTATGCCTCTTACTTAACAGCTTTTTGAGGTACTACACAACTAAATTTGCACAGTTACAAAAATTATAGAGGGACCAAATTCAGAAGACTTGCTGGGCCCAAAATTCACAAGATAATTAAGGATTTCATTTGGTCTAAGACATACATTCTGAAGGAGATCAGCCCTGGGATTTCTTTGGAAGGAATGATGCTAAAGCTGAAACTCCAGTACTTTGGCCACCTCATGCAAAGAGTTGACTCATTGGAAAAGACTCTGATGATGGGAGGGATTAGGGGCAGGAGGAGAAGGGGACGACAGAGGATAAGATGGCTGGATGGCATCACTGACTCGATGGACGTGAGTCTGAGTGAACTCTGGGAGTTGATGATGGACAGGGAGGCCTGGCGTGCTGCAATTCATGAGGTTGCAAAGAGTCGGACACGACTGAGCGACTGAACTGAACTGAAGACATACATCTTTCATACTTTAACATCTCTGAAATCAGGATGATATTTTAGTCTAGAAGGAAGTAGAGTTCTTCCAGAGAGAATCTGCTTATCTCCTGGGGGCACACTGTCAGCCTGTAATCACTTTAAACTCTCTGCTTGAAGATTTTGTAAATATACTGAGAATTTAGACTACAAACTTGCTTGAATACCAGTTTATGGTTCAAATTTCCAGAAAAAAAATTTTCTTAACCCAGTGCTAAGATTAAGGAAGGTAAGGATATTTCTTGTTTAGTCATGCCTTGAGGGCACGGGCCATTTATATCTCAGCTTTATATCTCATCTAAGCATTTTATTTCTTTCTTAATGGTATATAAAATGATGGTGTATATTGGAAATCATGAAGCTCACAGAAGATGCAGACATGAATGAATAATTATTTCTCATGAAGGATGATTTAATGATTCAAAGAGTGGTAATGCAAAGAAATAGAGGAAAACAATAGAATGAGAAAGACTAGAGATCCCTTCAAGAAAGTTAGAGATACCAAGGGAACACTTCATGCAAAGATGGGCTCAATAGAGGACAGAAATGATATGGACCTAACAGAAGCAGAAGATATTAAGAAGAGGTGGCAAGAAAACACAGAAGAACTATTAAAAAAAAAAAAAAACTTCATGACCCAGATAACCACAATGGTGTGATCCTCACCTAGAGCCAGATGTCCTGAAATGAGAGGGCAAGTGGGCCTTAGGAAGCATCACTACGAACAAAGCTAGTGGAGGTGATGGAATTCCAGTTGAGCTATTTCAAATCCTAAAAGAGGATGCTGTGAAAGTGGTGCACTCAATATGCCAGCAAATTTGGAAAACTCAGCAGTGGCCACAGAACTAGAAAAGGTCAGTTTTCATTCCAATCCCAAAGAAAAGCAATGCCAAAGAATGTTCAAACTACTGTAAAATTGCACTCATCTCACATGCTAGGAAAGTAATGCTCAAAATTCTCCAAGCCAGGCTTCAACAGTACGTGAACCAAGAACTTTCAGATGTTCAAGCTGGATTTAGGAAAGGCAGAGGAACTAGAGATCAAATTGACAACATCTGTTAGATCACAGAAAAAGCAACAGAGTTCCAGAAAAACATTTACTTCTTTATTGACTACACCAAAGCCTTTGACTGTGTGGATCACAACAAACTGAGGAAAATTCTTTAACAGATGAGAATACCAGACCACCTGACCTGCCTCCTGAGAAATCTGTATGCAGGTCAAGAAGCAACAGTTAGAACTGGACATGGAACAATGGACTGATTCCAAATTGGGAAAGGAGTACGTCAAGGCTGTATATTGTCACCCTGTTTATTCAACTTTATGCAGAGTACACCATGCAAAATACCAGGCTGGATGAAGCACAAGCTAAAATCAAGATTGCCAGGAGAAATATCAATATGCAGATGACCTCACCCTTATGGAAGAAAGCTAAGAGTAACTAAAGAGCCTCTTGATGAATGTAGAAGAGTAGAGTGAAAAAGCTGGCTTAAAACTCAACATTAAAAAACCAAGATCATGGCATCTGGTCCCATCACTACATGGCAAATAGATGGGGAAACAATGGAAACAGTGACAGACTTTATTTTTTTGGGTTCCAAAATCACTGCAAATGGTGACTGCAGTCATGAAATTAAAAGACGCTTGCTCCTTGGAAGAAAAGTTATGACCAGCCTAGACAGCATATTAAAAAGCAGACATTACTTTGAGGACAAAGGCCCATCTAATGAAAGCTATGGTTTTTTCAGTAGTCATGTTTGGATGTGTGAGTTGGACTATAAAGAAAGCTGAGCACCGAAGAATGAATGCTTTTGAACTGTGGTGTTGGAGAAGACTCTTGAGAGTCCCTTGGACTGCAAGGAGATGAAACCAGTCAATCCTAAAAGAAATCACTCCTAAATATTCATTGGAAGGACTGATGCTGAAACTGAAACTCCAATACTTTGGCCACCTGATGCAAAGAACTGACTCATTGGAAAAGATCCTGATGCTGGGAAAGATAGCAGGCAGGAGGAGAAGGGGATGACAGAGGATGAGATGGTTGGATGGCATCACCAACTCAATGGACATGAGTTTGAGCAGGCTCCAGGAGTTGGTGATGGACAGAGAAGCCTGGCGTGTTGCAATCCATGGGGTCCCAAAGGGTCACACATGACTAAGCCACTGAACTGAACCAAGTGACCGAAAGAGTGATTTTCAGGAATCATTTTCATGTACAGTGGATTTATCCCCATGGTACTTTGGCTGGGAACTTGGTATTTGAAACAAATCAAGTAAAAGTCAATGAATCTTCCACTTTCTCACTGAAACATAAAATGTAACTAATTTGATTTTGGAGAAATGGGTTTTCTATTTTAAAAGAAGTTTTGATGTTTTCTTTTTAATTCTGGGGTTGTTTTCTGAATGTGTTACTCTCTTAATTATATTCAAAAGCTAAAAAATCTCATTGACTCTCTAATTACCAGCATGTTAGTTAGTTTTATCCCTTTGACTTAGACATTGAGATTCCAAGTATAACATCACTGAAAATGAATTAATTGTACTCTAGTGGAAAAAGTGGAAGGAGAGAGAAGTGGTCAGAGTCAGAATAGAGCCAACAGGTTTTGCTGGCAGATTTGACAGGAGCAAGAGAGAAAATGAGATGCGGAAGATGACAGTCATCATTAGGGGATGAGTAACAGTGGAGACAAAGCCAGTGGATAAGATAAAGATTTCTTCTTGGTGGATATCATTAATTTCCATTACATATTTTTGAAAACTCAATCAAATCAACCTAAAAAAGATTTGTGAAACTCAGTGCTGCCTCCAGCAACAGGATCGTCAGGTTTGTCAGACAGAACATGCCTCCCAAGTCACTGGAAATAACTGAAAAGCTAAACAGAAGTGCAGACTCATTAGGGCTATCAGTGGGACATTGGTCTTTTTGATCTCTGTCTGCACACTAAGGAAAGGGTAAGTGAGCCTCCTTTTCATCTTTTCCATCACACTTTAAAGGGCTGCTGTAATGTTCCCACCAACTGAATCATTTCCATTTCCAACTCTAATCAATTTGTGAATAAACATCCTTTGGAGATGTGAGCTGTTTTAAATGATGGCTGCCTTTCCACCTTTAATCTATGACACTATAATTCTCTTGACAGAAAATAGCTCCTTGTGTCTTTATTCCCTCTCTGAGTTCATATATGCAACACACCTCTGTTTTTATTATTACATAATAACAGCTTTAGTAGGTGAATAAAAGGTTGCACAAGTTTTGCAAAAATAAGAGGATATTCACCCTTGCTACCTTTAATCTCCTGCTTTCTCCTCTTAATGAATATAAATTATCAAAGCTATTTCTCAAAGTCTTTATATAGCACAATACCATGGCAGATCATTCTCAGGAAGGGATCTTTTTAAATATTATAATTAGTGGCATTATCTTTAATCTTTTATGGTGTGAAAATCAAGGACAACTTGAAACTTGATACAAGGTTAAGAGACTGCTTATTTTGGTGAGTTTTAGGAGATGAAAATGAAGGTTTGAATCAAGCCTTCTTCCTTTGGAGGGTTCTTAAAGATTCCAAAAGTATGAGAAATAATGATAAATTTAATGATACATAATGATAAATTTCTTATTTCTTCTAAGAATTAGTTAATTGCTTTGATCAGGTGAGATCTAATTTGATTCTCTTCCCTAAGTTCAAAAGAACCAAGAGCTAAGAGTTTTCTGGAAAGGCTTCAATATATCAAACCAATTGCTCCTATTAGATGATTTATTTTAAATATATTTATGTCAAACTTTCAGGTTCCAGTTGGTAAACTGAGTCAACAGGTATCTTTCTTTTCTTCCCTATCAAAATTCTATAAAGATATTGAAATGCAAGAACAAAGGGCGAAAAAAAACACAAATCAAACAAATAAAATTTCTGTGAGCTGAGAAAATGGTGCAGAGGACCATATATAGACAAGAAACTTTGGAGAATTTCTGAAAATTAGAGAACAGATTCAGTTCAGTTCAGTCACTCAGTCGTGTCCGACTCTTTGCGACCCCATGAATCGCAGCACGCCAGGCCTCCCTGTCCATCACCAACTCCCGGAGTTCACTCAGACTCATGTCCATCAAGTCCCTGATGCCATCCAGCCATCTCATCCTCTGTCATCCCCTTCTCCTCCTGCCCCCAATCCCTCCCAGCATCAGAGTCTTTTCCAACGAGTCAACTCTTCATATGAGGTGGCCAAAGTATTGGAGTTTCAGCTTTAGCATCATTCCTTTCAAAGAAATCCCAGGGTTGATCTCCTTCAGAATGGACTGGTTGGATCTCCTTGCAGTCCAAGGGACTCTCAAGAGTCTTCTCCAACACCACAGTTCAAAAGCATCAATTCTTCGGCGCTCAGTCTTCTTCACAGTCCAAATCTCACATCCATACATGACCACAGGAAAAACCATAGCCTTGACGTATGGACCTTAGTTGGCAAAGTAATGTCTCTGCTTTTGAATATACTATCTAGGTTGGTCATAACTTTTCTTCCAAGGAGTAAGCGCCTTTTAATTTCATGGCTGCAGTCACCATCTGCAGTGATTTTGGAGCCCAAAAAAACAAAGTCTGACACTGTTTCTACTGTTTCCCCATCTATTTCCCATGAAGTGATGGGGCCAGATGCCATGATCTTCGTTTTCTGAATGTTGAGCTTTAAGCCAACTTTTTCACTCTCCTCTTTCACTTTCATCAAGAGGCTTGTTAGTTCCTCTTCACTTTCTGCCATAAGGGTGGTGTCATCTGCATATCTGAGGTTATTGATATTTCTCCTGGCAATCTTGATTCCAGCTTGTGTTTCTTCTAGTCCAGCGTTTCTCATGATGTACTCTGCACAGAAGTTAAATAAGCAGAGTGACAATATACAGCCTTGACGTACTCCTTTTCCTATTTGGAACCAGTCTGTTGTTCCATGTCCAGTTCTACCTATTGCTTCCTGACTTGCATACACATTTCTCAAGAGGCAGGTTATGTGGTCTGGTATTCCCATCTCTCTCAGAATTTTCCACAGTTTATTGTGATCCACACAGTCAAAGTCTTTGGCATAGTCAATAAAACAGAAAACAGATTGGACAAAGCTAATAGAAAAGTCAACCCATGCTTACAAATCCTGTAAATCTGTATCAGCAAAAAAGAAACAGTTGATGGATTTCCCCAAGTGAGTTTCAGAAAAATAGTTTGGAGCAAGAGGGACTAGGACATTGTTTGAAGGGAATATCACTGAGAAAACTGTCAGCACTATCTCTCCCTGCATTTCCCAACACATACACACACACACACACACACACACACACACACACACACTTGGATTGGTTGCCAATAGCCTTAAATCTCTTGTTCACTTGGCACAAGTCTTGATAAGCAAATGAGGTATTTTTCCTATAGCCCTTTCAACATTGTCAGTAGGTCCAAAGAAAGAAGGCATAGGTCTACATTTAAATGTTCAGCAATAATGGCAAAACAAAGCACACAAAATCAGACAATGCGGAGAAATTCCTGAAGACCTTTTTACTCCGTGTATCTGCTTTGATACTTTCCACAGGCTGCTAGTTCTTTCATAAGATCCAGTCATTTTTAGATGCCAAGCTGAAGCCAGAGGAATCTTAGAAGGGGACACAGGAAAGGACCTTGGGAACTTCATCAAAGCCTGAACATGAGACAGGTGGCTACTATGAAACCTCAGGTTTCCTTTGGGTCTGATGGCACCCAGGGAAAGTTTGGGCTTTTTTCTTTTTATACAGGGAAATCTGACAACCAATGTTTTTGATAGAGGGGTGTGCTGTCAATTTCTAGCCTACTTCAGGTATAGAATCACAAAATCATGTCTGAATGTTTGCCTTTCCCTACCACTCACAATAATAGTCAATCCCGATAAATTATCTGTGATGATAGATATTTGAAAATTTGGTTATATCCCATGTGGTGGGTAGCTATTGACTGGAAAGGGAACTGAATTTTGGAGTGATGGAAACTTCTTTATCTTGATCTGGATATTGTTACATGAGTGTATACACAGATACATTTATTGAGCTATAAACTCAAAGTTTGTTCATTTCATAAATTAATAAACAAATAATACCTAAAATATATAATATTATATTGGCTAATACAAATGCTTTTTTTAAGAAAAATGTTAATTGCCAAAATTTAAACCGCAATACCCCAAACACTCTGAAAGACACAAGTAATAGAAGAAATTGTTAGAGGGAGGTTTATTGTTAGCTGGATTAGAATAAAAACTTCAGAATCCAGATAACTTCCATATTAGTTAAATTTTTGTACTGCAGGGAAAATGTTTTTAATCTCTTATTTGAAGGACAACCCAATTCTAAAATATAAGAATGTACTCTCAACATTAAATTATAGATGAATTTCATTTTGAACATCAATGTAAAAATTGTAAATAAAGAACAATGAAATTCTAACAGCCTGTTAAAACAATTCAGTGTTACCAAATAACTTTATTCAGAAAATACTAGAATAGTTCAATACTGGAAAATTTAATAATATAATCCAAGGTCTTAATTAATTCAGTCTTAAATGATGAATTAAAGGTGGTGCTAGTAATAAAGGAATGGCCTACCAAAGCAGGAGACATAAGAGACATGGGTTCAGTCCCTGGGTCAGGAAGATAACCTGGAGGAGGGCATGGCAACCCCACTCCAGTATTCTTGCCTGGAGAATCCTATGGACAGAGGAGCCTGAGAGGCTATAGTGCTTGGGGTCTCAGAGTTGGAAAAGACTGAAACGACTGAGACCTCATTGTGTATGTAAGTATTGCTATTGCTATTGCTAAGTCACTTCAGTCGTGTCCGACTCTGTGCGACCCCATAGATGGCAGCCCACCAGGCTCCCCTGTCCCTGGGATTCTCCAGGCAAGAACACTGGAGTGGGTTGCCATTTCCTTCTCCAATGCATGAAAACGAAAGGTGAAAGTGAAGTCACTCAGTCATGTCCGACTTAGCAACCCCATGGACTGCAGCCTACCAGGCTCCTCCATCCATGGGATTTTCCAGGCAAGATGCTAAAAAAGCAATTTTAAGAAATTTAATGTTCATTCTTGATTTAAGGAAAAAAGTGTGGTAGGAATACAGAGATATTTTATATTTTCTTTTCATAATTTTTTTTAAAAAGATACAATATATAAACATGGTTTAAATTGCTAAAGATAGAAGAGGGTAACATTGAAAAGTAAGTTTTCCTTCCATCCAGTTAGTCACTTAGACAATCTGTAAGTTTTAGACAATCAGTCAGTGTTAGACAATCTGTAACTTCCTAATCACGCTATTTTGCAGCTTTCTGCTTTCACCTATCAATGTATCTTGGTAAGCAAAACATAGCAGGCTGTCTGAATGACCTCATTTAAAAACAGCTGCCTCATAGACTAATGTCTGAAAGTATTCATTTAATCAGTCATTTTTAGTAATCATGTTTTTCACAGCTTTTTGCTAATTCAAGCTAAGTAAGTATCTTTGAAATGCATATTTGTGCACTTGGATGGTTATGTCTATTAAACATTTCTAAATGTGGAGTTGATAATAAACAGTATGTGCATTTCTGATTTTAAGAGATTTTTTTTGGCAAATTTTTCTTTTTTGTTGTTGTAGCTTTAAAAAATTTTTTGATATATATTTGGTTTACAATGTTGTGACAATCTCTGTTGTGCAGCAAAGTGATTCAGTTTTACATATATATATATATATATATATGCTGCTAAGTCGCTTCAGTCCTGTCTGACTCTGTGCGACCCCATAGAGGGCAGCCCACCAGGCTCCCCCGTCCCTGGGATTCTCCAGGCAAGAACACTGGAGTGGGCTACCATTTCCTTCTCCAATGCATGAAAGTGAAAGGCGAAAGTGAAGTCGCTCAGTCACGTCCGACTTAACGACCCCATGGACTGCAGCCTACCAGGCTTCTCCATCCATGGGATTCTCCAGGCAAGAGTACTAGAGTGGGGTGCCTAAATATATATATATATATATTTAAATATATAAATATATATATATTTATATATATATACACACACACATACACATCCTTTTAACATACTATTTTCCATTTTCCATTACAGTTTATCTCAGGAGATTGGATACTGTTCCTTATGCTATACAGTAGGACCTTGTTTATCCATTCTAAACATAAGAGTTTGCATCAACCAACCTGAAATTCCCAGTCCATCCCTCCCCCTCCCCCAATTTTCCTTGATGGTCTTGCACTAACTTGCAGCCTTCCATCAGTGTATGAGAGTGAGCTCCTTGTTTTCTTGGTGATATGGTGGACTAGGTTTCTTGACCCTCTCTTTCATTAAAAACAATTTTAGGTGATAAATAAAATATGCATTTTAAATGTATTTTAAACACACCAGTGAACATTAATAGCAAGCAGGTAAGAGGGGGAAAACTCTCCCTGATAACTTATAAAGAAAAATTTTGCCTAAATTCAAACTCCTAGGCAGAGCAAAATATCTCAAGCTGAGGATTGATTCTACACTGACCCTGGGTGAGTAATGACCCTATATGCTTGGGGAAAAAAGCAAAAATAAACCCTTTTGGTGAGAAAAAAAAAAAAACATAGAAAAAGTAAGAAAAATAAGGCTAAAATATGTGAAGATAGGAAATCAGGAAGGTTAACTATATATTGTACTTATGAGTGGCCCCATAAAATAAAACTATAGACTAGCTTCAGATATTAATATGATATACATATAGAAAAAGGGCACGACAAAGGAAAAGATGGTTGGATGGTATCACCGACTCAATGGACATGAGTTTGAGCAAGCTCTGGGAGTTGGTGATGGACAGGGAAGCCTGGCCTGCTGCAGTCCATGAGGCTGCGAAGAGTATTACACGACAGAGTGACTAAATTGACTGACATGTAGAAATCATAAGTAGAATGGGTAGACAAAATTCTAAAGAAAATTTAATCTAAATAATAAGTAAAAACAATAATGTACTGTTATTCTTTTATTCACCTTCAAAGCAACTTGCAGAGAATAACTAAACACACAGGGAAACAAGGCAACATGAATGAGAACAAGGAGAAACACAAGACACTAGAAACAGACTCCCGAAGACTTCAGATATTGAAACTATTCAGTTCAGTTCAGTTCAGTCGCTCAGTCGTGTCCAACTCTTTGCGACCCCATGAATCGCAGCATGCCAGGCCTCCCTGTCCATCACCAACTCCCGGAGTTCTCTCAGACTCACATCCATTGAGTCTGTGATGCCATACAGCCATCTCATCCTTGGTCATCCCCTTCTCCTCCTGCCCCCCAATCCCTCCCAGCATCAGGGTCTTTTCCAATGAGTCAACTCTTCGAATGAGGTGGCCAAAGTACTGGAGCTTCAGCTTTAGCATCATTCCTTCCAAAGAAATCCCAGGGTTGATCTTCAAATGGACTGGTTGGATCTCCTTGCACTGAACTATTAGAGACAGAAAATAAAATAGCCATATGTATCATATTGAAAAAGAAAAGACAAGCCTGAAAATATGAGTATGAAATAAGAACTTATAAAGGATGCCCAAGCAGATCAGAAAATGACCTAAATTTAATTTATAAAAATGAAAAGTATTATGACTGAAATATAAAACACAATAGACAATATAGTTACTATGGACAACAATAAGGAAATTCTTCAAAAAATTGAAAATACAGGGGGCACGGTTCTAAGATGGCAGAGGAATAGGACAGGGAGACCACTTTCTCCCCCACAAATTCATCAAAAGAACATTTCAACGCTGAGCAAATTCCACAAAACAACTTCTGAATGCTGGCAGAGGACACCAGGCACCCAGAAAAGCAGCCCATTGTCTTCAAAAGGAGGCAGGAAAAAATATAAAAAATAAAAAGAGAGACAAAAGAGACAGGGATGGAGATCGGTCCTGGGAAGGGAGTCTTAAAAAAGAGAGAAGTTTCCAAACACTGGGAAACACTCTCACTGGCGAGTCTGTGGCGAGCCTTGGAACCTTAGAGGGCAACATAACTGGGAGGAAAAATAAATAATTAATTAAAACCCACAGATTACTCGTGCCCAATGGTAACTCCTAGTGGAGAAGCAGCACAGATGCCTGCATCCGCCACTAGCAAGTGGGGGTTGGGCAGGGAGGCGGGGCTGCATTGCTTAGAGTAAGGACCAGGCCTGAATGCCCAGAGGGCAATCTGAGGGAACTAACTTGAGATAGCAAACCAGATTGTGGGATAGCTACCCCAGAAAAGCCCTAACATAAGACACTGCCAGGCCCGCTCACAGAACCAAGGACTGAGCAGAGCTAGCTGGCTGCGGACTGGCCTATCCCCACCGGAAACAGGCAGGTGAGGGCAGCCAGAGCCAGAAGGGTCTATCGTGGCCCCAGAGAGGCATCCTCTACCAAACTGCAAGCAGGCTTCATTGCTAACCAAGACTTCTTGGGATTCGGACAGTCAACATCCGCTGGTCACAGCCAGAGATCAGCTCCCCAGAAGAGAAACACGGCAACCTGAGAAGGTGCACCAGTTGTACACCCAGAAAACTGAGTGGCAGGGACAGGGGAGGTGATAAGTCACAGCCACCATGCTCATCAAGCACCTGGTCACCTGAGCTGCTCGGACCTGGGAAGGGCACAAAACATAGGCCCAACCGAGTCTGTGCCTTTGTGGAGTACCCAAGTACCTGAACCTGAGCGGCTTAGACCTGGGGAGTGCATACAACCTAGGGCTGGCCTCAGACAGTTCCTGGCGGAGCAACCTAGAGCCTAAGCAGTGTAGACAGGGAAAGCACACACGCCGTGAGTGGGGGCAAACCCAGTGTGGCTGAGACACTGCGAACACACGCCAGTGTTATTTGTTTGCAGTGTTCCTCCCTCCCCACAGCATGACTGTATAAGTGAGCCTAAAAAAGTGTCCACCACCGCCCCCTTGTGTCAGGGCGGAAATTAGACACTGAAGAGACCAACAAACAGAAGCTATAACAGAGGGAACCACCTTGGAAGTGACAGGCGCAAGAGATTAAAACCCTGTAGTTAGCACCGACTACATAGGAAGGGGCCTACAGATCTTGAGAAGTATAAGCCGGATCAAGGAACTATCTGAAAATGAACTGATCCCACACTGTCCACAATACCACCAGAGAAAGTCCTAGATATATTTTTACTATTATCATTTTTCTAATTAACAATTTTAAAATTTTAAGTCCTCTATTACTCCTTTAATTTTCATTTTTATAACCTACTATTACTTTGCAAAAAAAGACCCTATTTTTTAAAGCAAACTTCATATATATATATTTTATAATTTTGTGACTTTGTTTTTTTCTTTAATATTTCATTTTTGAGAATCCAACTTCTACTCTAGATTTTTAATCTTTGCTTTTTGGTATTTGTTATCAATTTTATACCTATAAGAACCCAATCTTCAGTATCCATTTTTACCTGGGAGTGAGATTACTGGCTCGACTGCTCCTCCCCCTTTGAACTCTCCTTTTTCCCCACCAGGTCACCTCGATCTCCTCCCTCCCCCTTCTCTTCTCTATCCAACTCTGTGAATCTCTTTGTGTGTTTCAGACTGTGGAGAACACTTAGGGAACTGATGACTAGCTGGATCTGTCTCTCTTCTTTTGATTCCCTGCTTTATCCTTCTGGCCACCTCTGTCTCCTTCCTCCCTCTTGTCTTCCCTGTATAACTCCGTGAACATCTCTGAGCAGTCCAGACTGTGGAGAGCACATAGGGAAGTGATTACTGGCTAGCTTGCTCTCTCCTCTTTTGATCTGCCCTCTTCTCCTCCTGGTCACCTCTATCTCCCTCCTCCCTCTTCTCTAATCCATGTAACTCTGTAAACCTCTTGGGGTGTCCCTCACTGTGGAGAAACTTTTCACCTTTAACCTAGATGTTTTATAAACGGTGCTATATAGATGGACAAGTCTTGATGCTACTGTAAGAATAACACTGAAAACCAGAGGAAGGAGGCTTAAGACCAAATCCGGAGAACACCAGAGAACTCCTGACTCTAGTTCAGTTCAATTCAGTTCAGTTGATCAGTCGTGTCTGACTCTTTGCGACCCCATGAATCGCAGCATGTCAGGCTTCCCTGTCCATCACCAACTCCCGGAGTTCACCCAAACTCATGTGAATCGAGGCGGTGATGCCATCCAGCCATCTCATCCTCTGTCGTCCCCTTCTCCTCTTGCCCCCAATCCCTCCCAGCATCAGGATCTTTTCCAATGAGTCAACTCTTCGCATGAGGTGGCCAAAGTATTTGAGTTTCATCCTCAGCATCAGTCTTTCCAAAGAACACCCAGGACTGTTCTCCTTTAGGATGGACTGGTTAGACCTCCTTGCAGTACAAGGGACTCTCAAGAGTCTTCTCCAACACCACACTTCAATAGCATCAATTCTTTGGCATTTAACTTTCTTCACAGTCCAACTCTCACATCCATACATGACCACAGGAAAAACCATAGCCTTGACTAGATGGACCTTTGTTGGCAAAGTAATGTCTCTGTTTTGAATATGCTATCTAGGTTGGTCATAACTTTCTTTCCAAGGAGTAAGCATCTTTTAATTTCATGGCTGCAATCACCATCNCTTTCACTTTTCACTTGCATGCATTGGAGAAGGAAATGGCAACCCACTCCAGTGTTCTTGCCTAGAGAATCCCAGGGATACAGGAGCCTAGTGGGTTGCCGTCTATGGGGTTGCACAGAGTCAGACACGACTGAAGTGACTTAGCAGCAGCAGCAGCAGCTCTGGGCCTCAGGCTCCTTGCCCTTAAAACAGGATAACAGAAGTACCAACTTCACAATTATTGCGGAGATTAACTAGTTTAAGATTCCCCTATGTGTAGCCTTCAGTTCTGTATCTGTACTTCATTTCATTGTATCCTGTTTCCGAGACAGCTCATGGCTCATAGTAGACATTCAGTTGTGTTTATTGAATTAAACAGAAAAGCTGTGTGTAAACTGAAAATTAGGGATAAATGCCTACCTGTTCAGGAGACAAAAGAGACTAGGTTTGAATCCTGGGTCAAGAAGATCCCCTGGAGGACGGCATGGCTACCCACTCCAGCATTCTTGCCTGGAGAATCCCATGGACAGAGGGGCCTGGTGGGCTACAGTCCATGGGGTCGCAAAGAGTTGGACACGACTGAAATGACTTAGCACACACACAAAGGCATATTTAGATGGACTAGGAGAACTTGCTATAGTTGGTCCCACAAGCATGCCTTAATTGATTGAGTTTTTTCAATTGAATGTTTATTCTATTAGATGCGGTAAATGTGAAGTGTATTTGAAATGAGATTTCCACTTTTCCTCCAAACCAATTTATAAACACTTTCAGAGAACAAATTACTTAAAGAAAAATAATAATCTTTAGTGCTTACAGCTTGGGGATTCATTAATTTGAAGTGAAAATTCTCTCTAACCAGATAATACTCTCTTTTTTTCAGTTTTACTGTCTTCTAAGTATACCTTCTCTGTGGGTCTTTTTTTTAAAGCTTCCTCTGGGCCTTAACCAGAGTAGTAAAAACTGAGTTCAGCCAAGACTTTTAGAAATGAGTGTTCTCAACTGTCAATTAATAACTAACTTGAGTGTTGCAAATAATTCGTCTGAAACTGAGTTACGGACTTCACATAAATGGGATTTAAATGACAGTACAGAAAATCCAATTCATTTCTCATTCAATTGGTTATCTTTAGCTGCTGGGAAAAAATTTATAGTAGCAACATGATTGCATTCATTCAGTACTTAATTGACAACGAACATTGTGTGCTAGGCTAAAAGGAATATCAAAAACTTTAAGAACTGGTCCTTTCCCCAAAGGAACTTTGGTCATGAATCTGTAAAACCAGTGTTTTTTATGGGCATTCTTGAAAAATATTTGAATAAACCCCAAATTTAAAAATCATTTTAAACAAACCATTTAAAATGGTTTTAAATAGAACTGACTAGACCTCAGTTCATTCTGAGCTAACATAGTGTATTTTAATAAAGACCAGGAGAAAATACATGTACTTTTCTCACAGTGAAATAAAAACCCCTCTGCACTGGGGAGAAAGCCACAGGAGGCTCTGTTGATGGCCAATGTCTTTGGTGACATTTCAGCACTTAAAAGTGTCCATTTTCAGTATTTCAGTCTAGACTTCTCTTGCTTACTCACTAACTTTCTGAAATCTCATCAGGTGGACTGACTTTCTTTTCAAATTCTGTGTAGTAATTATCAATATAGTCCTTCTATGGATGATGACATCATAGACAATCAGCAGAAGGGCAAGCAACTTAGTTTGTTTTTCAGCAATGGGTTTTATTTAGTTCCATAGATCCTTTGACCCCGACTCAACTGGAACATTTTATAGGCATTTATGAGATGGCTTTTTGGGGTGATGAGTATAATGTATGGCCATAGGATTGGAAAACTGTGCAATTACGGCTGTTATGGGTAGTTACGTACTACCATCCTCCCATTCATATTTTGAAGAACTGCCACCCTCCCACCTCCCTAACATCCTCCTCCCTGTGATGATATTTGAGAGTGGGGCTTTGGGGAAATAATTAGGTTTAGCTCAAGTCTTGAAGGTGAGCCCTCATGATGGGATTCTCACTCTTATAGGAAGAGACACCAGAGAGTTTGCTTCCTCTTTCTGTCTCTGCTATGTAGGGATATAAGACAGTAGTTTGCCAGCTAGGAAGAGGGGCCTTACCTGAAAACCAAACCAGCTGACACCTTGGTCTTGGACTTCCCAGCCTTCAGAACCATTAAAAAAAAAAAAAAAGTAAACTCCTATAGTTTAAGCCACTTATTCTATGCTATTTTGTTATGACAGCCTGAGCTGACTAATGCACTGGCTTCAACCACATGCATTGCAGACAAATGAACAACTCGTTCATTTATTCACTCTTTTGTTCATTCAAATATTCATTCTATTACTACACACTGGGCCCTATTTTAAGTACTGAAGAATCAGTGGTAAACAAGGATGAGTTGAAATTCCTACCCTATGGTTCAAAGTCTTGTGAGAGAGAAAGCATTACTTGAATGACACTTGAAACACAAATCTTCTGAATATCCAGTGGTGATGCATGGCATAAAGGTGAGGTCCTCGGAGTATGTCCTGGAGGAAGCACAGAGGGCTAAAGGGATTGAAAAAGGATGGTGTGGCTGAGTCTCAGGAAGGGAGGGGACTGTGGTACCTGTTAAGGAGAGAGGATGGGCGGGGACAGACAATCAGGACTTGGAGGCAATGTTAAGGAAACACTTTAAGTAAGTAGGGCTGTCAATGATAAGACAAGTGAGAAATGGTGGTGGCTTTAACAGGGTGGTGGTGATGATGGAAAATGGGGAGTTTGAAGAAATGTTTAAGAAATAGAATGAACAGGGGACATTCCTGGTGGTGGTCGAGTGGTTAACACTCCATGCTTCCATTGCGGGGGATATGAGTTTGATCCCTGGTTGGAGAATAAGATTCTACATGCCACATGGCATGGCCAAAAAAAAAAAAAAAAATCCAAAAACGGAAATAGAATGAACAGAGTGTGATGACTGAATAAATGTTGGAGATAAGGAAGAAATAAAATTAAGCGTGATTCCTGAGTTATTGGCTTGAGAAAATGGATGAACACATGTGCCATTCACAGAGACAGAACATACTGGGCAGAAAGACTATACCTTTGGTTTTAGACCAGTTGAACTTGCAATACTTTGAGACAGCCAAGAGGAATCATCTAATGGGCAGCTGGATATAACTGAATATAGATATTCAGCACTCTTCAGTAGAACTTTCTGTAATGATGGAACTATTCTGTATTCATATTGTTCATTATTTTAATCACTACTGACCACTTAACATTTTAATTTGAATTAAAGTTAAAACTTTAGTTTCTCAGTTGCAGCAGCCACCTTTCAAAGGCTCAGTAGCTTTACATAGTTAGCGACTCTGTCACTGGATAGCTAAGTTCTAGAGCCCAGAGAAGCAGTCCGGTTTGGAAATACAAAAATTCACACCGTGTGTATATGAGGTTTAAGACTGAGGATAAGATTGTCTAGGAAGAAGGCAGTCAGTGAAAAAAGAAAAACAGCTAGGATTGAGCCTTGAGGACCTTCGACATGTAAAGGCTGGTAAGGAGGAAGGAATCTTCAAAAGACACAGAGAACAGACTTCCCTGGCAGACCAGTGTTAAGAGTTTGCCTTTCAGTACAGGGGATATTGGTTTGACTCCTGGTTGGGAAGCTAAGATCCCACACGCCTGGTGGCCAAAACACCAAAATGTGAACCAGGAGCAATATTGTTACAAATTCAATAAAGAATTTAAAAATGGTCCACATGAAGAAAAATTTTGAAAAAAAGAAAGAAAGAGAAGAAGTAGGGAGAGAATTAGGAGGAAAACCACAAGAACACCGTCCTAAAAGGCAAGGGAGAGGGGTGTTTGGGGGTTTCCCAGGTAGCTCAGTGGTAAAGACTCTGCCTGCGATGCAGAAATCACAGGAGACACAGGTTCGATCCCTGGGTCGGGAAGATCCCCTGGAGAAGAGAATGCCACCACTCCAGAATTCTTGCCTGGAGAATTCCATGGACTGAGGAACCTGGCAGGTTACATTCCATAGGGTCGCAAAGAGTCAGACACAACTGAAGTGACTTAGTATGCAAAGGGGTGTTTTGAAAGGGAGAGAATGAGCCACGGCTCCGTGCTGGTGGAAGATCAAGAAAGAGGAAGACTGAAAATGTTCATTGCATCAGTGGAATAGAGGTCACCAGTGACTGTAGCAAAAGCTCTTTCAGAAGAGGGATGGAGTTGGAAGGCAGACTGGGTGCGGGAGGGGGAGGTGAAGTATGGAAAGAGAAATGACAGCAGAAGCTAAGAAACCTGGAGGTCCTAGTTCTATGACTTTCGGTAAGCAAGGAACTATTTAAACCAAATCAGGGTACACAGATATATGTCTTCAAAGCACTGAGTTTATCTTGCCAAGTTAACAACGATGAATATTTTTTCCATGTATTTGGGGAGGTACTATTTCTCCTTTCTACCCTGACTGTCTTGGAAAGTAGGTATGAGCTGCTGTTGCTGCTAAGTCACTTCAGTCGTGTTCGACTCTGTGCAACCCCATAGACGGTAGCCCACCAGGCTCCCCCATCCCTGGGATTCTCCAGGCAAGAACATTGGAGTGGGTTGCCATTTCCTTCTCCACTGCATGAAAGTGAAAAGTGAAAGTGAAGTTGCTCAGTCGAGTCAGACTCTTAGCGACCCCATGGACTGCAGCCTACGAGGCTCCTCCGTCCACGGGATTTGCCAGGCAAGAGTACTGGAGTGGGGTGCCATTGCCTTCTCCTCCAGTACTCTTGCCTGGAAAATGCCATGGACGGAGGAGCCTGGAAGGCTGCAGTCCAAGGGGTCGCTGAGGGTCAGACATGACTGAGCAGCTTTACTTTCACTTTTCACTTTCATGCATTGGAGAAGGAAATGGCAACCCACTCCAGTGTTCTTGTCTGGAGAATCCCAGGGACGGGGAAGTCTGGTGGGCTGCTGTCTATGGGGTTGCACAGAGTTGGACACGACTGAAGCGACTTAGCAGCAGCAGCAGCAGCAGGTATGAGCTAGACCAAGCAAAAGCTGGGAGGCCATGTATAGAGTATTCTTTACCCTAATAGCAAGAGAAAGCAATGGAAGAGTTTTCTTAAAAATTTTTTTATTATCCAGAATTTAGAGTAAACACAAGACAGAAAAGTATAATTAACTTCAATGTGCATTTATTGCCTGGCTCCAATGTTCTTCAACCCTCAACTCTACCCCATCCGTGTGCCCATTCACTTGGATTAAAGACTTTTAAGCATGAGACTGACACAATTACACTTCTGTTACAAAGGTCATCCTTTATTGCTTTTAGAGCAGGAGTGGCAAATTTCCTCTTTAAAGGGCCAGATACTAAATATTTTAGGCTTTGCAGGCCATACAGTCTCTACCACAACTATTCACCTCCCCTGTTGTGGTGTGAAAGCAGCCACAGAGAATATGTAAACAGATAAGTGTGACTGTGTTCCAATAAAACTGTCCTTAAGGACACTGAAATTGGAATTTTATATAATTTTTATGTGTCACAAAGTGTTCTTCTTTTGTTTCCTCCTCTCTGCTCTGAGCATTAAAAAAAAATGTAAAAACCGTTTTGCTCATAGGCAATACAAAAACTGGGGGAGGCAGATTTGGTCAGTTATCTGACAACTCATAGGGTGGAGGGTGGGCTGGAGGGGCCAGGACAGAAAGCCCTGCTGAGGCTATTGCAGGAGTCAAGAACAAAACCTCACTATAGCCAGCAAAGAGAAAAGAGAGCATGGTAAATACTGACTTGTTTTGTTGTTTTTGTTTAGTTTGTTTAGTTGCTCAGTTGTTTCCAACTCTTTTGTGATCCTATGGACCTGCCATGTCTCCTCTGTCCAAGGAATTTTCTAGGGAAACTAGAGTGGGTTTGCCGTTTCCTTCTTCAGGGGGTCTTCCTGACCCAGGTGTCAAATCCCTGTCTCCTGCATTGGTAGGTGGGTTCTTCACCACTGAATCACCAGGGAAGCCCAAACACTGATTAAGTACCATCAGTTTTACATTTATTGAGTACCTGTTATGGCCTAGGCACAACATTAAGGCTGAAGATACACAGATTTGCCACTGAGTAAATAGATGAATAGATTTTGCCACTGAGTCTAGCTGGAGAGGCAGATATATTTTTCTATATCCTATGGTAAGTACAATAATACATACATTTTATATATACATATACAGGGCTATGGCATATAGATGAAATTTTTATTAATTCTGGTGGAGAAACAGCAAACATGAGTTGCAAGAATGACATTTAGGTAGGCACTGAAAAGGCCAGCAGAAGTAGGATGAGGGGGGAGATGGTCAAAGCAATGAGAAGAGCATGGATGGCATTAAAGAGGCTTGAAACGGAAGCTTCTGCCCCATTTCTGTCTTTTGGTTACTGTTAATTTAAAAAGAATGCAGGAGAGAACCAGATAAACTTGATGGAGTATCTGAGGTTTCAAGAGGGAGCATAATGGGTGGAACATGAAATGGTCCCACATGATACATCCAGACCGTGGCTACATCTTCCATCTCCCTGACCACTCTCCCCCTTGCTCACTCAAGGCCAGGCACATTGGCCTTTGTTGCTGTTTCTTTAATTGCACACTCTAGGGGGTAGCACAGAGTCGGACAGGACTGAACGATTTAGCAGCAGCAGCAGCAGCCTCAGGCTCTTTGCTCTTGCCATTTCCACTGCCTAGAGTCTGATTTTGTCCTTCACTTCATCTGTCAGAGGCCTTTTCTAACCACTCTATCCAAAACAGACTTTACCCTCTTCTGTGTACCTAGCTGTTCCCCACCCCTGACCCAAAGCATTTATTATAACCTCATTCATTTATTGTCTAACTCCCTGACCTGAACATAAGCTTCATGAAGGCAGTCTTTATTTTGTGGGCTGTTGTAGCTCTAGAGTCTAGAACAGTGCCTGGCAAAATACAGGCACACATTTGTAAAGCGAATCCACAGAAACTTCCTTGGTGGTCCACTGGCTAAGATTCTGCACTTCAAATGCAGGGGGCCTGGGTTTGATCCCTTTCACTTTTCACTTTCATGCACTGGAGAAGGAAATGGCAACCCACTCCAGTGTTCTTGCCTGGAGAATCCCAGGGATGGGGGAGCCTGGTGGGCTGCCATCTATGGGGTCGCACAGAGTCAGACAGGACCGAAGCGACTTAGAAGGAGCAGCAGCAGCCAGGAACTAGATTCCACATGCCAGAGTTAAGAGTTTCTTAGCCTTCTGCCACTTAAGATCCTGCAAAGAAGATCGAGGGTCCTGAGTGCTGCAACTAAGATCCAGTGTAGCCAAACAGAATAAATAATTTTCTTTTTTTTTTTTTTAAAGAAAAGAATCCACAGTAGGAGAGGGAAGGAGAGGAAGAATGCAGAGGTCACATAGGTTGAAGGTGGAGAAAATGATATTGCAGGAGTGTAGTGCAAGCCCCAACAGCCTCTATATCATTGGGTAAGGAAGATGGGAGTTCATCTCCTGAGGGGGAGGGGGAGGGATGCAAGGTTTGGGACACTGTGGGAAATGGGAAAGAAAGTAACATGGGGAGGAAGTTGGGAATAAAAACACCTGAACTCAAGCCAAACAGGTAATTGTACTGTGCCTGGGGGTGAGGTGAGATCCCTAAAGAAGACAGCATCTCCCCACCCAGCGAGTCTGATTTGATTTATCTTTCTCAGAGTTGAATGCAGAATTATTGAGTTGGGAGAACGATAGTTTCTCCACGAATAAGCAGGTGAGAGTGGGCGTGAAGAAAGAGATGGAAGGAAGAAAACAGCTTATCTGAGAGCTCAGTATGATGGCACAGAATTTGAACGAATGAAACCAAAGCACAGACAAGGTTTCTTTGGTTTCATGCTTCTATGCTAAAAAAAAAAAAAAGAGGAGAGAAAGAAAACAAAACAAAACCTTCAACCAGAAACATACCTGCTCTTTGGCAGCGGGGAATTCTCAATTGGCTAGAAGTAGGTTTCGGGACACACTGCCAGGTGCTATCCCCTTTTCTTTCCTGTTCTTGGGAGAAACAAGCAGCAAAACAGCCCTTTTGTTAAAAAAAAGGCAGATCTGCACGAATAAGCAGGTGAGAGTGGGCGTGAAGAAAGAGATGGAAGGAAGAAAACAGCTTATCTGAGAGCTCAGTATGATGGCACAGAATTTGAACGAATGAAACCAAAGCACAGACAAGGTTTCTTTGGTTTCATGCTTCTATGCTAAAAAAAAAAAAAAAAAAGAGGAGAGAAAGAAAACAAAACAAAACCTTCAACCAGAAACATACCTGCTCTTTGGCAGCGGGGAATTCTCAATTGGCTAGAAGTAGGTTTCGGGACACACTGCCAGGTGCTATCCCCTTTTCTTTCCTGTTCTTGGGAGAAACAAGCAGCAAAACAGCCCTTTTGTTAAAAAAAGGCAGTAAAGAAATAGACCCGAGCCACTGTATCCCAATTCTTCTCTCCTTTCTTCTACTTTGGTTATTATTTTATTAATGTCAGGGCTGCCAATGCTCCCTCTAAATATAATTTACTATTGTGTGTGACTAGTAACACACAGTATGTTTTGGATATGGAGAGAAGTTTTCTCATTGTTGACAATGGGAGGTTTAGTGATTGATACCCAGAATTCTTTCTCTGGATGACCTAGATCGTGGTTGTTTCTGAGACTTTATTTGTAGTTGTTTCTGATATTTCTTTGCACGCAAGGAAATAATGAAAGTCAGTGGAATACGAGATAGGTTTTTTCGGTTATATAGTGCCTGCAGGTTGCCAAAAGGCAGTCTTGGTTCCCATAAATGTGCTAAAATCCAAGATTAGGGCTTTTTAAAATTAAGATTCTCAAATTTAACAGTTGCCTCTCCTGCAACATGCTCCACTCAGGGTTTTTCTTGGTCTTAGTGGGTAGCAATTTCCATTCTTTAGGACAAAAGCCTTGGACTTCTGTTTAACTTTTTACTCTCCTATTCCATATCTATCTTGTCACAAAATTCTATGAGTTTGGCCTTCAAAATACATCACACATCTGACTACTATTCACCATGTTCACCATTACTGCCCAAGCCACTTTCATCTTTTTCTTGGATTATTGCAAGGTCTTCCAACAGGTTCTCTGCTACACTTTCAGTCTGTTTACCACAGCAGCTAGTGTGATTCCATTAAAACAGAAGTCAGATCATGGTAGCCATTGGTTAAATTTTTTCTATGACGTACCACTTCACTCAGAGTAAGAGCCAAAGTTCTTATAACGGCCCATAAGGCTGTACGTTATCTGGCTCCTTATTTCACTCTATCTCGTCTTCTGCTTCTCTCCACCTTATCCAGTCCGCTCTAGCCATCCAGGCTTCCTTGAGGGTCCTGGAAACACCAAGTAGGCTCCCACCCTCAAGGCCTTAGCACTGGCTGTTCCCACTGCTTAGAAGCCTTCATGAAGGCTGTTTAAGTCTGTGCTCGCACATCATCATCTTTTCAGTGAGGTCTACCTTGACCACTTGATTTAAAATTTCACCTGCATGCCTCATACCCTTAGCCCCTTAATTTTTGTCTTATATTTGGTCATTTTTTTTTGGACTGGCTAAGATAATTGGTAATTTATGTAAGTATTATTAATATACTCAGCTACTGATTTTACTGTCCACCTAATTTTGTTGTCTTCATTAATGTATCCCTATACTTAGAAGAATACTCAGCATGTAGTAAATATTAGACAAATATTTACTGAATGAAAGGATGAATTTCCTTTACAACTTAGGACAATCCTCTTAAAATAACTAGGCTTTAAACTAGATTTTTGGAGAATTTTTGATTCTAATTGAATTAGCCATAGCTTAATATATTAGTATTTCCAGATATGTAGCTGGGATAAGAAGGCTAAGAGTTTGATGATAGAGATTCTGGTTAGGGATATATTGGACTATAAGACTCTTGAGAGTCCCTTGGACATCAAACCAGTCAATCCTGAAGGAAATCAACCCTGAGTATTCACTGGAAGGACTGATGCTGAAGCTGAAGCTCCAATATTTTGGCCTGATGTGAAGAGTTGACTCATTAGAAAAGGCCATGATACTGGGAAAGATTGAGGGCAGGAGGAGAAGGGGGCAACAGAAGATGAGATGGTTGGATGGCATCATTGACTCAATGGATATGGGTTTGAGCAAGCTCTGGGAGCTGGTGATGGACAGGGAATCCTGGCGTGCTGCAACCCATGGCGTCCCGCAACCCATGGCGTCCTACAGTTGGACACGACTGAGTGACTGACCAACAATATTGGACTAAGAAAGATCTGTCCATGTTTGAGGCTAGGTGAATCCAGGTGCTCTATTCCACTTAATCTCGCTCACAAGGACAATTTAAACAGAACTACAGTTTTCTGTAGTTAGGGTTCCAGGAATCTGTGTCCTTGGAAGGTGGAAGAAGGTGCCTAAACCAGCTCTGCTGCTCTTTCAAAATGAACCACTGCAATCTCCTAAGCCTTCACCTAGCTCCCTGCAAAGGGAGCAGAGTGTGTGGCCATTTCCGAGACTGCCCTGAGGGTGTAACGAGCACCTTCAGAGAGGAAATCCAGGACTTTTTAGAATAGCAGAAAAAGAAGCTCCTCGGAAAGCTGCTTCAAACTTTTTTTGGTTTTAGTTACTTATTTTTATCGTGGTAAAACAAACAAAATTGATCATTTTAGTTATTTTTAAATGTTCGGGGTTTTGTTGTTTGTTTTTAGTTACAGAAAGTCACACAGAGTTCTAAACTAGAGTTTGGGCGATGTAGAAGAGAGGGAAGGCGACAGCCGGAGGACTCCTCCACCAGAAACTCTCGGAAAGCGGTGCCGGCTGAGACGGCCCCGCCGATCTCCATTTTGCTGGGACCGGGCCGTCGCCGGAGCCTCCAGGGACATCAGCCGCTCCAGCCCCGCGGCTGGGTCCTCCCAGGAGGTACGGTCGCCGCGCTCCGGCCGAGGCCGGCGGCGGTGCCGCGGGCAGGAACCGTCCAGGTGCAGAGTTTCCATGGTGGCTTGTCTCAGCTGCTGCTCCTGGCCTCGGGGGCGAGGTGGCTTCTCCCGCGACGGGAGAAACTAAATTTTAGTTTTACTGGTGGATAATTAAATATGAGAGCAAAATTACATTGTTTCATTGTTTCTTTTTTTTAATTTATTTTTAATTGGAGGGTAATTGCTTTGCAAGTTGTGTGGTTCTGCTACACAAAAAGGTGAATCAGCCACAAGTATACATGTGCCCCCCTCTTGAGCCTTCCCTCCCCAGCTCAAGAGCAATTTGTTAATATGAAAAATCTAGTTAGAAATTCCTGAAATGAAAATATGATTGTTGACATACAATTCTCAGTAAATGGACTGTATAACAGAGTAGCTGAAGGGGAAATTTTCAGTTTGAAAACTGAAGCAATGCAGAAGGATGAAGAGTCAGAAATACAAAGGAAAATCAAGGAACAAAAAGCATAGACTTACAAGGCCCCACGTTTGTCCAGTGGGGATTCCAGAACAAAACAGAGAGAGGGAATGCAGAGGGGTGGTGGTGGCTCACCCAAATCAGACTAGAATATTTTTCCAGAGCTCAAGAAAGACCAGTGTCTTCAGATTCTAAGACCCTGCTAATACGCAACACTTAAAGAACACTCAGCCAGGACACATTCTGGTAGATTTTCAAGATATCAGCAATAAAGAGATTACCCCCAAAGCCTCATTCCTTCTTTCAACATCCATCCAGTAACCACTTAAGGAGTGTCAGTATGTATGTTACAGGCAGAGGGTCCAGGATCATGGTGAACACAGATAAGGGGTCGACCTCATGGGGGCAGAGCTGGGGAGAGGCCAAGGTCAGTATATTGAGTACTTAAATACATTAATTTCCTGTGAGTGTGTGAATGGGTGTATATGTGTAATCAAGATGAAGGAACTGGAAGCATGTAGAGGTGAGGGGCTCCTGTGAATAAGAGATCACGAAGGAATGCTCCGAGGAGCCCTGAGACTGAAGAAAAGGACCAGAAAAGGAGAAACCAGAGGAAACTTATTCCAGGCAGGGGGACCAGCAAGGTCCCAGGCTGCTATGTGGAAAGAAAAAGGTGTTCTAGGATGAGAGAGAGCCAGTGCAGAGAAAGCAGGGTAGGTGGGGTAAGAGTGGAGATGGTTGCTGGGATTAGGAACCCCTTGGAGGTATTTGTGTCTCTGGATGACATATTGTGTTGTAAGGACTTCAGGGGATCATGACAGTCACTGACAGTACTGGTGACAACTTGTTTCTTCTCTGATGCCTCTTCTGCATCTTATATCAGCTGCTGGGCTAAGGCCTCAACCTCACTGTCCTGGAGAACTAGGGAGAGTTGGGGGTTTGATGAGTGATTTGCCCAAGCTCTTCCCTAATTTAATTTGCAGTTCCCAGCTCAGAGGGAGGGGCTACTGCCAGAGGGCACGAGGTGGGCCTGAAAGGGAATCGGGTGGGGCCCAGGCCTTGAGCTGTTCAGTGATCAGCATCCAACAGGAATGAAAAGGCTATTCAAGCCCTGTCCATCTTTGGCTGGTCTGGAAGGTTGGCAGTTGATTGTGGGTGGAAGGTTGTGCCAGGAGAGTTGCAGCAGAGAGCAGAAACCACTTGCTTTCTTCCTGACATGAGGCCTGATGCCTTTTTCCTATCCCCATTCATATCTGCAGTTTCCAGAACTGAAGTGGACTATCAAGAATCCATTTGAGAAGGAAGCATGGAGTAGCATCTTGAATGTGGGCTAATAACCGCTCCTCACTTATCAGCAGTGAACTGCAGGCTGCAGGGCAGCATTGGATGGGATGTCTAGTGGATGAGGAATTCCACATTCTCTGTCAGCAGGGTTTTGGCTGCAGAGAGGAAGTGACATTTGGGAAAATCAAGAGCCTGGCAATTGGCCCGGGAAGGGGGCTGGCCAACTCCCCTCATGGCTTTCAAAGATTCTTCCAGAGCAATCATTAAGCAAATAACTCTGGGTCTATGGTCCTGACTCCAGGGTGTGTTTGAGGCTTGAGAGAAAGTCCACTGGGAAAATTTCAGGAAGTCGAGGACCAGGGAAGAGAAAATTCTAAGGGTTCTGCTGCAAAATGGCCCAAAGGGTGGCTAATTTATGGAGCTGTGTGTTTGCGTCCAGAGCTTAAGCTATGAAAATTGTTACAGGAAAACACCACTCTAATGCAGTCAGTAAGATCCCCATTTTTCAATCCTGTAAAACATGGGGGTCACAATATCGGGCACTTAATAAAATACAGTATTTGTCACTGTCACCATTGCTACAAAATGCACAGAAGTAATGATGGTAGAAAATGTGTTGTGCACACATGGGCATTCATATAAAAAAGAGAATCTTAAGTGACCATGGGCATTGCTTTCTGTCCATCTGTCCCTCTCAGCTCCAGCCCAGGAAAAGAACTTTAGCTGCTCCTGCTTGAGAAAAGAAGTCAACTGCCAAGCTCGGTGTAACCAATTTTGTATCATTAAGGGTGGCTATGGGTGGAGGTTTAGTTATTATTATCCTGGCTAAACCAATCTATCGTACTGAGGGGACTGATGACCTCAGACATATGGAAAGCAGAAGCTGTTAATAAGTATGGGTTCATTCTTGTGGGCCAAGGAATATTCAGACAAATTATAATGCCCCTGCTCAATATATATGTGGCAGAAATCTACTTTCTTAAAAAGGGTAGAGAGACACTGGGGGTGAGGAGAGGAGAATGGGATAGAGGGGGAGGAGCGAGAGGAGGGGCGAGGAGGAAGGGACTGACAGCTCAGATTAGTGAAGTTTATAGCAATTAATCTGCGTTAACTTTTTGTCTCTACAACCCAAGAGTCGAAACCTCCTCTGTCATGGCTCCTAAGGGCATCTTATCAGGGATGAAAAAGTGTCTGTTATTGCATAGATATTAGAATTATTCCCCGATCAGATTCATTGCAATCAGGAGAGAGTCTTGATGACTTGATTATTATGGAAAGAGTTTTAATTATTGAAGATCAAGCAGTCTATAATCATTCTCTATCTTCCCAAAGAAACAAATAACTGGATGGAGGCTCTATGTGGGCCCACGAGTAGAAATTACACCACTCTTCACAATGAGTCTTGCTTTTCAGACCAGAGCCAGGTCTCTGCCCCTGAGTCTTTGTTTTCCACTTCGCTGCAGACAAGGCAGCAGGAAGTATGGTCCTATCTCATAAACTGCTAAACTGAGGAATAGTCTCCAAGGAGCAATGGTAGGTGGGCTACTGGGGTCTCTCAGCATAACATCATGAGACCAAAAACTCCTTGAGACCCCATGTGGTTCTAGCACGTGCATGCAATATATGGGCCTCCTTTCAGATGGTGGGGAGGAGGGTGGGGTTCTCAGCCCTTGTTGGGGACCCTCCTTTTATTTTTTTTAATTTTTATTTTTACTTTATTTTACTTTACAATACTGTATTGGTTTGCCATACATTGACATGAATCCGTCTCGGGTATACATGAGTTCCCAATCCTGAACGCCCACCACCCCCACTGCCACCTCCCACCCCATATCAACTCTCTGGATCATCCCCGTGCACCACAAGGACCCTACTTTTAAACTGTACCACTCAAGACCACAGCCGTGTTCAGTTCAGTCGCTCAGCAGTGTCCTCCTCTTTGAGACCCCATGGACTGCAGCATGCCAGGCTTCTCTGTCCACAGCATAACATCATGAGACCAAAAACTCCTTGAGACCCCATGTGGTTCTAGCACGTGCATGCAATATATGGGCCTCCTTTCAGATGGTGGGGAGGAGGGTGGGGTTCTCAGCCCTTGTTGGGGACCCTCCTTTTATTTTTTTTAATTTTTATTTTTACTTTATTTTACTTTACAATACTGTATTGGTTTGCCATACATTGACATGAATCCGTCTCGGGTATACATGAGTTCCCAATCCTGAACGCCCACCACCCCCACTGCCACCTCCCACCCCATATCAACTCTCTGGATCATCCCCGTGCACCACAGGACCCTACTTTTAAACTGTACCACTCAAGACCACAGCCGTGTTCAGTTCAGTCGCTCAGCAGTGTCCTCCTCTTTGAGACCCCATGGACTGCAGCATGCCAGGCTTCTCTGTCCATCTCCAACTCCTGGAGCTTAATCAAGCTCATGTCCATCATGTTGGTGATACCATCCAACCATCTCATCCTCTGTTGTTCCCTTCTCCTCCTGCCACATTACAGATGCTATTGGAGACTAGGGTTGGTGAGTCTCCGTGCTGTATTAGCACTTAGCCTATGCCCACTGGCGGGGATTTTCACACAGTCCTAGTGCTGTGATGTTCACACAGAGGACACAGGACAAAAGGCAGGTGTCCAAAAGGACCTGACAGGGTTCCAACAGCCCCTTGGTAAGAGGCAGTGATAGTGGAGTAAGGAACAGTTGGCTCTGTGTAAAGATGAAGCACTTGTCATCTTGGAGAAGCAGCAAGCTACCTGCATGAATCTGAATCCAGAGGCAGAAGCTTGAGTCCAGGGGATCCAGACAGAGTATCTGTGTCAGGAACTATCAGTAGCACTGAGGACGGGGTGATGATATACAGTGGGAGGGAAGAAGCTGGGTTTCCAGAATGGAGGAACAGGTTCCGGTTTAGCACAGAGGGCTCTGAGAAATCCAGAAAACAGCTCAGGTAACTCATGCTGTCCTGGACAGGCGTGCCTGAGGTGGACCCATCTCATGTGGCTAAGATGCTGGTATGTGCCACACAATGATGTTAACTCAGATGTCCTGGTCTTCTTTATTCATCTGAGCAGGGGAGAATAGGTATTCTGGTTTTTCTAAGGATTGTCAAGGTGTTTCACCTTTCCTAGAGTGTACCTATTGCCAGGTAATAGAAAGAGGCCCTTTGTGCCAGAACTCAAGGTGGGGATCAAGGCAGAACCTCCCCCTGGTCAGCAGGACATGTGAGATGTGCTTACAGGTTAGATCTTGCAGCTCATCTCTCTTTGCTCCCAGTCCAGGATCACCCTTGTCCTTGTGTGACATTTTGTATCTTACCCAATGTAGACCACGTTCCCAGAGTGGAAGGGGGTGGGACCCTGCAATGAGTGATGGCCATCACCCGAGCATCTAATCAGCTACATTTGGCACTTTATTAAACACTGTATCAGCCTGGATCCTGATCGCTAATGCTAAAGACTTTGTCAAGCTGCCACCATGCTGGATGATTTGGGGAACCTATAAACATTTAGGTGCAGGTTCTAATACAGGATCTAGCTTTGGTAGCACATTTCGTCATTTTGTATCACAATGTATACAATGAGCACAATGTACCATTTTGATACATTAAAACTGTTATCAAGCCCATTATCAAACATCCTTGCCAAAAGGACTTTTAAAACAGGGCAGGACTTTTAAAATAATGATACACCTATCTGTGTAGCATAGGTTGCTGGAGACAGAGTGCTGGCTTGAGTCAGGTCCAGAGGCACCTTTCTACCCAAGAGGCCTTTTCCAACCAAAACAACACTGCAAGGGTGTGTACATGTTGGCATACTGGTTGGTGGTCACGGGAGTGGTTACCCTGTGTGTCTTTTTGCAAGTAAGGTTCTCCCAGTCCGCCCCTCAATCTTCTCATTTTATAGAAGAACTCAATCAGCTCCTTTTTTTTTTTTCCTCTTGTTGATAGCCAGGGAAAACCTATGTTCCTGCTACCTTCTGTGTACCCTGGAGGAGCAAGAGGAGCACTAGGGGAGACTGGGACCACAGGTGTTGCCAGACCATGTGGTGGGGGCTGGGGATTAGGGAGAGGCTTAGGACGCCCCATGACTGTCTGGTGCTTTTGCCTCTTTGTGAAGTTCTGTAATGAATGGGCCTTGGGGGAAATCTGTTTCTCCTTTGCATTTCCTTTTCTTTGCTAATTCTTGCCACAAAGAGGTCCTCAGTGGAGAGCCAAGCACTGAGGGAAAGGAGCTGGGGAGGTCACCTGGCAGGCTGGGGCCTGGGCACATTGGAGGTATGACAAGTCACCAAGAGTCTGGGCCAGCTCAAAGGTTTGGCATTCCACAAAGAAAATAAAAACTTGTGTCTCCTACACTGCTCCCTCAAGATCTGGCTGGGAATATCCTCTCTCTTCTCTACGTGCACACCACCTTCCAGAGAGGGTGTCTCACTTACTTGCATCTCTCTTTGGGCTTTGTACAGACTTTCCCCACGTTGCCTCTCACTAAAGGTGGCTATGACTTTTTCACTAGGGTTGCTTCCCTCTGTGCACTCTCAGAAGAGCAGTGTCCTGGATAGAACAAAGGCAACTCTGCCCCATCTGTCCCCACCCCTGCCCCCCTGCCAAATTTGTGTCCTTCCTAGAACCTCAGAATATGACTTTTTGTGTCCTTCCTAGAACCTCAGAATATGACTCTATTTGGAAATAGGATGTAAATAGTTAAGATAAGCTTATACTAGAATAAGGCAGGTCCTTGGGCTTCCCAAGTGGCTCAGTGGTAAAGAATCTGCCTGCTAATGCAGGAGACATGGAGTTCCACCCCTAGTTTGGGGAGATCCCCTGGAGGAAGAAATGGCAACCCACTCCAGTGTTCTTGCCTGGGAAATCCCATGGACAGGGGAGCCTGGTGGGGTACAGTCCATGGGGGTCACAAAAGAGTCAGACATGACTGAGCATGCATGCAAGGGTGGGTCCTTAATGCTGTATGACTGGTGTCCTTATAAGAAGAGCCACAGATACAGACACATGGAAGAAGATGATCTGAAGAGATACAGGGGAACTCCCAATGACGACCAAGGCAGAGAGTGGAATGATGCACTTACAAGTCCAGGAACATCAAGGACTGCCAGCAAATCACAGAAACTGGGAAGACGCAAGGAAGGGTCCTCACCTAGGGATTTTGGAGAGAGTGTGGCCCTGCTGACACCTTGATTTTGGATTTCTCAGCCTCCAGACCTGTGAGAGAATGAATTTCTGTTGTTTTAAGCACCCCACACTCCCCAGTCTGTGGTCCTTTGTCACAGCGGCCCAAGGAAATTAACCTTGGAGCTGTGCTCTGGTCACTGTTGTGTTACAGGTACCTAAAACAGGGTCTGGAATGGAGAGGCAAACTGTCAGTATTTGCCAAAGGTGAACTGTATGTAGAGATGGAGTGCAAGAGAAATGGGCTGGATGAGAGAGACACAAAAAGGTAGAAAGTTCACCCCTCTAGTTCATGACTGAGTATTTGACATCAAGGTAGATGATATGTGCCCAGGAAGTGCTCATTTACTGAAAGAATGAATAAATGAATGAATGTGATACTGGATTTCTCTCACACTGACATCACCTCTCAGAGAATGATCAGTTGACATGCTTGGTGGCAGGAAGTGATGAAACTCACCACGTACAAAATAGCAACGGGGCAAAACTGTGTCAAGAAACACACATGTACAAACGACTGTGGACAGTGTGACAGTTCACTTTACCCCAAATTTCAGGGGCCAGCATCAAGGCTAAGACCAGCCTCAGTCACGGAGCGAGGCAGTGATGCTTAGGGTCATGTTGTACCTGCTGCTCTGCCTGTGGTGGCCTGCTTCCCTGCTGGACTACACCCCAACCAAAAGGTTTTCTTCCCCATCTTAGCTCTGCCACCTGATTCCTGTGGAGGACCCCACCCCAGCACTGCAGGGTCTCTCTGGGAAAGCAGGCTGGCTTCCTTGCAGCTGCGCCCCTGCCCCCACTCTGCATCCCCTCCCCTTCCTCACTGTTCATCATTGGCCAGCCTTGTTTGCATCACAAGGACGTGAAGAAGATATTCCTCCTATTCTCCAGTCATTGTCACTAATTGAAATGGGAAGCTAGACAAGGCTCCAGAAGAAAAGCTTATTATAGGCTGCCTTGTTGGAAGAAAATGAATCACCTAAGCAGATAGGTTTCCGTGATCTCAGGCAAACCTCACTCTTTATTCGACACAACCCTGTCTAATTGTTCAAGAAAATGTGCATCTGCTTCATAATGGAACAGCCATAATGGAGGTGTTGTGAAATCACTGAAAAGTTTATTCAAAGCTCGCTCCTGAAAGCCCAGCCATAATGCATGGGGCTCCAGAGGAGTTAATAGAATTGGCTTCATTGAAAATGCATGGATAACAAATTTCCCTAACACAGATCCTTTTAAATATGCCTGCTGATGGAAGTCTGAATTGGCATTTGACAGATGCGAAGCACTAACAAAAGGGGCGACTCTCTTAACTCTACTGCAAGTCATTCCCCTGCAGCTGTGTCGTTCAAGTCCCTGCCCAGCATCCCATAACTGAGTAGGGCCTAGAAACCCCAAGATGTCCCATGAAGCCAAGTCTTGTGAAGAGGAGACATTGAACTTTTTCCTCAAAGTGTAAACCATAGAGTGAGAAGAGAAAACCATCTGTCTTAGTCCATTTGGGCTACTCTAACAAGATACCAACAGACTAGGTGACTTACAAATAGCAGAAATTTATTTCTCATAATTCTGGAGGCTGGGAAGTCCAAAATCAAGATTCTGGCAGATTCAGTATCTGATGAAGACCTGCTTCCTTGTTCATAGATACCCAACTTCTGTCTGTGTCCTCACATGGCACAAGGGGCAAGAGAGCTCTCTGGGGTCTATTTTATTTTTTTTTTTTAATGAGGGCACTAATCCCAACCATGAGGGTTCCACTCTCATGAACTAATGACCTTTCAGAGGTCCCACCTCCCACGTGAATTTTAGGAGGCCACACATCAAATCACAGCACCACTCCATAAAGTGGAAGGAAAATACCCAGAAAGAATGAGTGAGCAAAACAAGGCTATAGAAGACAAACTACCTTGTAGTGAAATTTCCTTTCAGTAACATATGTCCAGATGGAAGAGTCATAATCAACTGAAGAAAAGGAAACACAAAACCACAAGGCCAATGTGTGCACTGTCCTTGGACTACACAGATCCTGATGAACACAAAGAAGTTTAAGATGAATTTCTGCCCTCAAGAAGTTTAGTTAGATCACAGGGTATTGAGTAGAGTTCTCTGTGACTAACACAACTTTGTAAATCAACTCTACTCCAATAAAAATTTTTAAAAGATTAAATTAAAAAAAAAAAGCCTAGTTAGAGTTGTTCATTCATTGAAGAAAACTTTAGTGCTTGCACCCATCGCAAAATGATGATGGTTCAGGTACAAAACTAGAGAAAGTTGACCATGAGTTTAAGGCAATTCTGGAAAAAGAAAAAAAACACTTGAATTGGAGATGAGGGAAGTTGATTTGGAGCCCTCTTCTCCTACCCTAAACACATCCTATATCCCCTCTAAGCTTTACCTAGGCCTACCTTTTCAGAAACTTGTAACTGGCGTTGTTGGGCAGTAAATGAAAGGGTGATTCTCTTTGCTTCTTTCATTGTTCCCAGATGCCACATAGCACATTGAGATAAACTAAATTTTTCTGCTACCTATCAAAGAGGAGAGTGAAAAAGTTGGCTTAAAGCTCAACATTCAGAAAACGAAGATCATGGCATCTGGCCCCATCACTTCATGGGAAATAGATGGGGAAACAGTAGAAACAGTGTCAGACTTTATTTTTTGGGGCTCCAAAATCACTGCAGATGGTGACTGCAGCCATGAAATTAAAAGGCGCTTACTCCTTGGAAGAAAAGTTATGACCAACCTAGATAGTATATTCAAAAGCAGAGACATTACTTTGCCGACTAAGGTCCGTCTAGTCAAGGCTATGGTTTTTCCTGTGGTCATGTATGGATGTGAGAGTTGGACTGTGAAGAAGGCTGAGTGCTGAAGAATTGATGCTTTTGAAGTGTGGTGTTGGAGAAGACTCTTGAGAGTCCCTTGGACTGCAAGGAGATCCAACCAGTCCATTCTGAAGGAAATCAACCCTGGGATTTCTTTGGAAGAAATGATGCTAAAACTGAAGCTCCAGTACTTTGGCCACCTTATGTGAAGAGTTGACTCATTGGAAAAGACCCTGATGCTGGGAGGGATTGGGGGCAGGAGGAGAAGGGGAAGACTGAGGATGAGATGGCTGGATGGCATCACGGACTCAATGGACGTGAGTCTGAGTGAACTCCGGGAGTTGGTGATGGACAGGGAGGCCTGGCATGCTGCAATTCGTGGGGTCGCAAAGAGTCGGACACGACTGAGGGACTGACTGAACTGATCATGCCTACATGCATGGTGAATTAAAGGTGACTGCACATTCATTTGTACTCCAGTTGAGTAGTGAGATCTATGTCCCTCCTCTGGAAGCTGTATGACAGCTTTGACCAATAGAATATGCTTGCATGCGTTCTCAGCTGCTTCAGCCATGTCCAACTCTTTGTGACTCTATGAACTGTAGCCTGCCAGGCTCCTCAGTCCATGGGATTCTCCAGGCAAGAATACTGGAGTGGCTTGTCATTCGCTTCTCCAGGTGGATCTTCCTAATCCAGGGATTGAACTCATGTCTCCTACAGTGCAGGAGGATTTTTTACCAACTGAGTCACCAGGGAAGCCCCTTAGAATATGGTTAATCATATACATATATAGTGGAAGTGATGCTATGCCAATCCAAACCCAGGCTTTGAGGAAGAAACCGACAACTTGCACTTCCTATCTCTGGGAGCCCTGAGCTGCCATGCTGCTGATGGAAAGGCTCCTGGTTGGTCCTCTGGTCCACAGTTTCAGTCTTTCCTTGTTCCCTTCTTAGACAGGAGATCAAGTCTTCCCTTCTTAGACAAGAGATCAAGAAGTAAAGCCATCTGGGACCCTGCAGCCCAGCCCAGATGCCAACTAAATACCATCTGCTGTTGCTAAGTCACTTCAGTCGTATTCGACTCTGTGCGACCCCATAGACAGCAGCCCATCAGGCTCTGGGATTCTCCAGGCAAGAACATTGGAATGGGTTGCCATTTCCTTCTCCAATGCATGAAAGTGAAAAGTGAAAGTATCCAGTGACCTCAATTGATACTACCTGGAGCCAATGAATTATCCAACCAAGCCCTGACTGAAATTTGGACCCCAGAACATGAACCAAATATGATGAACTGCGATGTTGCTTGAAGCTACTGAGACTTGGGGTGGCTTGTTACACAGTAACTGATAACTTGAAAAGAAGGTTAAAGGCACCAATGTTAGGGGTGCTTCATTTCCTCCCTCTGTGTAAAAACTTTTGTGTTCGTGTCTCCTGTTATCCTGGTTAATCTCAACTTACTCACATCATGGATCCTTTTTTGTGACTCACACTACAGCTAGAAGGTTACATAGTGGGGGCTTTTCTATTTGAGGCACCTTTTTTTTCTCTCAGAGACGCATCCTAGGTCAAAAGAAACTTGCCCACACAATTGCCCGAGTGTAAGAGTGTGTGTGTTTGCTTATTGCTGTGTGAGCAAAGTATGTTTCATTACCAGACTTTATTTTCTGTCCTCAATGGAACCTTTTTCTTTTTTCTTTTGGTGTGGACTAGAGAAACTATTTCAAGGCAAAGCCGGGTCTATTGCTTTTGTTTTTGCCCCGTTGTTTGGCTGGAGCCTTTGGCATTCAGCGCAGGGGTCGGCATTGTTCCTTCCTCCAGGGTTGGGTACGCTGCTCGGAGGGTCAGTTGGAAATGAAGCTTCTATTATCTGCGATCTGCCTCTAAGCCGGTCGTCCCTACACTAAGGCTCAGCCAAGCATGAAGAAAACTAATTGTCCCCACTCTCTGCTCTGCTGCACACCAAAACCCTGCCCCTGCTTCTCGCAGCTCTGCATCAGTGGGAGAAAACCCGGTCTCGCGGAGGCAGAGGGATCGGCGTTCCAAGGTCCGCTCTGGCCGCGCAGCGGCAGGGACTCACCCGGAGCGGTCCAGAGGCTTCTCCAGGCGCTGCTAGGGCTGGGAAAGGGGCGGAGGGAGGGAGAAAAAGCTGATGACTCTGCGTGTTCCCAGTAATTGCAATGGGCATAGGAAAGGGGAGTTGATTAATTTGCCTGATGAATTATGCATCAGCTCTGCGTGCCGCCCTCCCAGCTTCAAAGCTTTATTATTCATGTTATTTGAATCCGACCACCTCTCCCCTCCTTGCCTGAATGCTGCTGTCCAACAAGTATCCGGCGGCAAACCTTTTTGGCGCTTGATCGCTTTGACCACATAACAGAGCGCTTCCAGGAAGTGGGCAGAATTAATGAAATGTGATCTGTATTTAAACCCCCCTCCCCCACATACACACATCCACCCCCG
>SJXQ01012340.1:159137-230206 GCA_006408695.1 Aepyceros melampus
GCTGGAGTATTTCATCAATAATAAGCCCTGGATTTATAAAAGGAGGGCAAACTCAGCTGTCTTTTGTAGTATACAGGACAAAAATCAAAATGTAAAGACAGAAGTGGCAATTATTTTGTTAAGTCGCGTTTTAAGTTACCACCACATGAAAGAAAGTCTCTTTTAATAAAGAAAGAAGCAACAAGGGACACCAGGACAGTGAGATTAACTTTATCTGCGTATTTTCAAGGCCTGTGGATGGCAAATTTGATCTCCTAATTTTTCATCTCTCTTCTCTGTCCAATCCTAGGCTTAACCAAGGGCCCTTTCCAATCCCTCCTGAGTCGCTAGTGGAACCTGGCTTTTCACGAAGGGGCCTAGCATCCCCTAAGTGGTACAGTCTGCCTTGCTGCCTGTCTTTCCAGGTGAAGACAGAAAACTCTTCGTGTTACTAAACCCAGTAAAACAAAGGCAACTCTTCCTGTGTGAGCTGAAGTTGGGGCTGCAGAATTGGGCAGGGCCTAGTTTTTTGCCAAGCTTTTTCTGTTAGACTTGGTCTGAGGGGGAAAACTGTCAAGGGAAACAAATTCAGTTAGTGAAACAGTAGTAAGTTAAAAAAATTTTTTTTGGTAACAGCTTTTATTGAGATGTAATTCACATACCACACCATTCACCTACTTAAAGTATACAATTAAATTGTATTTAGTATATTCATGGAATTATATGATTATCACTACAATAAATTTTAGAATATTTTTATCATCTACAAAAGAAACCCTGAATTCCTATTATGATCCACCCAGGCCCTCCCCCTGCAACTCAAGGTAACCACTAATCTACTTTCTGTCTGTAAAGATTTGCCAATTCTGGACATTTCAAATAAAAGATATCATAGGGACATCCCTGATGGTCCAGTGGTTAAGATTCTACCCTTCCAGTCCAGGGGGCATCAGTTTGATTGCTGGTCAGGGAACCAAGATCCCAATGACATGTGGAGAAAGAAAAAGTGGGAATCAAGATCTCACGTACCATGAGGAAAAAGAAAAAGTATCTTAAACTATAGGCTTTTGTGTTTGATTTCTTTCACTTAGCATAATGTTTTGAAGGTTCATCCATGCCATAGCATGAGTCAGTACTTCATTTTTTTTATGGCCAAATATTCTTTTTTGTCAGTATGCCACATTTTAAAACTATTCATCAGTTGGCAGAACAAAGAATAATTTTGCAATCTTTTATTTGGAGTTTTTATGTTTTCTGTATTTACGGGAAGAATCTCATATCAAATTGACAAGAAAGCTTTGTCGGGAGATTTTTGTGTAATGGACTAAACCAGAAAAAGACAAATGGAAAACCCTAAGCAAGAAATAGATTGTAGGTTCTTCCAAGATAGGGTTAGAGTAAATAGTGAGGTCCAAAAGCATCTGTTATGGTATTCAGAAGAAGCTTTTACAAAATGAGCCCTTTACTTGGGTACTAATAAAAAAGTGTTTTGCATCTTTTCAAAATAGCAAGAATCCTATGTAGCAAACACATATTGAGGAACTCTGTTAGAATCGCTAATCTCAAGGACTTCAGAGTCTAATGAAAAAACAATAGTCACAGATGATGGAAACAGATGACGAATAGTGGTAGAAAAAACACATGAGGGTGCAAAATGGTCTTTTCTGATGGGCAGATTGAGGGTCGGGTAAACCAGAAGGGTAAACTAGCTAGGTAAAACAGATGCCTGGCTAGAGTCATGTTTGCCTCAGTCCTACCAAAACTGAGCTTTCAAACCAGCATTTCAATAATGCCTCTTTCCTCAGAGGAGGCAGCTGAAGTTTCAGTATTGGCTCTTCCTTTGTGCCCCTGTGGACTGAAGACCTTTCTGAATCAGCTGGGCTGTGGGGCTGTTTCCCTGGCTGCAAAGTAAAATGAAGAGTTGGAGCGGGTATTCTGCAACAACTCCCCAAAACAGAGAGCAGAACAGGGAGACTTCTGTGTCCGACCTTGAATCCTGACTTCACTAGGATGGAGTTAGCTCCATCTTGGGCAGGTCATCTTCTCTCTTCCAAAGGATAGTTTTCCTATCTGTAAAGTGGGAAGAATACAGCTTCCCCAGAAATACAGTGGAAGGATGGAATGGAGGTCATGTTCACCAGGCGCCTCTCATTAGCAGGCAATAAATAAATGTCTTAAGGCTCTGTTAATGCTAGAAATCTCCAGTGTAATGAGGAGTCAACTACTCAAGCAATAGTTATCCAGTACTTACTTTATGTCCCTAAACATAGAGAATAAAGAATATGATGGGGACACTGCCCTGGGCTATATGAAACAAATAATAGCCAGGACAGATATTGTTCTTTTAGCTGGAGGATGCTGCTGTCACCTCTCACTCCCAGTAGCCAGTGGCTTGTCCCTCTCCCAGGGTTCTCAACACTTTTCCCTTTGGGTTTGAAGTATTAGGGCAAGAGTTTTATCTGCTCCACCAGACTGTGATATTCTTGAGGGTGGGGACCATGTTCTTTCATATTTAAAATCTGAGCTTATCAGGGAGTTCCCTCTGAAACCACCCTGCTTCTCTAGTTATCATGCCTTTTTCTTCCTCTCTGTGGCTATTTGTGATTTTATAGTTAGAATTTCATTTTTTAAAAGGCCTCTTGAGCCATATTTCCTTGCAAAGCACAGCTCTACAGGCACAGCTATCTTTCCTTGGAACATTCAGATGTTTTATTTCCTAAAGTCTGGGGCACTGTTTCAGTTCACGTGATTGACGTGATGGGGCATCTCCTCACACTGGTGGATTTTTCCTCCCATGCTGATTGGCAGACTCAAAATAGTAATTACATTCATTGTTTTCTCTACTTTTAGAATCAAATAGTCATCAGAAAGGCAAGTCAAATGTTATTTCTTTAGAAGAATAAGTCTTCTCATTGAACTCTAGGTAGCCAAGCCCCTGCTGCTTCCTCATCTTGCCCAGGTGTACCAGGAGGGAAAGGGGCAAGGCACAACTTTTGAAAGGATGACATAGCTCAAGGACACAACATAACTGATTAGAATCAAATGGGACCAAGACTACAGACAGGACTAGACCTTAATCCTCAATCAGCAAGTGAAATGACACACCCAGAGGTGCCATGACAGTTCCAAAGCACTGCTAAAAGACCAAGGAGTGGGTGGTGGTCCAAATCCTGGAAATCTTCACCCCTTCCCCAAAATAGCCGGAATAATCCTCCCACTCATTAACGTATGAAATTATGCAGCCTATAAAAGCTGCTACTGCTACTGCGACTGCTGCTAAGTCGCTTCAGTGTCCGACTGTATGCGACCCCATAGATGGCAGCCCACCAGGCTCCCCCGTCCATGGGATTTTCCAGGCAAGAGTACTGGAGTGGGTTGCAATTGCCATCTCTATAAAAACTAATCACACCAAATTTTGCCACCACATTTGTCCTCTGCAATGTCCCACACTCTGTGGAGTGTGCTTCTCTCTGTATCTGAATAAATCTACTTCTTACCTATCACTTTGTCTCTCACTGAATTCTTTCTGCCATGACACATCAAGAACCTGAGCTTCATTAAGTCCTGAAACCAGGTACTGTGGGTTTTGGCTGGGTTCACATCCCAGCCATGTGGGTTCACGTACCAAGCAGGGTTTTGGTTGGATCTGAGTCCCAGCAATGTGGGTTTAAGTCCCAAAGTGGGGTTTGGCTGAGTTTGAGTCCCAGTTTGAAGTGAACAGTTTCACAGGGACCAGGAAACCTCGTGTGACAGGTGATCGCTGACCCATCTAGCTGAACACCACCATCTCTTGTCAGGCTCAGCTCTCTTTGGAAAATGAGAGAATGTTGGAGCAATGAAATCCTACCTTTAACCTGGAATAGGTAGATGAGTGTATGGATACATGAGTTGTGTCCAAAAAAGATATTGGATTAAAAGGATCCTGAGTGTCTCACAGGATCAAGGAGAAAATGAATTCAGATCTCAGGAAGGGCAAGAGCCAAGGCAAGGAGACCTCAACAGCAGCTCTGGGAATCACCTTTCTAGGGGCTGCCTTTACACTAACTCCACCCCATACTCCAGCTGAGACAGGCCTGGGACCTGGGACTCTGCTGCAATGCTGTGAAGCTTGCACCTGGACACACCTCGCATTGAGCTACAAAATACAAAGAAAGTATATGAGACTTAAAAAAAACTATGTACATGTGCAGTTGGGCAAATTCTGGACCAAAAGATACAAAAAGACAAAAAACCCATCTGTCCTTTCTGAAGAGTCAGGAGCAAAAAATGGGTTTTGGGAGCAAAAGGAGGGACTGCACATGCCCTCACCACCCAACACCACCAAAGGGGTGGGCAAACCACCTAAGGGACCCCTTCAGCCAGGCCACTGGATACACTCCTACCCTCACCCCATATAAGGGACAAGGTTGCCTTCCCACCCTTGGGGAGCAAGCAAGGTAATTTGTTACTTTTTTTCACTTCCTCCTGCAGTTGGTGCTGCTGCTGCTGCTGCGAAGTCACTTCCGTCCTGTCTGACTCTGTGCGACCCCATAGATGGCAGCCCACTAGGCTCCTCTGTCCCTGGGATTCTCCAGGCAAGAATATTGGAGTGGGTTGCCATTTCCTTCTCCAGTGCATGAAAGTGAAAAGTGAAAGTAAAGTCACTCAGTGATGCCTGACTCTTAGCAACCCCATGGACTGCAGCCTACCAGGCTCCTCCTCCCATGGGATTTTCCAGCCAAGAGTACTGAGTGGGTTGCCATTGCCTTAAGCCTCAATAAAGCCTTGCCTGAATTTCTTGTCTGACCTCTGGTCAATTTCTATTGATTAAGGAAGGCCAAGAACCTTGGTCAGTATCATAGCCACTGCTGTTGCTGCTGCTAAGTCGCTTCAGTTGTGTCTGACTCTGTGCAACCCCATAGACGGCAGCCCACCAGGCTCCCCCATCCCTGGGATTCTCTAGGCAAGAATACTGGAGTGGGTTGCCATTTCCTTCTCCAACGCATAAAAGTGAAAAGTCAAAGTGAAGTTGCTCAGTCGTGTCCGACTCTTGGCGACCCCATGGACTGCAGCCTACCAGGCTCCTCCGTCCAGGGATTTTCCAGGCAAGAGTACTGGAGTGGGGTGCCATTGCCTTCTCCAATCATAGCCACTGGGTACATAAAATGATTCAAGTTTCAAATTCCAGAAGAAAGATCAGCTGGCCCTGCTTGGGTCAGGGATCTCTTCTTTAACCAGTTCCTCTCACGCAGCAGATAGAGTCACTGATTGCCCAACACTTTGTTTGGGAACATTCCTAGAGAAGGGAGATTTGTTGTGAACTGGGAATTCATCACCCTAGCTGGCGTCTGCCAAAGTGCATGCTTGCCTCCTTGCTCTAAACTGGTCAGCAGCAAGCCAGGCAAGGAAAAAACTCTACTCCAGACTCTCTCTGAGGCAATCACTTTTTCATCTGGTAGAAAGTTCCAAGATCAAAGGGAAAAAAAAATCACCAACCTGTAATTTTCTGGTATTTATGATGCTATCTTCTTTTACATGCTTACCTAGCATTTTAAGTTCTGTTATTTAACAGGCTAGAAATTCATGAGGCCAAGTATTTATTGCAATACGCAAATTTTATGTACTTAAACTGTGCAGCTGGGAATAGGCATTTTCTTAAAACATAGTGCAGCCCTCAAGGGAAAGACTCTAAATCAGAAACCCCCAGGGATTTTTAACCAACAAAAGACTTCAAGGAGGGACTCGCCCCTGGAGGCACTGTAGGATGGGGGCAGGGAAGACTCTCTTTTCATTTTTGTCTTCACTGTTTAGTGAAAACTTATTCTGTGTCGGCACTGTGCTAGGCACATGGGATGCCAAAATGATACAGGCAGATATGGACTCTAGCCCTAGAGAGCTTATGGTGCACTATTAAACTAGCAGTAACACTCATCAGGCTCAAATGGGGATGTCTTGGGTATGTAGAATCATAGGGAGGTGACAAACCCACCAGGGAGGTTTTTCAAGAAGGGGTGAGACTTGAGGAGAGAGGCTTGAGGCCATGTGGAGTGTAGGTGAAGAGAGATCCAGGCAGAAAGAACTGCATGCACAGAAGCTCTGAGTCAAGAGTGAACCTATGCATCCAAGGAGCTCTGTGAGGCTAGGTTTGCTTAAGTGTAGACAGCACGAGGCAGTGTAGCCAGTTGAGGCAGGAACCAGCGCAGGGACAGCTTGAGTTAGAATTTTATCCTGGAGGCATGGGAGTGGGAGAAGGTTGAGGGGTGTCACTGAAGATTTAAAGCAAGGGTTGTGAAAGAGGAGAGTGAAAAAGTTGGCTTAAAGCTCAACATTCAGAAAATGAAGATCATGGCATCCGGTCCCATCACTTCATGGGAAATAGATGAGGAAACAGTGGAAACAGTGTCCGACTTTATTTTTTTGGGCTCCAAAATCACTGCAGATGGTGACTGCAGCCATGAAGTTAAAAGACTCTTACTCCTTGGAAGGAAGATTATGACCAACCTAGACAGCATATTGAAAAGCAGAGACATTACTTTGCCAACAAAGGTCCATCTAGTCAAGGCTATAGTTTTTCTAGTAGTCATATATGGATGTGAGAGTTGGACTCTGAAGACAGCTGAGCGCTGAAGAATTGATGCTTTTGAACTGTGGTGTTGGAGAAGACTCTTGAGAGTCCCTTGGATTGCAAGGAGATCCAACCAGTCCATTCTGAAGGAGATCAGCCCTGGGATTTCTTTGGAAAGAATGATGCTAAAGCTGAAACTCCAGTACTTTGGCCACCTCATGCAAAGAGTTGACTCATTGAAAAAGGCTCTGATGCTGGGAGGGATTGGGGGCAGGAGGAGAAGGGGATGACAGAGGATGAGATAGCTGGATGGCATCACTGACTCGATGGACGCGAGTCTGAGTGAACTCCGGGAGCTGGTGATGGACAGCGAGGCCTGGCATGCTGCGATTCATGGGGTCGCAAAGAGTTGGACTGGATTGAGCGACTGAACTGAACTGAACCTTCTAAATGTTGTGAGGAGAAGGGTTGATGCTGGACCACTCTGGAGACCAGGCTCATAGGAACCTGGTAAAGAAAACTCATCAAAACTTAAAGGGCCCTTTCCAGAAAGCTCTTCTTAGAGCTAGAACTGCCTCCCTGAAATGTAGAAGAGGTTTTCTGAGAGCCAGGGCTGATCGCTGGAGACCCTGGAGCAGGATAGGGTGGCCAAGGCCAAGGCAGGGCTGATGGAAGTGTTCAAGGAGCTCCTCACAGCCAATGTGAGACTCTGTCTGCTGACACAAGACAGACCAGCAGAACCTTAGGCCAGCCACTCTCTTTTTAAGTGTCTTCATAAACCATACTACTGGCCCAGAGCTCCTGGTCTCTTCCTTTCAGGAAGAGAGTCTCCCAACATTGAGAGACACACCAGGACCAGGTTCAGAACCTTGTGCTGTTTGAAGCCCTGAATGGGCAGAGACTCTCTCCAGCATCCTTCCGTCACTGTGTAGGGAGGGTCAACAGCTCATCTTTCCATCTTCTCTGGGGGGAAAAAAAAATTATTATTATTATTTTTTTTTGGCTTGGTTATACCAAAGTCTTCTCTAGTTCTCTTCTACCCATTTCTAAGAGAGTGGTTCTTTGTTTGAAATGACCAGATTGACTTACTGTCTTGTCACTCCTTTAATTGCTGAGGCTATATGGGTAAAGCATCATATAGAGAGTTTGGGATGGACATGTACATACTGCTATATTTTAAATGTATAATTAACAAGGACCTACCATATAGCACATGGAACTCTGCTCAGTGTTATGTGGCAGCCTGGACAGGAGGGGAGTTTGGGGAAGAATTGATAAGATGTATATGTTCGGCTGAGTCCCTTCCCTGTTCACTTGAAGCTATCACAACATTGTCAATTGGCTATACTTCAATACAAAATGAAAAGTTTAAAAGAAAAAGACATTTAAGAGAGTGTCAAATGACTCAGATACAAATCTTGACTTCAAGGAACTTGCAGTCACATGTGAGAAATATACACTGATTCAGCATCTATTTACTGAGGACCTACCATGTATCATGTTCTGTGCCAAGTTCCCAAGACATGGCAATAAATGACCACCCCTAAGGAGCTCTCGTGAAAACACAGAAGTGTGTACTAACTGTTCAACATATGTTATTTTAAAAGTCAGCACATTGGTTCCTTGGAAAGTAAGAGAGAGATTGTGTTGCCAGATAAACACACTGATCAGTGTGCACGGTAGAAGCCGAACCTCTAGCGCTTTGGTGATCAAGTGCCAGGGCTTTCAAGGAAGCACCTGACACAGGGAGAAAAATCTGAGTGCTGGTCTTCTCAGCACCAGAAACTGAAGGGGTGGTGACCCAAGAGGGCAGAGATGCTTAGTTCAGGATGAGAGGTGAGAGGAATGTGGCAGTGTCAGAAATGACTTTACCATGGAGGCAACACCTGGAGATGAGTTAGCTGGGCCATCTGGCTGGAGACTATCCCAGACAGAGGGGACAGAATGTCCACCGATAGAGGACAGGCTAAAAGAGAGTGTGAAGTGTTGTCCTAAGGTGAAATCCCACAGAATAGTGAAAACCCAGTTTCTTAGTTTATAATAAGCACACGGACAGATCTCAAAAAACAATGCTATGTGAAAAGCAAGTTGTAGAATTAAATATGTTTACATGTAAACATACATAAATATATCTATATATGTTCATATGTAAGCATGTAAACTGCATGTTTACAATCTATATAAAGTACATATATAGATATACATATCTATACCAGATATTTAATACTTGTGTCTATATATAGATATGTAAATTTAGATATAAAGTGAAAGTGTTAGTCACTCAGTCGTGTCGTCTGTCCATGGGATTTCCCAGGTAACAATACTGGAGTGGGTAGCCATTTCCTTCATTAGGCGATCTTCTCGACCCAGGGATTGAATCCAAGTCTCCTGCACTGCTGGCAGATTCTTTATCACTGTGCTAAGGGAAACACATCAAACTCATCAGAATGATGAGTTGGGGATTGAGAGTGAAGATGAAGAGGTCTTAAGCTTTATCTGTAGTGTTCCAGTTTCTAAAAGGAGACTATATGTATTATTTAGGGAATTAGAAATCTATACAGAGAAGGCAATGGCAACTCACTCCACTACTCTTGCCTGGAAAATCCCATGGACGGAGAGCCTGGTGGGCTGCTGTCTATGGGGTCGCACAGAGTCGGACACGACTGAAGCGACTATCTATAATACAAAGCAAAAACTGAACACTGCTCTAGACAGACTGAGATGGAGCTCATGGTACACAGAGGGTGAGAGAGGACATTTGCAGCTGGGAGGCGTGGAGGAAATCTTGTGAAGGAGGCAGCCCTTGGCTGAAGGAGATACAGATCTGGCCTTGCAGAGGTGGCATGGGTGGAGGGAAAGGCAAGCGGATAGGAAAATGCAAGATGGATTTGGGGTCAAGCTATAGTTTGCCTGGAGTGAGTGTGCGAAGGGGAAGATTGAGGAGTCAGGGCCTAGGACCTAGTCACCAGTTGTGGGCTTCAGGGACTTTGGAGCAATGAGGTCTCAATAGCCCTCAATACTTCAAGGGCTGGTAGCTGCAGGCAATGTAAGAGGTAGGAGGCAGATCAGGAGGCTACTACAGTGAGCCAAGGGGCCCTGCAGGCAAGTAGAAGGCCTTGTGGGTGCAGTATCCTGGGGTGCAGATGTAACCTTACAATTCAAACCTAACCCCCCTACCTGGCTTTTTAGAGAGGTGCTCATTTCCAGCCCTAAACATTGTGGTGCAAAAAACCAAACCAAATCAAACAAACAAATAAAAATCAAAATGAAACCAGAAACAAAACTCTGTGGGGGCAAGGCAAGCTCTGAAAACTGACATGTTCTTTAAACTGGTGCTCTCAAGGAAAGCCTTTATTTTCTTGAGAAATTCTTTATTAATTTAAACACCATGGCTTTCTGCTAACACTAAGAAGAGATTATAATATTCCAGTGGGACTTCCTTTGCTTAACATGAAAATAAACCTGACAGAAGGATTACAAAACTAAACATGAAATATTACAAGAAACACTAATTACCTCTCATTCTTTCTTCTCACTCACTAAAACAACTATTTAGACAAACAAAGATGTGGAGAGAAAAGGGGAGCAGAACTGAAGGGTGGCCGGCTCTGCTAATCCCTACTGCTTTGATAAATCTGAGGAGGATCATTTGATATCTGAGACGTGGGAGGTGTCTTTCAAGGAGCACTTTGCATGGGGTGACCACAGGTAACTCTGATTTACCTTTTGAATCAAAGAGCTTTGGGCTGAACGTATAATTTGTCCTCTGTGAAGCCACCCTGGAACCCTCCTCTCTCCTTCTCTGGCTGCAGTAATTACCACTCCTCAGGCCCAGAGCCCTGTGGTCTGTGAAAACACCTGGGCAGAGATGGCTGTCTGCAGACAGTAAGCTCATTCATACCCCAGTCCACAGGGAAAATGCTGATGCCCACCCTGACTAGCCTAGTGCCTGTAAGAATTTACTGAATGAGACATTGATGTGGGGAAGAAGGGAAAGGGACCATGTAAGGAGAAAGAGAGAAAGGGTGGATAGTCAGGGAGACTTTTGATGGTTGAAACACTGTATTCTGGGGTCTGTATAAAGCTGTCCAACTCCCTGAAAATCACTCCTATTTGGTCTGTTTCTGAAAAAAGCTTTAATCCCCATTATTTGCATCCTGGACCCTGGATTTTAAAGCAATAGTTAATTGACATCTCCTTACCCTGCTTTCCATCAGATCCTTCTCTTCAGCAGCCTTTGGAAGGGCTCTTCCCATGCAAAGATTCTTACTAAAAACTCAGGAAGGCCTGTGAGGGGAGAGTGAAATAAACAAGATGTGGTTTCTGAACAATCAGCTTGACATGTGTCCACTTACCTGAGTAGTGTATGTAAATAATGATGGATTACTGGATTCTCCAGTGTTATCCGCCCACCCCTACCCCCATTGCACCTTTGAGTGCGTGTGTGTGTGGTGATATGTTTGGAGCTCCCAATTCCATCATTGTCCCAGTTGGTCTTACCTTAGCAGTCACCTTGCTCCTGCCTCCTGTGTTGTCTGTCTCATCTGATCAGTGCTGAGTGACTTCCTGGTCTAAGGGCTGATGTAGTAATTTCTGGGAATTCCCAAGTCCCTCTGTGCATGTTCTTATCCTACTGAATGTTATAGTCTAAATCCTCTGATCCGGGTAGCATGACTGTCAGTTTAACCTCTACCTGTGTGTATCCGAAATGCCTTCTGAGAGCTGTGTATTAAGACCATGGGGGCTTTTTGGTGGAAAGAGAACAGTTTCCAGCTTGAATGTCACCTGAAACAGTTTCCCTCATTTTCATAATGTCTTTCATTTTAGTTTTTTGCTTCATCAGCATTTTCTTATCTCAGATACAGTGACTTTCTGTTTTGTTTGAGCATTTTACATTGACCTACTTAGCTGTTCAAATATTTCTCAGACATGTATTGCTTTCATTAGGCAAACAACCTGACAACCTAAAACAAAATGCATGTGTTTAAACTTTTCACTGCCAAACTAATAGCAAATAACAACAACAAACAAACACTATTAGTTTCTGGAAAAATTATATCTAAACACACAAAGAGTAATTATTGATTCACAAAATGCCCATTTTCAGGAACACAATTCTGAAGGGGAAAAAAAAAAGTTGGAAGGAAATAGGAAAATAAGCAAGAAAATAAAAGAGATTTAGATTACCAAAACTGGATCAGTAACATTCCACTTAGAAACTGAGGACCTGTTTGTTAATGACTTCATAGTATATTACTATCTTGTTCATTTTAAACTGAAGATGGGCCTCCATGGGATCCTCCAGTGCACTGTAAGCACATTTGGATGAGTGTAATAAGACTTGGGCTTCCCAGGTGGGTAAAGAATCTGCTTGCAATGTAGGAGACAGGGGTTCGATCCCGAGGTCAGGAAGATCCCCTGGAGGAGTGCATGGCAACCCACTCCAGTGTTCTTGCCTGGAAAATCCCATGGACAAAGGAACCTGGTGGGCTACAGTCCATAGGGTCGCAAAGAGTTGGACACGACTGAAGTGACTGAGGACACAGTAAGACTTATGGGCAGCAAATAAGAATTAAAACTCTGCAAGGAGAGAGCAGACCCAAAGTGTTCCCAAGCTCTGAGGCTTGAAGCAAGTCGGTGGACTGTCAGTTACTCTACATTGGTGCAGTTCTCTTGTCTCACTGTGTATAGCCCAGCACTAAGAGAATCTATAGAAGGAAGTCCTGTTATGGACTGCATTGTACACGCCCCAGCCAATTCACATGTTGAAGCCCCAAAACCCAATTGGACTGTATTTGGAAACAGAGCCTGTAAAGAGGTGATTGAGGTTAGGTGCTATGGATGGGGTCCTAATCCAATATGACTGATGTTCGTATAAGGGGAGATAGGTATTAGGGATGTCCTTGCACAGAGGAGAGGCCAGGTGAAGACACAGCTGGAAGGCAGCCATCTGCAAGCCAAAGAGACGTCCCTAGCAAAGCGAGCGAAGTTGCTCAGTCGTGTCCAACTTTTTGCGACCCCATAAACTGTAGCCTACCAGGCTCCTCTGTCCATGGAATTTTCCAGGCAATAGTACTGGAGTGGATTGCCATTTCCTTCTCCAAAGAGACATCCCTAGGAGAAACCAAACCTGCCAACACCTTAACTTTGCACTTCCAGCCTCCAGAATTGTAAGCAAATAGATTTCTGTTATTTAAGCCACCCAGACTGCGGTATTTGGTCAGGGCAGCCCTAACACATTGCTGAACAATTTTCTACCATTTTAGAGACAAAAGAAGGGCCACGTTGCTTGGACATTATATGTTGATCACAGTTTCTCCCATCTTCTAAAAGGAGGAAAAATTAGATGTTGCCATTTTCTGTTCTCCAGAGCTGTCCAAAGATCTAAAAATTGTCTGCCTATGGAAATAGTAAGCTTTTGCTCCTAAAAGTGGGTTTCTGCTTGGGAGAGATGTTGTAGCTGGACTCTGGGCATCAACCAAGGGAATCTTAGCGAGGAGAGAACATTCTCCCTCAGGGGTTGTTGGGAAATGTGGGAGAGTGGCTGGTTGTTACAGTGGCCACGTAGTTAAAACATGTCCTTATAACCAAGTTTCTTTTAAATTCTACTCTAATGTGGCAAGATGCACAAAACAAGATGGCGGAGTAGAAGGACATGTGCTCATCTTCTCCTGTGAGAACTCCAAAATTGCAAATTGCTGCTGACAATCATCACCAGGAGAAAGCTGGATCCCACCAAAAAGAGGTACCCCCCTATCCAAGGGTAAAGGAGAAGCCCCAACAAGATGGTATGAGGGGCAAAATCATGTTTAGAACCAAACCCCATACCCTCTAGAAATGCTCTGAGGACTCAAACAAAGCCTTGTGTGCACCAGGATCCAGAGACTACAAAGAGACTGAGCCAGACCTGACTTTGAGTGTTTCCTGTGGAGGCTCAGATCAGCAGTGGCCTGCACTGGGGACAGGGGCTCTGGCTGCAGCAGACCTGGGACATGAAACATGTGGCATAAGCCCTCTTGGAGGAGGTTGACACTAGACCCACCATAGAACTGCAGAGCAGACAACCCACAAACTGCAGAACAATTATACCAAAGAAATTCTCACATTGTTAAGAAAGTTCTAGGACCCACAACAGATTTCCCAAGCTGGGGATCCGGCAAAGGGATTGAGAAGCCCTAGGGAATTTGATTTTGGAGGCCAGTGGGATTTGATTACAGAACTTCCACAGGACTGGGGACACAGTCTCTTGGAGGACACAAACAAAACCTTCTGCATACCAGGAGTTAGGAGAAAGGAACAGCGTCCCCACATGAGACTGAGCTAGACTTGCCTGTGTGTATCGAGGAGTCTCCTGCAGAGGCGGGCATTGACAGTGGCCTGCTGCAGTGTCAGGAGCGTGGAATACAACAGTACTTGCACAAGTCCTTTTGAAGGAGATCACCATTACTGTCATTACCCCTACCATAGTTTGGCCTCAGGCAAAACAACAGGGAGAGAACACAGCCCCGTCAACAGAAAATTGGATTAAAGGTTTACTGAGCATGGCCCATCAGAACAAGACAGTTTCCCCACAGTTAGTCTTTCCCACCAGGAAGCTTTCATAAGCCTCTTATCTTTATCCATCAGAAGGCAGACATAATGAAAACTACAATCAAAGAAAACTAATCAAACTGATTACATGGACCACAACCTTGTCTAACTCAATGAAACTATGACCCATGCCATAAGGGCCACCCAAGACATGGTGGAGAATTCTGACAAAATGTGGTCCATTGAAGAAGAGAATGGAAAACCACTTCAGTATTCTTGCCTTGAGAACTCCATGAACTGTATGAAAAGGCAAAAAAAAAATAGGACACTGAAAGATGAACTCCCCACATTGGTAGGTGGTCAATATGCTATTGGAGAAGAGGGGAGAAATAACTCCAGAAAGAATGAAGACATGGAGCCAAAGTGAAAACAATGCCCAGTTGTGGATGTGACTGGTGATGGAAGGAAAGTCTGATGCTGTAAAGAACAATATTGCATAGGAACCTGGAATGTTAGGCCCATGAGTCAAGGTAAATTGGAAGTGGTCAAACAGGTGATGGCAAGAGTGAACATTGACATTTTAAAAATCAGTGAACTTGTACACTCATGGCTGATCCATGTCGATGTGTAGCAAAACGAATACAGTATTGTAAAGCAAAACAAACTAAAAAAATAAAAATTAATTTAAAAAAATAAATAAAAATCAGTGAACTAAAATGTCCCAGAATGGGCGAATTTAATTCAGATGACCATTATATCTACTACTGTGGGCAAGAATCTTTTAAAAGAAATGGAGTAGCCCTCACAGTCAACAAAAAAAGTCCAAACTGCAGTGCTCGAGTGCAATCTCAAAAATGACAGAATGATCTCTGTTCATTTCCAAGGCAAACTATTCAATATCACAGTAATCCAAGTCTATTTCCACACTGGTTCCAAATAGGAAAAGGAGTATACGTCAAGGCTGTATATTGTCACCCTGCTTATTTAACTTATATGCAGAGTACATCATGAGAAACACTGGACTGGAAGAAACACAAGCTGGAATTAAGATTGCTGGGAGAAATATCAATAACCTCAGACATGAAGATGACACCACTCTTATGGCAGAAAGTGAAGAGGAACTAAAAAGCCTCTTGATGAAAGGGAAAGAGGAGAGTGAAAAAGTTGGCTTAAAGCTCAACATTCAGAAAATGAAAATCATGGCATCTGGTCACATCACTTCATGGAAAATAGATGGGGAAACAGTAGAAACAGTGTCAGACTTTATTTTTTGGGCTCCAAAATCACTGCAGATGGTGACTGCAGCCATGAAATTAAAAGACGCTTACTCCTTGGAAGAAAAGTTATGACCAACCTAGATAGCATATTCAAAAGCAGAGACATTACTTTGCCGACTAAGGTCCGTCTAGTCAAGGCTATGGTTTTTCCAGTAGTCATGTATGGGTGTGAGAATTAGACTGTGAAGAAGGCTGAGCGCTGAAGAATTGATGCTTTTGAACTGTGGTGTTGGAGAAGACTCTGGAGAGTCCCTTGGACTGCAAGGAGATCCAACCAGTCCATTCTGAAGGAGATCAACCCTGGGATTTCTTTGGAAAGAATGATGCTAAAGCTGAAACTCCAGTACTTTGGCCATCTCATGCGAAGAATTGACTCATTGGAAAAGACTTTGATGCTGAGAGGGATTGGGGGCAGGAGAAGAAGGGGATGACAGAGGATGAGATGGCTGGATGGCATCACTGACTCGATAGACACAAGTCTGAGTGAACTCTGGGAGTTGGTGATGGACAAGGAGGCCTGGCGTGCTGCAATTGATGGGTTGCAAAGAGTCGGACATGACTGAGCGACTGAACTGAACTGTGTGCTGAAGAAACTGAAGTTGAACGATTCTATGATGACCTATAAGACCTTCTAGAACTAAAACAAACAGAAAAGATGTCATTTCATCATAGGGTACTGGAATCCAAAAGTAAGAAATCAAGACATACCTGGAGTGGCAGGCAAGTTTGGTCTTGGAGTACAAAATGAAGCAGGTCAAAGGCTAGCAGAGTAATGCCAAGAGAATGCACTGGTCATAGCAAGCACCCTCTTCCAACAACACAACAGAAGACTTTACACATGGACATCACCAGATGGTTGATACAGATTTCAGATCAATTATATTCTTTGCAGCCAAAGATGGAGAAGCTCTATACCATCAGCAAAAACAAGACCGGAGCTGACTGACCCAGCTGACTCAGCAGACTGACTCATCTGACTCAGATCATGAACTCCTTATTGCCAAATTCAGACTTAAATTGAAGAAAGTAGGGAAAACCACTAGACCATAAAGTATGACCTAAATCAAAAAATCCCTCACAGTGGAAGTGACAAACAGATTCAAGGGATTAAATCTGAAAGACAAAGTGCCTGAAGAATGATGGATGGAGGTTCATGACTTTGTACAGGAAGCAATGGCAAGATTGTCCACAAGAAAAAGAAATGCACAAAGGCAAAGTGGTTGTCTGAGGAGGCCTTACAAATAGGTGAGAAAAGAAGAGAAGCTAATTGCAAAGGAGAAAAAGAAAGATAAACCAATCTGAAGGCAAAATTCAAGGGACAGCAAGGAGAGATTTTAAAAAAGGCTTCCTAGTGCTCAATGCAAAGAAATAGAGAAAAACAATAGAATGGGAAAGACTAGAGATCTCGTCAAGAAAATTTGACATACCAAGGGATCATTTCATGCAAAGATGGGCTTGATAAAGGGCAGACATGGTATGGATCTAACAGAAGAGAAGATATTAAGAAGAGGTGGCAAGAATACACAGAAGAACTGTACAAAAAAGATCTTCACCACCAAGATAATCACAATGGTGTGATCACTCACCTAGAGCCAGACATCCTGGAATGTGAAATCAAGGGGGCCTTAGGAAGCATCACTATGATCAAACCTAGTGGAGGTGATAGAATTCCAGTTGAGCTATTCAAATCCTAAAAGATGATGCTGTTAAAGTGCTGTACTCGATATACCAGCAAATTTGGAAAACTCAGCAGTGGCCACAGGACTGGAAAAGGTCAGTTTTCATTCCAATCCCAAAGAAAGGCAAAGACAAAGAATATTCAAACTACTGCACAATTTCACTCATTTCACATGTTAGCAAAGTAATGCTCAAAATTCTCCAAGTGAGGTTTCAACAGTACCAAGAACTTAAGATGTTCAAGCTGGTTTTAGAAAAGGCAGAGGAACCAGAGATCAAATTGCCAACATCCACTGGATCATAGAAAAAGCAAGAGGGCTCCAGAAAAACATCTACTTCTGCTTCATTGACTTCACCTAAATCTTTGATTGTGTATCATAACAAACTGGAAAATTCTTTAAGAGATGGTAATATCAGACCACCTTACCTGCCTCCTGAGAAATCTGTATTCAGGTCAAGCAACAATTAGAACCGGCCATGGAGCAATAGACTGGTTCCAAATTAGGAAGAGAGTACATCAAGGCTGTATATTGTTACCCTGCTTCTTTAACTTATATGCAGAGTACATCATGAGAAATGCTGGACTGGATGAAGCACAAGCTGGAATCAAGATTGCTGGGAGAAATATCAATAACCTCAGATATGCAGAGGACACCACCCTATGGCAGTAAGCAAAGAGGAACTAAAGAGCCTCTTGATGAAAGTGAAAGAGGAGAGTGAAAAATTGGCTTAAAACTCAACATTAAAAAAACTAAGATCATGGCATCTAGTCCTATCACTTCATGGCAAATAGATGGAGGACAATGGAAACAGTGAGAGACTTTATTTTCTTGGGCTCCATAATCACTGCAGATGGTTGCTTCTTGGAAGAAAAGCTATGACCAACCTAGACAGCATATTAAAAAGCAGAGACATTACTTTTCCAACAAAGGTCTGTCTTGTCAAAGCTATAGTTTTTCCAGTAGTCATGTATGGATGTAAGAGTTGGACCATAAAGAAAGCTGAGCATGAGGGGCAGTTACAAGATGTGGAAGAATAGGACAAGGGACCACTCTCTCCCCCACAAATTCATCAAAAGATCATTTGAATGCTGAACAACTTCCACAAAACAACTTCTGAACTCTGGCAGAGGACACCAGGCACCCAGAAAGGCAGCCCATTCTCTTCAAAAGGAGGTAGGACAGAATATAAAAGACAAGAAGAGGGACAAAAGAGTTAGGGACAGAGACCTGTCCTGGGGAGGGAGTCATGAAGAGAAGTTTCCAAATAGTAGGAAACCCACTCACCAGCAGGTCTGTGGGGAGTTTTGGAATCTCAGAGGACAACACAAACTGGAGGGGGGAAAAAAGCCACAGAATATGCGCCTGCCTATCCACAACTTCCAGTGGAGAAGTACCCCAGACGCTTGCGTCTGCCACTAGTGAGCAAGGACTAGACAGGGAGGAGCAGGCTGCATGCTTAAGGTAATGACTGGGCCTGAATGCCCTGAGGACAATCTGAGGGAGCTAATGTGAGATAGCAACCCAAACTGTGGGATAGCCAGAGAGAGGAAAGAAAAAAAAAAGAGAGAGAGAGAGAGAAGTTCCCTGTGAAGGTCTCTAACCTAATGCACAGCCTGGTCCACTCACAGAACAAGGATTGAGCAAATACCAAAGGAGCGCTAGTGGGCTGCATACAGGCCCCTCCCCTCGCTGGAGGCAGAGAGGCAGGCATGTGACAGCCAGAAATGGAAGGTGAGGGACAATTTCAGCCCTGGAAACCAGCATCCTCCACCAAACTGTGAGCAGGCTCCCAGTTGCTAACCACGTCTTTCTGTGATCCTGTATGGTTGACATCTGCCGGGAGAGTCGCAGCCTGAGATCAGCTCCCCAGAGGAGACACACAGCACACCTGAGATGGTGTGCAGTGCACCTGGGAAACCAAGTGATGGGGACTGGGGAGATTAAGGCACGTGGCCCACTTGGGACAGTGTGCTTGCCAAGCAGCTGGTTGCCTGAGCTGCTCGGACCTGGGAAGGGCACAAAACGCATGCCCAACCGAGTCTGTACCCTGTGTACCTGAGAACCTGAACCTGAGTGGCTTAGACTTGGGAAGTGCACAAAACACAGGGCCCACTTTGGAGGGTGCCCTTGCAGAGCACCCTGGAGTCTGAGCAGTATAGACCTGGAAAGCACATGCCATGAGCGTGGTCCATACACTGTGAGCACTTCTCACACATGCCAGAGATATTTACTTGCTGTGTTCCTCCCTCCCCACTACACAAGTGAACAAGTGAGCCTAAATAAGTGACCACCTTTGCCCCCTTGTGTCAGGGTGGAAATTAGACATTGAAGAGACTTGTAAACAGAGGAAGCCAAATTAAACAGAGAAGAGGGAACCATTCTGGAAGTGACAGGTGCAACAGATTAAAACCCTGTAGTTAACATTGACTAAGCATTGGAGGGTGCCTATAGACCTTGAGAACAAATATAAGCTGTAAAAAGGAACTATCTGAAACTGAACTGACCCCACACTGCCCTCAACAGCTCCAGAGAAATTCCTAGATATATTTTTTCTATTATTACTTTTTAATTTTTTAAAAAATGTAAGTTCTTTATTATTTCTTTAATTTTCATTTTTATAACCTACTATTATCTTGCAAAAAAGACCCTATTTTAAAATCAAATTTCATATATATATATTTTTAATAATTTTTGTGATTGATTTTGTTTTGTATTTTTAATATTGTATTTTTGAGAGTCTAACCTCTACTCTAGATTTTTAGTCTTTGTTTTTTGATATTTGTCATCAATTTTTTACCTTTAAGAATCTAATCTTCAGTATCCATTTTTACTTAAGGGTGTGATTACTGGCTTGATTGCTCTCTCCCCTTTTGACTCTCTCTTTTCTCCCCCAGGTCACTTTTATCTCCTCCCTCCCCCTTCTCTTCTCTGCTTAACTCTGTGAATCTCTCTGGGTGTTCCAGGCTGTGGAGAACACTTAGGGAACTGATTACCGGCTAGATTGGTCTCTCCCCTTTTGATTACCCCTCTTCTCCTTCTGCTCACCTCTATCTCACTCCTCCCTCTTCTCTTTCTATGTAACTCTGCGAACCTCTCTGGGTGTTCCAGACTGTGGAGACCACATAGGGAATTGATTACTGGCTAGACTGCTCTCTCCTGTTTTAACTTTCCCTCTTCTCCCTCCTCCTTGTCACCTCTATCTCCCTCCTCCCTCTTCTCTTCTCCATGTAACTCTGTGAACCTCTCTGGGTGTCCCTCACTGCAGAGAACTGTTTCACCATTAACCTGCATGTTTTATCATTGATGCTGTATGGATGGAGAAGTCTTGAGGCTACTGTAAGAATAAGACTGAAAGCCAGAAGCAGGAGGCTTAAATCCAAAACTTGAGAACATCAGAGAACTCCTGATTTCAGGGAACATTGATAGATAAGAGCTCATTCAAAAACCTCCATTACCTACACTGAAACTAAGCTCCACCCAGGAGCCAACAAGTTCCAGAGCAAGACATACCACGCTAATTCTCCAGCAAAGCAGGAACACAGCCCTGAGCATTAAAAGACAGGCTGCCCAAAGCCATGCTAAACCCATAGACACCCCAAAACTCACTACTGGACACTTCATTGCAATTCAGAAAGAAGAGATCCAGCTCCACCCACCAGAACACAGACACAAGCTCCCCTAGCTAGGAAACCTTGACAAGCCACTAGTCCAACCCTACCCATAAGGAGCAGGCTACACAATAAAGAGGAACCACAAACTTCCAGCCTACAGAAAGGGCACCCCAAACACAGCAATCTAAATAAAATGAAAGGCAGAGAAATATTCACCAGATAAAGGAACATGATAAATGCCCACCAAACCAAACAAAAGACGAGGAGATAAGGAGTCCACCTGAAAAAGAATTCAGAATAAGGATAGTAAAGATGATCCAAAATCTTGAAAACAAAATGGGGTCACAGATAAATAGACTAGAGACAAGGACTGAGATGATGCAAGAAAAGTTTAACAAGGACCTAGAAGAAATAAAGAAGAGTTAATCAATAATGAATAATGCAATAACTGAGATTAAAAACACTCTAGAGGGAACCAACATAGGATAACTGAGGCAGAAGATAGGATAAGTGAGGTGGAAGATAGAATGGTGGAAATAAATAAAGCAGAGAGGAAAAAAGAATTAAAAGAAATGAGGACAACCCCAGAGACCTCTGGGACAATGTTAAATACCCCAACATTTCAATCATAGGAGTCCCAGAAGAAGAAGACAAAAAGAAAGGGCATGAGAAAACACTTGAGGAGATAATAGTTGTAACTTCTCTAAAATAGTGAAGGACATAGCCACCCAAGTCCAAGAAATCCAGAGTCCCAAACAGGAAAAACCCAAGGTGAAACACCCCAAATTAACAATAAATAAATACCCCATATTAATTAAACTAACAAAGATCAAACACAGTGAGCGAATATTAAAAGCAGCAAGGGAAAAGCAACAGATAACACACAAAGGGATCCTTGTAAGGATAACAGCTGATCTTTCAATAGAAACTCTTCGGGCCAGAAGGGAATGGCAGGACATACTTAAAGTGATGAAAGAGAAAAACCTCCAACCCAGATTACTGTACCCAGCAAGGATCTCATTCAGATATGAAGGAAAAATCAAAAGCTTTACAGATAAACAAAAGCTGAGAGAATTCAGTACCACCAAACCAGCTCTTCAACAAATGCTAAAGGATCTTCTCTAGCCAGGAAACACAGAAAAGGCTTATAAACTCAATCCCAAAACAACAAAATAATTAAAAAATTAGATTGAATTGGAAATAATGATAAAATCCAAGTATCGGCCAATCTAATTTTTTAATTAAAAAGAAAATTTAAAAATAGAACAGTTCAATTAAATCCAATATAACCATGACTTAGGTTAAGCAGTTATTAAGATTTGGTAATATTTATTTATTCACTACTATTTATGTGAATAATTTGAGAGCATGATGGCATCACTGATGCAATAAACACGAACTTGGGCAAACTCTGGGGGATGGTGAGGGACAGGGAGGCCTGGTGTGCTGCAGTCCATGGAGTCACAAAAAGTCGGACATGACAGGGCAATTGAACAACAAATCCTTATTATGTAATTTCATTCCTATAAACTTCTGCATTCCTCTCTGCCAAACCTTACAATCAACATATTATTACCATAAATTATAAAAGTGACAGTTATAGATGATACTGATATTTGAAAATATGTTTTATGGTATAATCATCAATTCTCAAATACATACAGATTTCTTATCTCATTCTTGTTTCTCATATTTTTCTGTGTGAATAACATATGAACACAGTGGTTTGTCCTATAAATGTACCATTAAACCTAAGAAAATAACATTAAAGATTATCAAAGTATCCATTTTTTTTTCATAGAAATTAACATAGTAGAAAGAAACATAACAAACTTTTGAGGGAAAAATTCATGAGGCACAATGAAGAATACTAAAATGTTTATATATATATATATAAAAAAACTCTCCAGAGAAATAGTTCTTTAAATTTTTAAAAAAACATCACCTTAATGTATTTATTTGTCTGCATGTTAAGCTTTTATTTACTAATTCATATTTTAATTTCAAGTTTAAATCAATAAACATCAAAACTGTAAAAAACAAAACAAAACAAAACAAAATAAATGCAACAAGATCATACTTATCAATAATTACCTTAAATGTACATGGATTGAATGCTGCAACCAAAAGACAAAGACTGGCTGAATGGATATAAAAACAAGACCCTTATATGTGCTGTCTATATATGCTGTCTACCTACAAGAGACTCATCTCAAACCAAGGGATACATACAGACTGAAAGAGAAGGGCTAGAAAAAGGTATTTCATGCAAATGGAGACCAAAAGAAAGCAAGAGTAGCAATACTCACATCAGATAAAATAGACTTTGAAATAAAGTTCATGAGAAGAGACAAATAAAGACACTACATAATGATCAAAAGATCAATCCAAGAAGATATAACAATTATAAATATATATGCACCCAACATAGGAGCACCTCAATATGTAAGGCAAATGCTAACAAGTATGAAAGGGGAAATTAGCAGTAACACAATAATAGTGGGAGACGTTAATATCCCACTCACCCTATGGATAGATCAACTAAAGAAAATTAGCAAGGAAACACAAGCTTTACATGATACAATGGATCAGGTAGACCAAATTGATATCTATATGACATTTCACCCCCAAACGATGAATTTTACCTTTTTCTCAAGTGCACACAGAGCCTTCTCCAGGATAGATCACATCCTGGGCCATAAATCTAGCTTTGGTAAATTCAAAAGAAATTGAAATCATTCCAAGCATCTTTTCTGATCACAATGCAGTAAGATTAGACATCAAATACAGGAAAAAAACTATTAAAAATACAAACATATGGAGGCTAAACAACCTGCTTCTAAATAACCAACAAATCATGGAAAAAATAAAAAAGGAAATCAAAATATGCATAGAAACAAATGAAAATGAAAACATGACAACCCAAAATCTATGGGATTCAGTAAAGCAGTGCTAAGGGGAAGGTTCATAGCAATACAAGTTTACCTCAAGAAACAAGAGAAAAATCAAATAACCTAACTCTACACCTAAAGCAACTGGAAAAAGAAGAAATGAATAACCCCATGGTTAGTAGAAAGAAAGAAATCATAAAAATTATGGCAGAAATAAATGAAAAAGAAATAAAAGAGACTATAGCAAAAATGAACAAAAGTAAAAGCTGGTTCTTTGAGAAGATAAAATAGACAAACCATTAGCCAGACTCATCAAGGAAAAGAGAGAGAAGAATCAAATCAACAAAATTAGAAATAAAAATGGGGAAATCGTAACAGACAACACAGAAATACAAAGGATCACAAGAGACTACTATCAGCAACTATATGCCAATGAAATGGACATCTTAGAAGAAATGGACAAATTCTTAGAAAAGTATAACCTTCAAAAACTGAACCAGGAAGAAACAGAAAATCTTAGCAGACCCATCACAAACATGGAAATTGAAACTGTAATAAAAAAAATCTTCAAACAAATGTCCAGGACTAGATGGCTTCACAGGTGAATTTTACCAAAATTTAGAGAAGAGCTGACACCTATCCTACTCAAACTCTTCAGAAAGTTGCAGAGGAAGGTAAACTCCAAAACTCATTCTGTGAGGCCACCACCACCCTAATACCAAAACCAGACAAAGATGCCACCAAAAAAAAAAGGAAATCTACAGGCCAATATCATTGATGAACACAGATGCAAAAATCCTCAACAAAATTCTAGCAAACAGAATCCAACAACAAGATCATACATCATGACCAAGTGGGCTTTATCCCAAGGATGCAAGGAATCTTCAATATTCACAAATCAATGTGATAGACTACACTAACAAATTGAAAAATAAAAACCATATGATTACCTCAAGAGATGCAGAGAAAGCCTTTGACAAAATTCAACACCCATTTATGATTTAAAAAACTCTCCAGGAAGCAGGCATAGAAAGAATACACCTCCTCATAATAAAAGCCATATATGATAAACTCAGAGCAAACATTATCCTCAATAGTGAAAAATTGAAAGCATTTCCCCTAAAACCAGGAACAAGACAAGGGTGCCCACTCTCACCACTACTATTAACATAGTTTTGGAAGTTTTAGCCACAGTAATAGGGCAGAAAAAGAAATAAAAGGAATACAGATTGGAAAAGAAGAAGTAAAACTTTCACTGTTTGCAGATGACATGATCTTCTACATAAAAAACCCTAAAGACACCACCTGAAAATTACTAGAGCTAATCAATTAATATAGTAAAGTTGCAGGATATAAAATTAAAACACAGAAATCCCTTGCATTCCTATACACTAACAATGAGAAAACAGAAAGATAAATTAAGGAAACAATCCCATTTACCACTGTGATGAAAAGAATAAAATATTTAAGAGTAAATCTACCTAAAGAAACAAAAGACCTATATAGAGAAAACTATACAAAACTGGTGAAAGAAATCAAAGAGGACACTAATAGATAGAGAAATATACTTCTGTTCATGGATCAGAAGAATCAATATAGTGAAAATGAGTATACTACCCAAAGAAATCTATAGATTCAATGCAGTCCTATCAAGCTACCAATGATATTTTTCACAGAATAGAACAAATAATTTCACAATTTGTACGGAAATACAAAAACCTTGAATAGCCAAAACAATCTTGAGAAAGAAGAATGGAACTGGAGGAAGCAACCTGCCTGACTTCAGACTACACTACAAAGCTACAGTCATCCAGACAGTATGGTACTGGTACAAAGACAGAAATATAAATCAATGGGACAAAATAGAAAGCCCAGAGATAAATTCACATGCCTATGGACACCTTATCTTTGACAAAGGCAGCAAGAATATACAATGGAGAAAAGACAATCTCTTTAACAAGTGGTGCTGGGAAAACTGGTCAACCACTTGTAAAAGAATGAAACTGGAACCCTTTCTCACACCACACATAAAAATAAAGTAAAAATGGATTAAAGATCTAAACCATCTAAATCCAGAAACTATAAAACTCTTACAGGAAGTTCAGTTCAGTTCAGTCGCTCAGTCGTGTCCGACTCTTTGCGACCCCATGAATCGCAGCACGCCAGTCCTCCCTGTCCATTACCAACTCCCGGAGTTCACTCAGACTCACGTCCATTGGGTCCATGATGCCATCCAGCCATCTCATCCTCGGTCGTCCCCTTCTCCTCCTGCCCCCAATCCCTCCCAGCATCAGGGTCTTTTCAAATGAGTCAACTCTTCGCATGAGGTGGCCAAAGTACTGGAGCTTCAGTTTTAGCATCATTCCTTCCAAAGAAATCCCAGGGTTGATCTCCTTCAGAATGGACTGGTTGGATCTCCTTGCAGTCCAAGGGACTCTCAAGAGTCTTCTCCAACACCAAAGTTCAAAAGCATCAATTCTTTGGCGCTCAACCTTCTTCACAGTCCAACTCTCACATCCATACATGACCACAGGAAAAACCATAGCCTTGAGGCAAAACATTCTCTGACATAAATCACAGCAAGATCCTCTATGACCCACCTCCCAGAGTAATGGAAATAAAAGCAAAAAGAAACAAATGGGACCTAATTAAACTTAGCTTTTGCACATCAAAGGAAACTATAAGCAAGGTTAAATCCTACAGAATGGGAGAAAAGGCAAAACATTCTCTGACATAAATCACAGCAAGATCCTCTATGACCCACCTCCCAGAGTAATGGAAATAAAAGCAAAAAGAAACAAATGGGACCTAATTAAACTTAGCTTTTGCACATCAAAGGAAACTATAAGCAAGGTGAAATCCTTCAGAATGGGAGAAAATAATAGCAAATGAAGCAACTGACAAAGAATTAATCTCAGGAATATACAAGCAGCTCATGCAGCCCAATTCCAGAAAAGTAAATGACCCAATCCAAAAATGGGCCAAAGAACTAAACAGACATTTTTCCAAAGAAGGCATAATCAGATGGCTAACAAACACATGAAAAAATGCTCAACCTCACTCATTATCAGAGAAATGCACATCAAAACCACAATGAGGTACCATCTCACACCAGTCAGAATGGCTGCTATCAAAAAATCTACAAACAATAAATGCTGGAGAGGGTGTGGAGAAAAGGGAACCCTCTTACACTGTTGGTGGGAATGCAAAATAGTACAGCCACTATGGAGAAAATTGTGGAGATTCCTTAAAAAACTGAAAATAGAACTGCCATATGACCCAGAAATCCCACTGTTGGGAAACCAGAATTGAAAGAGACACGTATACCCCAATGTTCATCACAACACTGTTTACAATAGCTAAGACATGGAAGCAACCTAAATGTCCATTGGCAGACAAATGGATAAGAAAGCTATGGTATACATACACAATGGAATATTACTCAGATATTAAAATGAATGCATTTGAATCAGTTCTAATGAGGCAGATAAAACAGAGTGAAGTTAAATCAGGAAGAAAAACATCAATACAGTGTATTAATGCATATATGGAACTTAGAAAGACGGTAATGACGACCCTATATGCGAGATAGCAAAAGAGACACAGATTTAAAGAACAGACTTTTGAACCCTGTGGGAGAAGGCAAGGGTGGGATGATTTGAGGGAATAGCATTGAAACATGTATATTATCATGTGTGAAATAGATCACTGGTCCAGGTTAGATGCATGAGAGGGTGCTCAAGGCTTTTGCACTGGGATGACCCTAAGGGATGGGATGGGGAGGCAGGTGGGAGGGGGATTCAGGATGGGGAATACATGTACACTCATGGCTGATTCATGTCATGTATGGCAAAAACCACCACAATATTGTAATTAGCCTCCAATTAAAATGAATAAATTTTAAAAATAAAGGAAAAACATCAATGTAGTGTATTAATGCATATATATGGAATTTAGAAAGATTGTAATGACGACTCTATATGTGAGACAGCAAAAGAGACACAGATATAAAGAACAGATTTTTGGACTCTGCGGGAAATGGCAAGGGTGGGATGATTTGAGAGAATAGCATTGAAACATGTATATTACCATATGTGAAATAGATCACCAGTCCAAGTTCAATGCATGAAACAGGGCACTCAAAGCTGGTGTGCACTGGGACTGCCCAGAGGGATGGGATGGGGAGAGGGGTGGGAGGGGGGTTCAGGATGGGGGACACATGTACACCCATGGCTGATTCATGTCAATGTATGGCAAAAACCACAATAATAATGTACAGTAATTAGACTCCAATTAAAATAAATAATATTTTAAAAAAGGAAAGCTGAGTACCAGAGAACTGATGCTTTTGAACTGTGCTGTTGGAGAAGACTCTTGAGAGTCCCTTGGACTGCAAGATCAAACCAGTCAATCCTAAAGGAAATCATCCCTAAATATTCATTGAAAGGGCTGATGCTGAAGCTGAAACTCCAATACTTTGGCTACCTGATGCAAAGAACAGACTCACTGGAAAAGCCCTGATGCTGGGCAGGACTGAAGGCAGGAGGAGAAGGGGACAACAGAGGACAAGATGGTTGGATGGCATCACTGACTTGATGGACATGAGTTTGAGCAAGCTCTGGGAGTTGGTGACGCACATAGAAGCCTAGTGTGCTGCAGTCCATGGGATCACAAAGAGTTGGAAACGACTGAGCAACTGAACTGAACTGAACTATGCAGCACGTCCAAAGGTCTTTGACTTTTCTTTTTTAAAAGGACTTTGAAAAGATAGAGTGACTCATGACCAAAAACACAGAATTCCAAGTACAGTAACTCAGCAGCCATAACACAAATGGTTTTATCTCTGGTCCTTTAAAGCAATATCCCCAAACTTGTTGAATGAAAAAATGATTCCTGCTGTGCTTATTAAAAAGAAAAGTTCTCTGGTCCCACCCCACATTGCCTGACTCTTCCAGGGAAAGCTTTAAAATTTCTCCATCAATTTCTGAATCCTAGCTGCACACTGGACTCACCAAAGAACTCAGTGAAGTCTTGGGTCCTACCCTAGACACATTGCTGTGGCTGGTCTTCATGGTGGGGCTGGATTTCTTAAAGTTCTCCAGGGGATGCTGCTTTGCAGTCAGGGCTGAGAACCACAGCTCTGTGTCAGAACCCCACATAATTCCTTACTTTGAATCCTATTGGGCACCATGAATGGAAGAGTTGTACTAATTAATGGTCTGCTTGGTGGCTGGCACAGGCAGGTGTGAGCTGGCTGTGGGGTCACAGAGTGCATCCCTCCTGGAGGATCAGAATACTTGGGCCTTGTTGTCATTGTTGTTCAGTTGCTCAGTCGTGTCCAACTCTTTGTGACCCCATGGACTGCAGCATGCCAGGCTTCCCCGTCCTTCACCATCTCCCAGAGTTCACTCAAACTCATGGCATCCAATCATCTCATCCTTTCATCCCCTTCTGCTCCTGCCTTCATTTTTTTCCAGCATCAGGGTCTTTTCCAGTGAATCAGCTCTTCACATCAGGTGGTCAAGTGTTGGAGTTTCAGCTTCAGTATCAGTCCTTCAAATGAATATTCAGGGTTGACTTTCTTTAGGATTGACTGGTGTGATATCTTTGCAGTCCAAAGGACTCTCAAGAGTCTTCTTTAGCACCACAGTTTGAAGGCATCAGTTCTTCAGTGCTTAACCTTTTTTACTGTCCAACTCTTGCATCCGTACAGGACTACTGGAAAAACCATAGCTTGACTATGTGGACCTTTGTCAGCAAAGTAATGTCTCTACTTTTTAATATGTTGTCTAGGTTTGTCATTGCTTTTCTTCCAAGGAGCAAGGGTCTTTTAGTTTCATGGCTGCAGTCACTGTCTTCAGTGATTTTGGAGCCCAAGAAAAGAAAGTCTGTCACTGTTTCCATTGTTTCCCCATTTATTTGCTATGAAGTGATGGGATTGGAAGCCATGATCTTAGTTTTTTGAATGTTGAGTTTTAAGCCAATTTTTCACTCTCCTCTTTCACTTTCATCAAGAGACTCTTTAGTTCCTCTTTGCTTTCTGCCATAAAGGTGGTGTCATCTGCATATCTGAGGTTATTGATATTTCTCCTGGTAATATTCCAGCTTGTGGTTCATCCAGCCCAGCATTTCGCATGAAGTACTCTGCATATAAGTTAAATAAGCAGGGTGACATATACAGCCTTGATGTACTCCTTTCCCAGTTTGGAACCAGTCTGTTATTCCATGTCCAGTTCTAACTGTTGCTTCTTGATCTGCATACAGATTTTTCAAGAGGCAGGTAAAGTGGTCTGGTATTCCCATCTCTTAAAGAATTTTCCACAGTTTGTTGTGATCTACACAGTCAAAGGCTTTGGCGTAGTCAATGAAGCAGAATAGATATTTTTCTGGAATTCTCTAGCGTTTGGCAATTTGATCTCTGGTTCCAAACTTGGGCCTAAGTTTGATTATAATAGGAATTTGAAGTTATTTCCATGACTGCTTATATTGATTAAAGTGACCAAATTGACACCTAGGTTGGGGTGGCCAAGGTGGAGTGTGGGATGAGAGGAATTAAGATCCTGCAAACTATATAGCACAGCCAAAAGAAGAAAATGATAGAGACTCAGAAAGGTTTTCATCATGAAATATAAACTTGAAGAGATAGCAATAGAAAGTATTCAAAATCAAGTAGAAAGAGAAAAATGATTAAAAAAAAAAAAAACTCAGCATAGTAAGTTGTGGGTCAAAAGCAAGTGGCCTGGTTGATATGTGTGGATTAGAGTCCCAGAAAAGGAAAAAGTTAAGGGGGACATAAAAATAGTTGAAGAAATAAGGAATACAAATTTTTTCTAAATCTGATAAAATCTATAAACTTGCAGTTCAAGATGTTCTCATGCCGCGTTCATACAGCAAAGATGAAGATTTTGGACTCGGGGATCATCTAATCTAGGTTCCCACCTATCAGGCTCCTCCGTCCATGGGATTCTCCAGGCAAGAGTGCTGGAGTGGATTGACATTTCCTTCTCCAGGGGATCTTCCTGACCCAGGAATTGAACCCGGGTCTCCTGCATTGCAGGCAGACGCTTTACCATCTGAGCCACCAAGGAAGCCCTTAGCTGCAAAGTATATATAAAAATTGCACAAAATATTAATTACTTTATTGTTTTTAAACAGAAAATATTGGCAACAACTTAAATGTCTACAAGGCATGACTAAATTAATTGTAGTACAGCTATAGTATAGAATATTATACTGATGTCAAAAGAGGGATGTCTATACGAATTGGTATGGAAAGCTTTCCAAGAATACTGCCACATGAAAGCACAAGTCACATGATATGATTTCACTTAGATATTAAGAAATCTTGTATAGATAGACACAGATATGTGGCTATCTATAATAAATAAAGCCACATAGTTAGTTAAGTCGCTCAGTCGTGTCCAACTCTGTGCGACCCCGTGGACTGTAGCCCACCAGGCTTCTCCGTCCATGGGATTCTCCAGGCAAGAGTACTGGAGTGGGTTGCCATACATATAATAAATAAAGACTGGAAGGATGCTCATCAAATTGTTTCTGAAAGAGAATGAATCACAAGAAAAGGTAAAAAACTTCTTTCATATTTATCTCCATAAACCACTGTAATGCCTGAATTTCTTTACAATGACTGTGAAATGATTTTTGAAAGAGGGAAAATAGAAGCAATACGATTTGAGGAGTTTGCCCCAGGCTGTCCATGCTGATGGAGGATGGATGAGATGCTTGAAGACCATGTAAACTGGTGACAGTGTCAATTGAAAGAATCATTCCCCTTCTGGAAATCCTTCTGTGGCTCTGTTACCTGGAGAATAAAACTCAACCCCTGAGAAGGGCTCATAGGAGCCCTGTGATCTGGCCCTGGCTGATTTTTCTGGCCTTATCATCACATCTAAGGTCTCTTCCCCCTCTTGCACCCTGGCCAACTCTTATCATGCTTCTGTCCTTGGATTATTTAGTACACTCATTACTTCTCTCTCCCTCCTTCCCTACCCTGGAAGAGTTAATTAATTACCCTTATGCTGCCTCTTATCTACATATACCTCTATGTTGGCATTTATTAAAATGTAGTGCTGCTGGTGCGGATTTAGTAATTGTGGCACATGGGCTTAGTTGCCCAGTGGCATATGGAATCTTAGCACATGCACATATTTTCCTGTGTAGTTTCTGGCTATGTGATTTTATTTGAATTGCCTTTGTCTTAAATATGTCTTCATCTTAAATATGTCTTCTTACAGTTTTACCCACTTAACACCTGTGAATACTATCTGTTAAACTTACCAACTCCAAAATGACATGACCTATTCCTTATGTGTGTGTGCTAAGTCATTCAGTCGTGTCCAGCTCTTTGTGACCCTGTGGACTGTATCCACCAGGCTCCTCTGTCCATGGGATTCTCTAGGCAAGAATACTGGAGTGGGGTTGCCATGCCCTTCTCTGGGGGATCTTTTTAACCCAGGGATTGAACCTGCGTACACAGGAAAATACTGTTCAACAATTTCATAGGTACAAATATAAGGTAGTGAGACCACCACCATTTCTTGTATCCAAGAGAAGAATTTTCCACTGAATGGGAATCATGCTCAATGACTTCCCCAGCCCCTTCCAATTCTCAGGCTTTTAATTTTGCGTTACCTCAACCCCAGGCTGCCAGGCAGGGTGATAAATAAAATTCAAATCCAATCTCTCCTCAATGAAATAGGAAGTGCAAAAAAAGCTCTCTGAAAACTATTGGGTTGCCCTTATAATTTACTTGGGTTTTTATATAACATTATACAGAAAAACCCAACAAATTTTTGGTCAACCCCATAGACCAAAAAGTGGGAGATGCTGAAGGGGACTACCTACAGCAAGTGATGAGGTGGCCTTGCTTTGACTCCTGGCCCCCTGCTGGAAATATTGTTAGCTCCTGTGGTCATACCTAAGACTGGGGGAGGCTGGTTGCAGATGTTAATGTCTTTGTTCTTGTGCCAGTGAGGACTGAGCACTTACTGAGAGTTTTTCCTCTTGCTTCTGCATTGCCTAGTTAAGGTAGTCCTTGGAGGCATGCGCCTTCTGACTATCTGAAGAGGGACACCCTTGCTTGTTCCTATTCAGAGCCATAATGTGAATTGGGACGAACTATCGGCTGCCCATCATGTTTAATCTATGTTTAGAATCTGTACTTTGAAAGGAATATTGGACCTGTTAGGATATAGTCTGCAGTAAGCTGGGCTGCTTTATTATACAATCCACAGTGGCTTCCCACCCCATCTTTTTTTTTTTTATTTTATTGAACTGGTTACTCAGTCATACTAAACATGGAATAAAGTGAAAAAATAAATATATAAACCTTGGAATGCACTGAATCTTTTCACTGTCAAGCTGGCTCAAATGTTCTCAAAGTTTATCTGAGAGCTTGGTTGCCCTGCTGAAAATAGCATTGTGCAGTGAAACAGAAAATAAGATGTCATGGCAAACTAAACATCTTCACTTTCTGGACAAATATCTGAGTTGACTGGACCATCGAGAGGAATGACCTGGGGAATGACCAGAGGGAGGATCTCGCCCCACATTTGGGGGCTCCGTGGGGTTCAGGTGAGCAGCGGGTGAAACTCACTGACACCTGACTTCTGTTAAAGCCTCTGGCAACTTCTGGCCGCCTCAAAGGTGGCTCCTTTGTATGTTGTGAAAGTAAAAGATGGCTAGTTTGCCGTGACAGCTTATTTTCTGTCCTACTGCACAGTGTTATTTTAACCAAGGAGGCTTACTCCCTCCTTGATAAACTCATTGGGACTTGATATCTGCAAATGAATCCCATTATAATGAAGGGTATTAAAATAACTGTGTGTGTGTGTGTAGGAGAGGATGACAAGCAGAGGGGAAAGGAAGAAAAAGGCAGATAGGTCCACATTCACTTATTGGCCTGTTATTTAATCTGTGTACAATCCTCTAATTAAAAGTGAGGATAACAGTATTATTCATCTCAGGGGGACTTTTATGAGTATTAAATGAAATGAATCAATGAATTTATTGTTAATTATTAATTTATTATTAATTATAGTATTAATTAAATTAAATACCTGGATCATACCAAGCACACAACAAATAAAAACAAACAAGTACCTGGCCATATTAAGCACTCCATAAATGCTAACTATTATTGTATTTTTAAAATAAAAATGTAAGGAGGAAAAGAAGGAAAACAGAAGAGAAAGAAATGTTCAGGCTGAAGAACACATTGGACACCAAGGAGAAAAGGTAATCTTATTTTCTTAAAAAGATTATATCCATGAAGTCATATTCATTCCAGAAACAAGGGCAAACATTTATGAAACACTAACAAAAGTCCATAATGCAGGAAGGTAGCATTCATGATCAGTTCTTCACTAATATCCCCTCAAGTCCTTTACCATTCGCCCGTGTCTTGTTCCTTGGATGCTTTCATCCCTGAGAGCTGGAACTAGTGCTTCTTTGTATGAGGGCTTTCCTCTGGCTACCCAAAACCCATTTTGCCTGAGGCCACAGGGAACCCCACATGCCAGAGGATATTCAGCCCATTGAGTGTAGCCCTCGACTGAAGGGTGACACCTGTGCTTCCTTTCCATCTTTTTCTTGGCTCGCTTTCCTCATTCCCTTCCTGATTTCTCTGATAATATATTCTAATGAATCTCTTTGTTAGCAACCATTGATTGAAACTGCTTGCCTTGGTCAGGCATGAAAATATTTGTTTGCACGAGTTGTCTCAAAACAGTAGGTCCCAGTAAGGAACTTTATGCTGTTGCCAAAATCTAACCAGGAGAATTTGGGAGGGGCCAAAAGGCAAGAGGAGACACCAGCCCATAAAATGTCTGCCAACCTCCCAGAAAGCCTCACGCTGGAATTTATCTTGGCTGAAACATGTGAGCACTGCCAAGAAGGACCCTGAGTCAAACCAAATATGTGCACAAGCGAGATGACTGGCCGGAGACAACCCAGAAAGATAACCCTGTTACCTTAAAACCTGAGACTGTGAACCGCACAGCAGAGCAGCTCTCCCGGGTGCCCTCACCCTACAGTTCTCTGATCAAGTACCCGTTTGCAATAAAGTCTTTCCTTTGTCAGTACATGTGTCTCCTTGGACAATTCATTTCTAAGTGTTAGACAAGAATCCACTCTCAGGCCCTTCCAGGAACACCTTCAGCATAAATTCTTATCTCAGACTCTGTTTCTTGGGAATCTAGTGTAAGACAAAGACATTCTCAACTTATAACAAGTTGTCTTCAAGAAAAGTTTTGTAAATCAGTTTGGAAATCTACAAATGTTCTTATGTAGAAAATGCATTAGAAATGTTGTTAGAATCCACAAAGTTTACCTAAAGCGTTAGTCGCTCAGTTGTGTCCAACTCTTTGCAACCCCATGAATATAGCCCGCCAGGCTCCTCTGCCCATGGGATTCTTCAGGCAAGAATTCTGGAATGGGTTGCCATTTCCTTCTCCAAGGGATCTTCCCGGCCCAGGGATTGAACCCAGATCTCTGTCTGAGCAATCAGGGAAACCCCAAGTTTATCTAACCTATCATGTATTTAAAATATTGAGCACTTGTAGCAAAACACTGTGCAGAAATTTACTGTTGCTCTACCTGCAACAAAATTAACTGAGAAAAAGTTAAAATGACAGTAATGACAAAAAAAGGCATAGTTTTCCCTGAGCCTCAGTAAGGGCTTAGACATTGGAAATTTTCTAGGGATTTCCAGAAGTAGGAGAAACTGTTAAGACAGATTCTTTTTGTCTAGTTTTTCTTTCCTCCCTTTCATGCAAATGCACCTCACATAAGCACCACAGTCACCTTTCAAAGCAATTCAGGGCCTTTTTGATAACAAATAGCATAGGGAGAGGAAGCATGGAGGAGGATCTTGCGGGGAGGAAAGGAGGGGAAGGAGGAAGGGAAGAGACAGTCCTAGGGCCAGAGTTGGGGTTAAGCAAAGATTTAGGAGAATGTGGGGGAAAGAGATGTAAAGGGGAAAAGTCACAAAGCCCTGCATGTAGAAAGTCAGAAAAGAGTCTTCCATAGAAGGCTATGAAGAACCCAGGAATAAGGAATTGAGGACAGAGAGAAAAGTGTTCTAGAAAGGCTTGAGGAAAGCAGAAAATTTCTCCTAAACATCTTTCCTCTTGTTGCTGTCTCCTCTGTAGTGTAGAGATCAGTCATTTTTAATTAATCCTATTTGTCCTGTTTGGAGACCTACAGTGAATGGAAAGGAGTTGAAAGTCTTTGCCTCATGGATTCTGGAGCTCACTTCATACTGTTTGACTGGAAACCAACTGCAAGCACATGAGTGAGTCCAGCTAAGACCAGAAAACCCATATAACTGAGCCCAGCACAAGTTATGAGCCCACAGAATCATGAATGAAATAAATTGTTGTTTTAAGCTCTAGGATTTGGGGTGGTTTGTTATACAGTGAAAGTACCTGATACAATGTTGCTCATGATAATGCACTTATTATTATAAAAATCATGATAATATAATAACTATGCAATAATTATATAAATATTACTTAAAAGTAACAGGATCATAGTTTGAAATTACATTTTTTAGCTTTTCATTTCTTTGTTAGTTCCCTAGGGTTTGTAAGTACCTGTCTTCCACTAAAATTACCAACACACACTTTTAGAAGGAAAGAGTTTAGACCCAACTTCTCCAACTGCTGTGGAGAACTCAAATTACTAGCACTGCATGGCTCTGGGTCAATATTAATTCTTCAACTCTCCATCTAGACATTCATCATCTCTTGTGTCAATGAGGGTCCAGTTAGAAAAACAAAACCATATTTAGTTATTTTATTTTTAATTAATTTTTATTTTTTAGTTTGTTTTGCTTTACAATACTGTATTCGTTTTGCTATACATTGACATGATCAGCCATGAGTGTACATGAACTCCCAACCCTGACCCCCACCTCCCCCCCCCCACCATCTCTCTGGATTATTTTAATAGAAGGGAATTGGTTAATAGTTATTGGAAGACTCGAAAGGCAATCAAGGGAACACTGCACTAAGAAGCCCCATATCCCAAAGGCTAGGAAAATGAAGTGGCAGAGGTTGAAGTGATTTTGGACACTAGAAGGTTGGAGGAGCATCATGGAGCTGAGACTTTTCCTTCTCAGGAGGGGGCACTGCCTGGGTAGTGCTGATACTTCTGCAGGAATGCAATGAGACTATTTCTGGGAATGAAGGAGGAAGCTGGAAACTGGAACTGTTGTTCCTGGAGTGAAGATCCATTGCTGGGGCATCCTGATAGGAGTCAGCAAGGAAGAAGGAAGGAACCAGTCCCATCTCCTGCCTGCCTTCCAGTCTCTCTCTTCCAGTTCCTATTCATAGAACCTAACAGGAATCATTCATTTAAGGCAAAGAAAAGTTGTGGTTTCCAGAGTTCCAGCACCAGTATCACAGAACAGCATATAGCAAGATGGATTTGGAGCTGTAATATAACAACTTAATATCTGGTATTCTTCATCTTTATCTTAAAGACTTCTTGAGCATGGCTTTCTTCTCTCTTCTCTGTGTCCAGCTGGATTCAAACAGCAAAATCTCCAAGCATAAAGTCTATGCTTAACTAACTTTTGGTTGAATAAATGAATATGAGGCTATAGAGTAATTTGAAACACTTTCTTTGTGTTGGATGCTAGACTGAGCACTTTTTATGTTTATCATGTTTATCCCCTTTAACATTCACAACAACCATATAAGGAAGAAGATAAGATTCCTCTGTGTCAGTCAGTGTCCAGTCAGTAAAGCAGAAATCCACCTAGTTATTTCAGACAGAGAGAATTTACAGAAGATTGTTTACAAAAGTTGTAAGGTCTGGAGGAACAAAAGGGAAATTGATGCTACTCAGAGCCAATTGGTGTGGGCTCACTACTGAGACTGACAGCTCTATGCTGAACTCGTATGAAGGGTAGAACCCATGCTATTACTGCTGAGCACAAAGCTTGAATGCCCCTCCCTGCACCACTGCTACAGCAACTGCCTCAGCTGTGGTAACCACTGTCACTGTTGCGGAGACCTGCTGTTGCTGCTATTGCTACAAACTGTTGTTGTAACACTCATCATTGTTTCAGGAAACTGGTCACTTGCATGAGGCTATAGTCCCAATATGGTCATTGCTAGGTCCAGAAGCAGAAAAACAGTTTTTTCTTTCATCTAACTTCCAATCTTTGGCAGACTTTACCAGAAGTCATCTGGCAAGGGAATTTGGGAAATGTAGTTTTCAAGATTCTGGTCTTCTATACACAAAAGAGTATAAAAGAACAAATGCGGGGCTGAGAGTCAAAGATAAATATCTGGAACAGTTCACCCCTTTGGTTACTGAAGCATCTATATATACTTTTTTGCACTTTTAAACTTTCATCAACAATATTACCAAATTCAATGCTTCAACTTAATACAATGCAACCATCCCTTATACAAACCAACATACTTTTACCCTCTTCCTAAAAGGAGATATATGAAGTCCAAGTATGTATCTCTGGTATATATCTCAGATTGGCCCAACTCAATATTTTGTTCATCTTCCTTGGTCTTACAACCTTATAGTCCATTTCCATGTATATAGGGTTTAACCAATATAAATGAAAAAACTTCAATTATTTAGGTGTACAAAGCTGTATCCTCTAAGGTCATACTTTTAAGATTTTATCTCCAGAATTGCTGGAATCTGATATCAGAGTGGATCTGACTCTGGAGGCCATTAAAGATGGAGAGAGTAAATCTTGAGAGGAATATGCATCCTTTTGTAAGGAAACTGCCTTGGGTAAGGTTATTAATAACACCTTCTTGCAAAAGAAGACTAGTCTTCTCAGCTGGAGGAGGAAGGACTGACAAGAAGACCTGGAGGATCAAGAGTTTCTCAAATTTTATCAAAAAACTAAGATCATGGCATCTGGTCCCATCACTTCATGGAAATCAATATGGAAAAAATGGAAACAGTGACAGACTTTATTTTCTTGGGCTCCAAAATCACTGCAGATGGTGATTGCAGCCATGAAATTAAATGATACTTGCTCCTTGGAAGGAAACCTATAACAAACAAACATAGACAGCATATTAAAAAGTAGAGACATCACTTTGCTGACAAAGATCCATCTAGTCAAAGCTATAGTTTTTCCAGTAGTCATGTATGGATGTGAGAGTTGGATCATAAAGAAAGCTGAGCACCAACATCGTGATGCTTTCAAACTGTGGTGCTGGAGAGGAGACTCTTGAGAGTCCCTTGGACAGCAAGGAGATCCAACCAGTCAATCCTAAAGGAAATCAACCCTGAATATTCATTGGAAGGACTGATGCTGAAGCTGAAGCTCCAATACTTTGGCCACCTGATGTAAAGAGCTGACTCATTGGAACAGACCCTGATGCTGGGAAAACTGAGGGCAGGAGGAGAAGGAGATGACAGAGGGTGAGATGGTTGGATGGTATCACTCACTCAATGGACATGAGTTAGAGCAAACTCTAGGAGGTGAAGGACAGGGAAGCCTGGCATGCTACAGTTTATAGGATTGCAGAGTCAGACACAACTGAGCAACTGAACAACAACAACAAATCTGTCTGAATCCATTCAAATGATCCCATTCCAATTCTCAGGGTTCCACCAGTTCCTTCAGTCCTCAAAGTCTCACATAAAATATCTGATGAGTTCATGAATTCAAATTACATTGTAATTCTCCAATAAGATAGAATTTTGGTATGATGTTAGATGGTATAATCAAAGCTATGGTTTTTCCAGTAGTCATCTACGGATGTGAGAGCTGCACCATAAAGAAGGCTGAGCACCAAAGAATGATGCTTTCAAACTGTGGTATTAGAAAAGACTCTTGAGAGTCCCTTGGACTGCAAGAAGATCAAACCAATCAATCCTAAAGGAAATCAACCCTGAATATTCATTGAAAGGAATGATCCTGAAGCTGAAGCTCCAACACTTTGGCCACTGATATGAACAGCCAACTCACTGGCAGACCCTGATGCTGAGAAGGAAGGCAGGAAGAGACAGAAATGATAGAGGATGAGATGATTGGATGGCATCACCGACTCAATGGATATAAGCTTGAGCAAGCTCTGGGAGATGATGCAGGACCTAGAAGCCTGGTGTGCTGCAGTCCATGGGGTCCCAGAGTCAGTCATGACTGAGTGACAGAACAACAACAACATCAGACCTGTGGCTGGAAAGATAAAAGATTCCTTTAGTGCCATCACAAAATCTCTCTGGTTCTGTGATGAGACCTGGAGTTGAGAGATTAAAAACCTAAGTTTGTCATGTTCTTTCTGCAATGTCTCCAGGAAAGTCAGAAACAGAAATCCCACCCATTGTCTTAGAGTCATCATTCCCACCATCACCCTATCGTGCTGTTAACAGTAATCATTTCCTTTATTGCCATGACCCATAACTACCCTCTGGGGCTTCCATAGCAATTACTGCTGTCCTTCTCCTCCCACTTTCAGAATCAGAAGCAGAAAAGTGACTCTTTTCCTGTGGCTTTTACTCTCCCTCCAGTGTCTCCCACTGGCAGAGACTAACCTGCACCCAGCTGGCCTCAAAGCTGAAAATCATGCTATTTTTAGATTTACAGCTTTGCCAGGATAGAGAAGAGCTAAAAGGCAAATTGTTGGGCTGGAAGCTAATGAGTTATTATCCCCAATTTAAAGATGAGGAAATTGAGGCTAGAGAGCATAGATGACTTGCCCCAGGTCATAATAAACAGAATTCATACCAGAAACAAGGTATCTTGATCTCTGTGAATCCAAAGTTTATGGTCTTTCCACCATGATGCATGTTACTAGAAACCAATTTTCAAAGAGTCTGAAAAATAACAAGGTGTGGCATTTGAGCATTTCCAGCCTCCCCATTCTATTTTAGATTTACCAATCATTGTTCCCAACAGATTAGATATGTTGATAAGCTTCCTTGCCATCATTAAAGGTTCAAATTATGCAAGGACAGAGAAGATGCAGGGCACATTAGGAGGCACAGCATAGTGGTTAAAGTCACAAATTGCTTGGATTTATAAGCCAGACCTATGACTTACTAGTTGTCTAAACTTGAGCAAATTATGCAGCATCTCAGTGCCTTGGTTTCCTCATCTGTGTAATGGCAGTGGTACTCCCTGCCACACATAGTTGGTATAAGGAATAAATGAGTTAATCTGACAAAGAGTTCATAGAACAGTTAAGTGAGCTATTATTATTATGGTGATACTTGATTGCATTTGACTACTAAGAGGCTCCTAAAGACGTAACTTCAATGTCTTTCTCAAAACCAAATGTATCTGTTAATACTAAGAACTCTCAAGAGATGTGGTCTGAAAACTTTGCCCAAAGCAAAAGCCATGGGAAGACCTAGTTGCTCCCGAGAGAGGAGAGGCTTTAGGGAGAAAGAGGCCTGAAATGAAGTGAGTATCCATGAAGTGAGTCAGAGAGTTCAGGAGGCCAGGGACAGCCTTGGTCTGAGGCCATAGCTTGTGCCCAACCAGGGGGAGAAGGACCAAAGCTCCTCCTTCCTGGGCACCAGTGGGACTCTGGCATGACACGGTAAAAAAGATAGGGAAAAGCCAGGAAGAGGAGCCATATCCTCAGGCATCCTGGCCCGGAAGGTGTGGTCTGGAATAAAGGCCTGGGTAAACTGTCTAGCCTCTACCCAACCCCCAGCTGTGCAAGACAGTCCTGTGGTTCTGGATTATAGCTGGCATTGCTTCCCCTTATTCCTAGTTCTTTCTTTCATCCAGCAGCTGTTTATTGGGCAACAACTTACATGACAAACTGAATTGGGCTCCTAATAGTATCCCCATTTTACAGATGAGAAAACTGACATGCAGAAAAGTTAGATAACTTGCCCCATCACACAGGAAGATTTGACAGAAGATTGTCATTTTCCACAGGTGAGACAAGGGGAAAGGCTGGTTTTCTCAAGCTATATTCTCTAAGGAATCCCTTAGTCTTTGATGCAGTAACAGAGAAAGCAAGAGAGGGGTCAGGTTGTGAAAATAGGGTAATAGTCACTAAGGCCATTTACTGATAGGGAAAGCATTAAGCAATACTCTTCATTATCAAGTGGAGTGCTCACTGCCTTCATGGGGTTTCGTCTGATTGTTTGTTTGTTTCTTTTTTTGGTGAAGGACAAAAAAATATCTGATGATGATGTAACTAGGTTTCCCTGGAAAGTCTGGTGGCTTCTGCTTCTGACACAGTAGAAAATCCAAAATGTACCAAACTTGCTGGGAAGCGACAGGCCACAGCAGCCTGGTCCAAAACCTAGTCCCAGGTGGAGGAAGGGAGACTATGTCTGGTCCTACATCTGTTTTATTATTCATGGTACCTGGCTGATCACACAGATAGGGTTAGGAAGGTCAGTGCAGCATTAATATGCTGAATTGGGAGATGGCATGGGCTGGTGATGGGACCTGTCACACCAGAGTGATTCTTATTGAGGGGGATTGATTTGATATTAATATTAATTTGATGTTTCTTCCTATCTTTAAGAAATTTGTCCTACCCAGACAGGATGCTAGCCCCATGCAAAGCAGTAATGTTATGTTAGGCTTTATGGTGGGAGTGGGAAGTTGGGGGCTAGGGAGGGAGGATCAGACTATCTACAGTCTTTAGTGTGAGGCTCTACCATGGATGTTTGGGAAGTTATGTAGAGAGCCTTTCATGGGAATTAAACAGGTTCCACATTTCTTCCCCAAAGTATAGCTGGGCCTATGTCCAAGTAAGTCTCCTTTCTCAAAATCAGAAAAGCCAAAACCCAGGGAGGGATGTGCCAGGGGACTTATCACCCCCATTTCTCAACCTCATTCAAGTTTAAATCAATGGTCCTCAGGTTGGCTGCATAGACTGAGATTCACAGGTGGCACTGGTGGTAAAGAACTTGCCTGCCAAAGCAGGAAACATAAGAGATGTGGATTTGATCCCTAACTCAAGAAGATCCCCTGGAGGAGGGCACAGCACTCACTCCAGTATTCTTGCCTGGAGAATTCTGTGGATAGAGGAGCCTGGCAAAAGTCAGATGCGACTGAGTGACTTAACAGGTACACACAAGGGGACGCTTTTTAACAAATTGTGCATGTCTGGGTCCCAGCCCAGACTCTCTGAATCAGAATTTCTGAGGTTGGGCCCAGGATCAAAAAGCTCTCATATGATTCTAATCTGCACCTAGGAATGCAAACCACCAGGATATGCTGTCTTGGCAATCTCTTCAAATGATGCAAACAGAATAAAACCTCAAGGACCAATAACTCTACTTGCTTCCCAAGGCTGTGTGATGGGCTCTTCGGACATGAAAAGCTAGCTTCCAGGCTCAAGCTTGTTTCTCAGTGGTTTCTCAGTCTCATATGCCACTGAGTTTCCAACTTATGCATAAGAATTGCCTTGTTAAAACACACATGGTTGGATCCCACCCTCTAGTTTCTAAATACGTGAGTCAAATGTGGGGCCTGAGATTGTGCATGTCTCACCAGTGTCCAGGTGATGCTGCCGCTCTAGGGACCACATGCTGAGAAACACTGGCAAACACAGACTAGAGTTTCAGCCAGTTCAGGCATGAGGTCTGTGTGGGGCTGAACGGCTGCCCTAACTAGCTTTTCCCACTGGTGAAATTTCATTCTCACTTGGCTGCTGCAGTAGCCACACTCAGGGAGGCACCACTGGGGCTAAAACAGTAAATGGGCTTGTGCTCTTGAGCTTGGTGCTGAGAAACTGATGCTAATTATTGTCATGGTAAATGCAGCTCAGTGTCCTGGTTTGAGGTAAACTTCCTCAGATCACACTAGGAAACGGCAGTTGCAAGAACCTGGGGCTGATCAGAAACATGTTTTGCCACTGAAATGATAAACCGGGACCCAGGACTTAAGCTCAGCATTGCTTCTGGAGTGTGAGCTCACGAAAGGCAGGGCTATGTTCCTTCATATCTATCTGCCTATGGAGGAATGAAGGAGGTGGTCGATGCCCCTCAGCCCAAAGCCCTGTCTGCACTCCTGGGCCCACTGAGATTCAACAGAGCTGGATTCTGTTGAAACTAGAAAGAAGCAAGTCCCTCCTCAATACCATCGGTACTGTGTTCTGTCTGGTTCTCTTCTCCTTTCAGCAATTCCAGGCATTTCTACCTCCCTGACCCACCAAGAGTTAACTACACCATGTATCTGGTTCTGGTCAATGGCCTATTACAAGAAGTGGAGGCCTTGCATTGAGATAGCTGAGTGTCTGATGGAAACAGATGGATGGCTGGGTTCCTGCGTGCAGGACAGTGGCCCTGGAGAGTCCCCTGCCTCACAGGAGAGAGAGTAACCGTGCTGGGTTCTAGGTCCTGACATTTAGCTTCTCTCCAGGACTTGAGCTGGTAAGTTCCTGGGGCCTTGTTTTGAATTTCTTTACTAAAGGCTGCTATTGCCTTCTGAACGTTAGGTTCAACCTGAGGACCCATGAAGCATATTTTGTTTTAACAAAACCAGAAAACATTGCAAAGTCATCCTCTGTCATGTTGTGCATTGACTCTTTTTAAAAAAATTTATTTATTTTAATTGGAGGCTAATTACTTTACAGTATTGTAGTGGTTTTTGCCATACATTGACATGAATAAGCCATGGGTGTACATGTGTTCCCCTTCCTGAACCCCCCTCCATCTCCCTCCCCATCCCATCCCTCACAGTCATCCCAGTTCACCAGCCCTGAGTACCCTGTCTCATGCATTGAACCTGGGCTGGTGATCTGTTTCACATATGATAACATACATGTTTCAATGCCATTCTCTCAAATCATTCCACCCTTGCCTTCTCCCAGAGTCCAGAAGATTGTTCTTTACATCTATGTCTCTTTTGCTGTCTCTCATGTAGGGTCATCGTTACCATCTTTCTAAATTCCATATATATGTGTTAGTATTGAACTTATAGGGATGGGGTGCTATGTGTTGCTCCTCCCCCCGGACATTTGCATATTATACTCTATCCCTGTAGTTAGGCAGAGGAGGAGAGGTGGGAGGCAGAAGGAGAGGGATGGGGGGAGGATGGTCAAAGAGAGAGGACTTTTCTGTGCATTAAAGAACTTTTGGGCTCAGTGATCATGTGGACATGTGAGGAGATTTGGAGGGATTAAGGAACCTTCTTACCACCCATGAAATTTGATATAACTACTTCTAAGTATTGATTTGGAGGCAGGGTTGGTATAAAAATAAAAGGGAATGCTGTGCTTGAATACACAGATTTGTTTCCTTCTCCTAAATCCTCCAAAATAGCTATGAACCTGCTTTTACAGATGGGGTCACTTTGCCTAGAGATGTGAAGTAACTTGTCCAAGGTCACACTGCTAGAAAGTGGCACAGCCAGGAAGCCCACCTCAGTCTGTCCAGTGCTCACTTTGGCAGAGGATACTCATCTTCAGTCAAAACCTAGAAGCCTGCATGTGTGTCAGCCTGTCTGCAGTCTCTGAAAGGGGACGCTGTGGCATCTCCTCCAGAGGATCAGAACCTGCTTAGCCAAGCACAAGCCCTCAGCTTGCACTCTTCAGCTGCCCTGTCTCCCTGCTTGAGAATGTGACAGGATAAGAATTCTCTTTCTCCTTTTTGCAAGATCAACCCTTCTCTGCAAGCCAAGTCTCCCATTGCCAGGAAATGCTCCTACACCATGTACCACTGGAAATGGGCTACAGGTATGTACAGTTGCTGCTAGTTGCTTTCCTCCTCCCAGGACCCTGGAGCTCCCCTAACAGAGGGGGCTTATGACAAAAGCAACCTCATCTAGTTTTCTCAGCGTGCCATACACACCACTATCTCTTTGTGCCATTCGATCAAAAGGGTAAGGAACACTGCTCTGGAACATAAGCCACTGCTGAGAGGAAAAAGTTGGTAGAGAAAAGGTGCTTAATCTGGAGAGAAAGGAGATAAAATTAATGGACAGTGGATTAAAGCCTTTTGTAAATTATTTAATGCAAAGTACTACAAATGCTCCTGTTATAATGAATGTATATAATGACCTTTTTTGTGATTGGCATCATTTTTTTAAATTAATGGCATTTGAGATTGTTTTCTGTTATAGTATTTATAGACTTACTGTGTTCCTTTTAATGGGTACATGTGGTCTTCCTATGCTTGTACTATATTTTACTTAACTAGTCCGTTGACGATGGGTGTTCAGGTTCCTGCAAGGTTTTTTTTTTCTATTGTAAATGACCTTACAATGAACATCCTTACACATATAGTTTTCTTTCTTTCTTTCTCTTTTTTCCCCACATATTTGAGTATAGCTGGAGGAGAAATTCCTAGAAATGTAATTGCTCGGTCAAAGTGTATGTTCTTTTTTAATTTTATTAGCTATTGCTAAATTTACAGGCTTTAAAATGTATATAGTCAACTTTATTAATCTTTTCCATTATGGTTTATGGGTTTTGTGCCATGCTTAGAAAGGTCTTCCCTCTACAAAAAATTTCCTTCCAGTGCTTTTATGGTTTTATCTTTTTTAATGTTTAAATCTTTGCTCCATCTGGAATTCAAGTTAATGTAAGGAGTGAAATAGAGATCAGATTTTATTTTTTCCCAAATGGCTAGCCAGTTGTCCCAACACTGGTTATTGAATAATCCATCTTTTTCCTTGCTGATTTGAAATGCTACTTTTATCATGTACAAAACTCCCACATGTATTAGGTTTTTTTTTTTTTTTCAATTCTCTCCTCTGTTCCATTAAATATTCTATCTAATCCTAGGTGAGTTTAAATTACTGTAACTTGATTATATGGGCTTAATATGTGGATGAGTTTGTCCCCTCTTATTACTCTTCCTTTTCAGAGATTTTCTGGCCATTCTTACTTATTTAATTTTATATATAAATTTAAATATGATTTTGCTGAATAAAAAATGCTGCAGGTATTTTGAGTAAGACAACACAGAATGTAAAGATTCACTTAGGAATAATGAACTGCATTCATTAATATTCCCATTCAATAGGAAGGCATTCCTTTCTATTTATTAAAATATTTTGTGTTCTTTTTCTTCAGATGTAAGTAAAGATTTTCCCTCATCTTGCCTGTTTGCATTCATTTCAAAGTTTACTCCTTTTGTGGGGAACAGAAATAAAAGGATAATTTTGGTTGTGATATTGAACGGGCATTTTCATTTCAATATATTTTCTAACTGCTTATTATTTGAATATGAACAAACTACTTTTTAATATAAACTTTGCAGTCATCTACCTTAACTAAGGGCTTCCCTGGTGGCTCAGAGGTTAAAGCGTCTGCCTGCAATGTGGGAGACCTGGGTTTGATCCCTGGGTTGGGAAGATCCCCTGGAGAAAGAAATGGCAACCCACTCCAGTACTCTTGCCTGGAGAATCCCATGGACGGAGGAGTCTGGTGGGCTAGAGTCCACGGGGTTGCAAAGAGTCAGACACGACTGAGCGACTTCACTTTCACTTTCACCTTAATAAATTCTGTTCTTTCTAACACTTCTCAGGTGATTGTCTTGGGTTTTCCATGATACAATCAAAGAATCTAAAGATAGTGATACTCTATCTTTTCCAATGGGAAGCTTCCAGTGCCCTGACATTAAGCATGTTTTATGTACGTGTTTATGTATACACATCTATATTAGCATGCATTTATATGTATACATTTCTATATACATACATGCAAATATATCTGAAAACTAATCAAGTTAAAATTTCTGTTTATATTTTACTAAGATGGTGATAGACAAGGAAGACTGGCATGCTGCGATTCATGGGGTTGCAAAGAGTTGGACACGACTGAGCAACTGAACTGAACTGAACTGAAGAATTTTTTGTTGTAATACATATTGGATTTTCCCAAATGCCTTCTTTTATATCTATCCTGATGATCACTCTGTTTTACCTCATTTGACCTACTGGTATAATACATCATATGAAAAGATTTTCTAATATTGAACTCTTTTTGCATTCATGAATGAATTCTACTTTTTCATGGGTTGTTCACTTAAAGAATTACTACATTGTATTTGTTAATATTTTATTTAGGATTTGTATATCATTGTCAATAGACTGATTAGTCTATGTTTTTTTTCTGTACTATCTTAGGTGGATTTTTATGAGTATATTTCTTTTTTTTTTTAATTTTTTATTTTTTTAGTTTGTTTTGCTTTACAGTACTGTATTGTTTTGCTACACATCGACATGGATCAGCCACGAGTGTACATGATTATGAGTATATTTCTAATTCCCTTATGAAAAGAGTTTGGAAGCACATTCTTGAAATAAATGTACACGTCAGGGCTGAAGAAAGGGGTGGAGTTTCAAGTTTAGGGAAAATTGTGTTTGGAGAACAGGAGCTATATAACAGCCTGGTACATGTATTTGAGGGAGTGAGTGACTCTGTGTGTGTGTGTGTGTGTGTGTGTGTAACTCAGAAGGGGCAGGGCTACTGGAGCTGACTGGAGTAGCCAGGAGTGCCACAAACAGGCCAGCATCAGGTGAGAGGGGATACTTTATTTCTTTTTAGGGTCTAGGACCTAATCCACTTTAGCTGAGATCTCCAAACTTTCCTTAAATTGACTGTTCTATCAGTCACAAAAGATTTTGAGCCTGTACCCTCAAATCTATAGTTATAGATTAAGAAACTTCAAGGGAAGCTTTTAAATATTTATCAAGTTCAATTAAATTTTATAATATACTGTATCATGTCTCCCATACTTTAAACATCATTGAAGAAGTTACAGATAATAGTTTTTGGTAATGTGATAGGCACTAGGCATCAGCTAAAGTTATACCCCAGGGGCCAGGTTGATTTTAAATGACATTGAATATAAAATTCTTATTATTATAGTCTTTTTCACAATTTTATTTTATTTTATTTTATTTTTGCCAACTTCATGTCAGATCTGACATTACAAGGGAAACTAAAGTCTTCTGACAACTGCTCCTCTAGAGGGTTTTTTTTTTGTTTGTTTGTTTGTTTTAAACATTTGTTAACTGTAAAGTGACCAGAGGGCCTGAAATGGGAGAATTCTAATTTGCATAGGAGGAGATATTACATAATGGCTACAAGTCTAGACTTTAGAGCCAAGCTGCCTGGGTTTGCCTTCAGACTCTGCCACTTAGTATCCATAGAGGTTTGGGCAATTTACTCAACATCTCTAAGCCTCAGTTTTCTCTTCTGTAGAAGGGAAACAATAATGTGTAAGAATTCAAAAAGACAGTCTTAAAATTCTTAGCTTACTAAGTGCTCCAAGTCAACAGTAGCTGGTTTTAATTCAGTGTGTGGGTAACCTAAAGACAGCACTGGTCAGAGGGGGCACCAGAAAGGGGAGTTAACCTCTCACCATGGCCAGAGGGTCCTCATCCCAGGATACATAGGGTGATGAGGTCCGGGAAGCCTGACCACTTTTGTTCAGTGAACTATCTCTTCCAGCTCTGTGAATGTATTTCTTTCAAGCACCAAAGGCTACAGTAGCTAAAATGCTACTGCATTTTCTGATGCAGCTAATGAAGTACTTCATAGTTTTACAGCAACTCCTCATATGAAGTAACTATTTTATTTACTCATTTTTCTAACAGTTGAATATCTTGTCTTCCTAGCAAATGAAAAAGGGTAAATTTAGGGATGGTTTTTTGTGGAACAGTAAGAGATAATAATGTTTTCAATGTGAAATAATTATATTAATATATAATCTCTTCTTGTGGTAAATAAGAAAACACCTTTTATAAAACATCTTCAGGATAGATAAGAATCATTAGGTGTCAGAAGTTGAAGGAAAATGTGTAGGAAGAAAATGCAAATTGAGAATGTTCTATTCATGAATTCATTTTTCCAAAAATGAATGAGGAAGGCTGATTTTATTGTTTAGTTTCCATGTCAGCACTGATCACAGAACACCAGGATTCTATGTGAGCATAGTTTGAATATACTTTTTGTGAAAAACTTTTGTAAGTTCTTTATGGTCACTATGTATTTTTTACTAAGTATTTTTTCACTGTGATAAAACACACATAGCATAAAATTTTCATTTTGTCAAATTTAAAGGGCATAATTTAGTGACATTAGTTGCATTCACAATGTTATGTAACCATCACCACTGTCTAGATCCAGAACTTTCCATCACCCCAAAAAGAAGCCTTACCCATCATACCTAAAAGAAGCCCTATACACATTAAGCAGTCACTCTCCATTTTGCCTTCCTCCCAGCCCCTGGAAACCACTATCTGCTTTTCTTCTCTATAATTTGTCTACCTATTCTGACTATTTTATAAAAATGGAATTGTACAATTACTATGTGTTTTTAAAATAATTACTCAAGCTGCCTTTTGATTAAAGGTAGAGAATTATATGTTCTGCTTCCAAGGACTCCACTAAATCTAAGGGATTTTGATACATTTTTAGATGTTGGAAGGTAAATAGAGAATACACAGCCTGAAGTGTGCATTGGACAGAGAGAACTGATTTTCTGGAGGTGTCGTGCATGGGGTAAGGCATGGGACCAAAGAAAGGAATTACTCTCAAAGATGAGCACAAACTAGTCAACCCCAGTCACCCACCACGCATCACCTCAGTTGCAGAATGTCAGTAATCAAGTATCTACCCTAATGTGAAGAGAAGCGTTTTCTCTGTTGATGACCCTATGTATGCAATGACACTTAGAGGTGCCCCAGCAACCCAATCTGTTTAGCCAGGAACAGGGCCCACTAACTGGCAAGTCCTGCACTTGTGACCCTCAGCTTCCAATTCTCCTTTGATTACCACATAAGCATGAAAAAACAATGAAGAGTCATCAGGCATTTGAAGACTTACAGCAGGAAAAAAAGAAAAAAATGAGCTAATATCCAAAAAGAAGACTAAATCTGAGTAAAAGGGATAACTCACAGAATTGAGAAATAAAATTAAAACCAAAAAAAAAAAAACAAACAAACACCCCACAAAACAATTTGGTATATAGATTAGTATTCTAACTGTTAGCCTTAAAAAAGTGGAGGAAGATGGCTATAAATAAAGGAACTCTAAAAAGTAAGAACAAACTCTTGGAAATTAAAAACATTAGTGCCAAAATTGAAAACTAAATAAATGCTGCAAGATAAAACAGAGAATATTGCTTGGAAAGGAGAGGAGGAAGACAGTGAAACTGAAAATAAGAAATATGGAGGATCTAATCCAGAAGGTCCAACATTTAATCCCAAATTGTTCTAAAAGGGAACCCAGAGAGAATGGAGGTGAGAAAGCTATTTTTTAAACACAAGGAATAGGACTTCCTTGGTGGTACAGCGGTTAAGACTCTGCCTTGCAATGTAGGGTATGCGGGTTCCATCTCTGGTCTGGGAACTAAAATCCTACATGTCTTGGGGCAACTAAGCCCCATGTACTCATGAGCTCTAGGCCTTACATGACTTAACTAAGACCCCACACAACCAAATAAATAAATAAATATTAAAACACACACACACACAAGGAAATGTTCCAGAGCTGAAGAATGAAAGTATAGAGTCATTCAAACTGCCACCAAGTGCCCCAAATAGTGAATTTAAAAATGGTTTACATCAAGCTCTATTATTTCAGGGCCTCAGTGATAAAAGACAATTCTAAAAGCACCTAGAAAAGCAGAAGGAAAAGGAACACCTACAACTGAATAAGAATCAGAATGGCATCAAATTTCTCAATAGGGAAGACAGTTGGGCAGTGTCTTTAAAATCGTGAGGGAAAATAATTTTCAACCTAGAATTCTACATTCAGCCAAATTATTAATCAAATATGAGGAGAAAATAAACACATTTTCATACCTGTAAAGATGTAGAGAACTCCTTAAGATGTGCTTGAGTAGAACTTGGTATGAAGAGAAGGAGATGGAAGAAGTAACCGTATGCAGTACAGTTAACCCGGAAGAGCTTGGCAGAGCGGTCCAGGAGAGCTCGGTGCAGCAGAATAAGAGAACAGGTGTGCAGTTTGGAGGGATGGGGAGAGGCAGGGGGCCTTCAGGAAAAAGGAGACTCAATACAATGCCTGATATGTTGAAGCATTTGAACATCATTAGGTTATATTAGTACCAGAAAGACAGCAAGAAAATAGAAAGGTAGTTAGATGCTGCAGACAAAACAAGAAAACTATAAACAGAGTAACTAAAGCAAGGGCAATATCCCTTGCTTTACTGAGGACACGTTTACTGTGTAATATGATGTAAACTAACCATTATCGATTTAACAAAAATAGTGAAATAACTATATTAGGAGATGTGGAGACATGAGGAGGGGACAGGTTAAAGAGGTAAAAATGCATTCTTCTTAACACCATAGTCGATAGGTAAGGTCAACAATGGATAAATCAAAAAATAGTAGTAGAAGCTCATTATCTGGCACTGTATAAGTAGTCAGGAGAAAAAATAGCTCAAAAAAGTTTAAAATGCTGGCCTCTGGGGAGCAGAAATAGAATGGGAAGGACTAAGATAAAGGACTACCGCTTTCTCTCTTTTTAAAATACAGTTAAAAAAACCAAAAACACGTGCATGTGTTACTCAGGTAAAAATAAAGCAAATACTAAAAATCAATTCAAACTGAGGGATGAGAAAGACAACATGTAAATAGCATTTAGAAGCCAATTTATTTGTGATTAAGACAGCTATGCTATACAACTGTAGACAATTTTTAAAAATTTCAAATCCTATGACAAATGAAAAATGACTTCCTTAGAAAAGAAGATGAAACTGCACCCAGCAGAAATGAGCTTCTGTCCATTTCCAGAAGAAAATTCATTGCTCATTATAAGGGTGTCTCTATCAGTCTACAACCTGAGTTGATAAAGTTAAATTTTAAGTTTTAAAACTTTACAAAGACCGTGAAAGCCTTCCTAGTGTTGTAAATTCCAAGCTGGGTGGAGGCATGCAGTCCACACAAATTCTAACTTCCTTCAACTTCAAGTAACTCGGCATGTAAATCCTTAGGAGTCAAAATGAATCTTAAAAGTGAAATACTTTCACCTTTGTAGAGAAAGCAGTTGAGTAGCATGTAGGTCAGTAACAAAGGGATTCTAAATTTCACCCTGTATGTGCATATACCCAGTGTGGCCCCAAAGGGCTTGGGGCAATCCAAGAAGTTGCAGGTGAGTAGAAGTGAAAGCAAGGACGTGGCTGAGTTAAGTTAGGCAGGAACAGACTCTCCTTTCTGTTACAGTGAGCCCTTCTTAGCTCCAAAACACCATGAACATTATGAGGTATATCAGTTAGCTTGAGCCGCCACGACAAAATACCATAGACTAGGCAGCTTAAATAACCAGGAATTTTCACACATTTGGCAGGCTAGAAGTTTAAGATCAAGGTGGATTTGCTTTCTTCTGAGACCTCTCTCCTTGGCTGGCTGATGATCATCTCTGTGTCTGCACATGGCCTTTTCTCTCTGTTTAGGCATCTCTGGTGCCTCTTCATTTTCTTTTAAGGACTCCAGTTCTTTGGATTAGGGTGCCACCCTTATACCTCACTTAACTTTAATTAGCTGTTTAAAGGCCGTATCTCTAGATACAGTTACCCTGGGGGTTGGGGTTCCAGTGTACAAATTTGGGGGTGGACACAATTCTGTCCATAACATAAGGGATGGCAAAGAGTTATTCGAGAGAATGTTTTGTTTAACACTGGTGGGAACTGAATGACCAAATGGCCCGGCTTCTAAGACATGGATGCCCAGAGCCTCCCACTGAAGAACACACATCAGTCAAGCCTGGAATCATCCATGAAGCTGTGCACTAGGAACTACAGGTCTTGGTGGGCAGCCAGCTGCCCATCTGTCAACAACCTCAGGTTCCCGAGAGAGGGATACTGCGTGATGACGTTATGGTATGGGTACCACGGCATGGTATGGATACAAGAATGGCCAGTTAGATGCATTTTCAAAAGAATATGCCCAGTTTACCAAGTTTCATTATTTGAATGATGAGTGAATAGGAAACTGACTTAAACATAGTTTTCTGATTCTGTTTTCCAAAGAAAGACTCTCCAAGTTGAGTCACAATTCTGAAGTTGAAGAAGGAACTTCCAGTTCTTTGGTAAAAGTTCCTATGATGACAAGTGGATCTTGGACAGGTACATAGTTGATGACCAGAGGTTGTGTGGGAAAGGAAACATATTCACATTTTATTATATGGCTTAGCTGTGTTTTTTTTTTCTTTTCCTTTTGCCTTTGCCTTTTAGGCTTAGCTGTGTTAATGTTTAAATAGTTATGTTAAAGTTCAACATTCAGAAAATGAAGATCATGGCATCCGGTTCCATCACTTCATAGGAAATAGATGGGGAAACAGTGGAAACAGCGTCAGACTTTGTTTTTTGGGGCTCCAAAATCACTACAGATGGTGACTGCAGCCATGAAATTAAAAGATGCTTACTCCTTGGAAGAAAAGTTATGACCAACCTAGATAGCATACTCAAAAGCAGAGACATTACTTTGCCGACTAAGGTCCGTCTAGTCAAGGCTATGGTTTTTCCAGTAGTCATGTATGGATGTGAGAGTTGGACTGTGAAGAAGGCTGAGCGCAGAAGAATTGATGCTTTTGAACTGTGGTGTTGGAGAAGACTCTTGAGAGTCCCATGGACTGCAAGGAGATCCAACCAGTCCATTCTGAAGGAGATCAACCCTGGGATTTCTTTAGAGGGAATGATGCTAAAGCTGAAACTCCAGTACTTTGGCCAACTCATGTGAAGAGTTGACTCATTGGAAAAGACTTTGATGCTGGGAGGAATTGGGGGCAGGAGGAGAAGGCGACGACAGAGGATGAGATGGCTGGATGGCATCACTGACTCGATGGATGTGAATCTGAGTGAACTCCAGGAGATGGTGATGGACAGGGAGGCCTGGCGTGCTGCGATTCATGGGGTCTCAAAGAGTTGGACATGACTGAGCGACTGAACTGAAAGGAACTACAGGTCTTGGTGGGCAGCCAGCTGCCCATCTGTCAACAACCTCAGGTTCCCGAGAGAGGGATACTGCGTGATGACGTTATGGATGGGTACCACGGCATGGTATGGATACAAGAATGGCCAGTTAGATGCATTTTCAAAAGAATATGCCCAGTTTACCAAGTTTCATTATTTGAATGATGAGTGAATAGGAAACTGACTTAAACATAGTTTTCTGATTCTGTTTTCCAAAGAAAGACTCTCCAAGTTGAGTCACAATTCTGAAGTTGAAGAAGGAACTTCCAGTTCTTTGGTAAAAGTTCCTATGATGACAAGTGGATCTTGGACAGGTACATAGTTGATGACCAGAGGTTGTGTGGGAAAGGAAACATATTCACATTTTATTATATGGCTTAGCTGTGTTTTTTTTTTCTTTTCCTTTTGCCTTTGCCTTTTAGGCTTAGCTGTGTTAATGTTTAAATAGTTATGTTAAAGTTCAACATTCAGAAAATGAAGATCATGGCATCCGGTTCCATCACTTCATAGGAAATAGATGGGGAAACAGTGGAAACAGCGTCAGACTTTGTTTTTTGGGGCTCCAAAATCACTACAGATGGTGACTGCAGCCATGAAATTAAAAGATGCTTACTCCTTGGAAGAAAAGTTATGACCAACCTAGATAGCATACTCAAAAGCAGAGACATTACTTTGCCGACTAAGGTCCGTCTAGTCAAGGCTATGGTTTTTCCAGTAGTCATGTATGGATGTGAGAGTTGGACTGTGAAGAAGGCTGAGCGCAGAAGAATTGATGCTTTTGAACTGTGGTGTTGGAGAAGACTCTTGAGAGTCCCATGGACTGCAAGGAGATCCAACCAGTCCATTCTGAAGGAGATCAACCCTGGGATTTCTTTAGAGGGAATGATGCTAAAGCTGAAACTCCAGTACTTTGGCCAACTCATGTGAAGAGTTGACTCATTGGAAAAGACTTTGATGCTGGGAGGAATTGGGGGCAGGAGGAGAAGGCGACGACAGAGGATGAGATGGCTGGATGGCATCACTGACTCGATGGATGTGAATCTGAGTGAACTCCAGGAGATGGTGATGGACAGGGAGGCCTGGCGTGCTGCGTTCATGGGGTCTCAAAGAGTTGGACATGACTGAGCGACTGAACTGAACTGAATGTCAACACAGAATACTAATCAAACCGAAACTAAAATTAACTCCAGTAGGAGGTTCATGGATGAGAAGGGTGAATGTGTATGGTTGACTAGAGAGTTGGAAAGAGATCAAAGTCCTCATCTCTTTAAGTCCTCTGTCCTCATCTTTGAGAGAAGGAAGTCAATAAATGATGTCTAAAACAGAGTTAGCAATACAATACAACTATGTTATTTACAAACATAGAGGAAAATCCTAAGATAATCAAAGAAGAGAAAGTGGTGGCCTGTGAGAAAGTGGAAGGAGTGAGAAGGGGCCTGCTATTTTGTTTTCTTTTTTGAAAATAACATACCTTAGAGAACTAGTTGATATTTTAAACTTTGAACATGTAAAATTTTGATTTAATATAAACAAATAACATTTTAAAGGGGAAAATGAAAGAAAAACACATCACATTGACCTTATTTCATTTGTCCTAAGATGATTATACATAAAAGACAGTAGCTACAGACTCACAGTATTGACAGTAATAGCACTAACGCCAAAGCAGCACCTATTAATACTCTCTTGAGAAAGTTCATTCATTCAACAACTGCTTATGGGACACCTACTATGTGCTGGGGCCAGGATATAATGATGTTCAAGGTACCTGCTCTCATAGATTTTATAATATATTCTAGTCAAGTACATAAAAAAAGCACATAGGCAATGAAAAAAGAAAGATTATTTTCTCTAATTTTGAGTGCTTTGAGGAAATAAAGGATAATGGGCTAGAGAGTAACTAGGAGGAGGCGTGATTATTTAGACTGTATTCAGGGATGGCCTCTTTAAAGAAGTGAAGTTTGAGCTCACACCTGAGCAATGACGAGGCAGTCATGGGAAAGGCAGTGGTAACAGAACGTGCAAAGGCCCTGAGGTAGGAATAAACTTGATAGTCAAGAGGCCAGTGTGACTGGATTGAGCAAGAGAGAGGGAGCATGCAATGAGGTGTATAAGTAAATTATATTCTGGGTTTCAAGGAAAAGCACTGAGAGTTTTCAGCAGAGTAGTGATGGGATATGATTTACACTTAAAGAATCAGTCTCGTTGTTGGATGGAGGCTGGATTGGGGCAAGAATTGGAAAGGGGAGGCAAGAGTGGGGCAGGAAACTTAGTTTGGACACTGATGCAGAACTTGGGACAGGGTGGGTGCTGTGGAGGTAGGAAGGGTGAACAGGTTTAGGTTGGAAAATTTAACCTCATGCAGCATTAAAGGGCAATTTAGCTGTTGATGCGGGCACCCCAGAGGGACAGGACCAGTAGAAAGAAACTCTACTTCTGCAGCTGGTTCCACAATTCCCAGGCTCCCTCTGACATATGTGAACAGAAAGCTCTGGTCCGGGGCAGTTGAGGGACCTGAGTGATTATACTGGGAATAAAGGCTTGCCAAATTGCTTTAAACTCAGCCCATCTCCATCCTGCCTTTTACAACACTTGATGTGAACGTGTAACTGAGCTTGTAAATAACTGTGCTTGGAGGCAGAGCTGGGAATTACGCCCCTCTAGACAGCTATTCAGAGGCTGAGAGAATAGGGCCCACTCGCTGTAATGCTATGCATTAAAAAGCACTTATGCTGCTAAAACCCGCATTAGAATTGCACATAAACATTGCTGTCATGCTCTCAATGGGACTCTGGAGTCCAGGCGGGACTCTCAGAGTCTGCAGAGGGGAGAAAAGCCATCTCGGGCAATGCAATGATCTCTCCCCCATGGCCCACTGAGCCACACCGCCTCTCTCTTGTGGAGAATCCTCTCCATAAATGGGGAGAAAAATGAGTTTATTTCCAGGCCAAGATTAAACTGGGTCCGCACTGCATGGAGATGATGGGTCTCTGAGAGAAGAGAAATGAAACGAAGCCAAGAAAGTTCATTCATTCTGAGGTGGCAGGCAGGTTGGTTCAGGTGTCTTAGGAGTTCCCCACAGCTCTGTGCGAGTGCCCAGCTCATAGCAAGCTGTCAATGAATGAATGTGAGAGCCCACACTTTCAAAGGTCTAGTCTCAATAGCTCTTTATTCATTCAGTTTCTGTTGAAGCATCAAATGAATCTGATGGGACAGGTCTTCAAACGGAGGTCCCATGTGGGCAGTTGGCACTCACCCATGAATTTCTGCTGCAGACATACTCCATCCCTCTCACTCTAGTCATTCTTCCCTAATATGATCTGAAGTCTAAAATTATCCATGACTAGGAGAAGGAAATGGCAACCCACTCCAGTGTTCTTGCCTGGAGAATCCCATGGACAGAGGAGCCTGGTGGGCTACAGTCCATGGTGTCACAAAGAGTTGGACACGACTGAGTACATATACATATCGTTGTCAGTTCTGCAACTGAAAAACAATGTACATTAAGAAAGTGGACCTTTAAGAAGAAGGCCTTATGTTGAGTAGAAAAGAGATGAAAAGTTCAACAAAAACAAACATAAACATATCCAATCTCATGTTATATTTGTGTATCTAAAAGAGATACAGAAGAAAAAGGAAGAAAAGGAGACAGCAAAATTATATCACCTCTTGGCAATCAACAGCAAGACGTAGTTATGTTTCTGGTTCTCCTTCCTAAAAACAAAAAAGCATGTCAGATTTTTCAGAAGTTTAGCCATAAAAATGTCTAAAATAAAAAAGTTTTAGACATGTCTGTGGGGCATTTCTGGCAACGTTCTCTGTCTTTGATCTAGGTGGAATCATGTGAGTGTATACTTCTATAAAAATTATTGAGACATTAAGATTTGTTCACTTACTATATGTATGTTAGATCTCAGGTTAAAAAAAAATACTAGACTATGTGGGATTAAATTTTTAAAAATTCACTTACCTGGAACATCTTAGTTCCCAGTATTGATGGGAAGATGAAGGATTATTTTGCTTCTCATACATATTAAATGGAAAAGTAAGCACCATTGGTGGAGCATTTACCAAATACACTGGCATTTACCCTTTTCCAATTGCTATGTAATTAACTCTTTATTTAACATTCATGTATTACCATCCTCAATAAGAACTAGGCTCAGAGAAGCTAATGTGTAAGATGCATAGCAACAAAAAACTCAGTCTGGCTCATCCGTCTTCTGAATCGGTGTATCCTCAGTACATAGACTAATGTCTGGGATACGGTAGATACAGTTGACCCTTGAACACACGGGTTTGAACTGCACAGGTTCATTACACTCAGATATTTTTCATTACTAAGTACTACAGAGCTGCATGGTCTGGAATTGGCTGAGTCTGAGGATGCGGAATTGCAGGTCCAGAGCAGACTATAAAGTTTTATGGTTTTCTTTGGCTGAGTTGGGTCTTCATTGCCACATGAGGGCTCTCTCTAGTTGTGGTGAGTCGTGAGGGGCCAGCGGGGTACTCTTTGCTGCAGTACATGGGCTTCTCATTCCTATGCATGTCTTCTCTTGTGGAACACCACAGGCTCTAGGTGTGAGCACTCAAGTTTTAGCAGTTGCAGCATTTGAGTTTCAAGAGCTGCAATTCATGAGCTCTAGAACATAGGCTCAGTAGCTGCGCCACACGTGCTAAGTTGCTCTGAGGCCTGTGGATTCTTCCCGAACCAGAGACAACCTGTGTCACCAGCCAGGGCACTCTACTGTACCACCAGGGAAGTCCCAGACTATAAAGTTATACACAGACTTTGAACTGCTCAGCGGGTCAGTGTTCCTAACTCCCATACTGCTCAAGGGTCTACTGTATTCAAAAAATGTTTGTAAAATAAAAAAATACTTTGTACGATGTCATGGAATTAATATTGGAAAATTCCAGTTTGGACCTTAGGTTGACTCCAAAGCCCAAGTTGTTCTTTATTTTATGGTTGTTGTTTTTTTTAATTGTGGTAAAAGTCATAGAATGTAAAGCATACTATTTTAAGCATTTTTATCTGTACAGTTCAGTGGCACAGAGTACAGATTCACCATGTGCAAATCTCACCATCTTCCATCTCCCATGTTTTTCACCTTCCTAAACTGAAGGTGAAACACCTTCATTAAACCTTCTCCATTAAACACCAACTCCCCCTTCCCCTTCCCATTTTACCCTCACCCCTCAGCCACTAACATCTGCCAATGTACTTTTTGACACTGAATTTGACTGTTCTAGGTATCTCATATAAGTGGAGTCAAACAGTATTTGTATGGACACCAAGTGGGGAAAGGGGGATGGAATAAATAGGGAGATTAGAATTGACATATACACATTACAATGTATAAAACAGATAACTAATGAGAACCTACTCTACAGCACACAGGAAAAAAAGAAGGTTCAGTCTGTTTACAGAACTTATATTCAGTTCAGTTCAGTCACTCAGTCATGTCCGACTCTGCGACCCCATGAATCGCAGCACACCAGGCCTCCCTGTCCATCACCAACTCCCAGAGTCCACCCTACCCCATGTCCATTGTGTCGGTGATGCCATCCAACCATCTCATCCTCTGTCGTCCCCTTCTCTTCCTGCTCTCAACCTTTCCCAGCATCAGGGTCTTTTCCAATGAGTCAGCTCTTTGCATCAAGTGGTGAAAGTATTGGAGTTTCAGCTTCAACATCAGTCTTTCCAATTAACACCTGGGGCTGATCTCCTTTAGGATGGACTGGTTGGATCTCCTTGCAGTCCAAAGGACTCTCAAGAGTCTTCTCCAGCACCACAGGTCAAAAGCATCAATTGTTCGGCACTCAGCTTTCTTCACAGTCCAACTCTCACATCCATACATGACTACTGGAAAAACTACAGCCTTGACTAGATGGACTTTTGTTGACAAAGTAATGTCTCTGCTTTTTAATATGCTGTCTAGGTTGGTCATAACTTTCCTTCCAAGGAGCAATCGTCTTTTAATTTCATGGCTGCAATCACCATCTGCAGTGATTTTGGAGCCCAGAAAAATAAAGTCAGCCACTGTTTCCACTGTTTTCCCATGTATCTGCCATGAAGAGATGGGACCAGATGCCTTGATCTTCGTTTTCTGAATGTTGAGCTTTAAGCCAACTTTTTCACTCTCCTCTTTCACTTTCATCAAGAGGCTCTTTAGTTCCTCTTCACTTTCTGCCATAAGGGAGTGTCATCTGCATATCTGAGGTTATTGATATTTCTCCCAGCAGTCTTGATTCCAGCTTGTGTTTCCTCCAGTCCAGCGTTTCTCATGATGTACTCTGCATAGAAGTTAAATAAGCAGGGTGACAATATACAGCCTTGACATACTCCTTTTCCTATTTGGAACCAGTCTGTTGTTCCATGTCCAGTTCTAACTGTTGCTTCCTGACCTGCATACAGATTTCTCAAGAGGCAGGTCAGGTGGTCTGGTGACGGTGTAGGAGTGGCAGCTGCGACGGTTCAGGAGCAGCTGAGAGGAGCTACCCCACGTCCAAGATCAGGGGCGGCAGCCAAGAGGAGCTACTCCACCTCTAAGGTCAGGGGAGGCATCCGCAGAGGAGCTACCCCATGTCCAAGGTAAGAAGCAGCAGCTGTGCTTTGCTGGAGCAGCTGTGAAGAGATACCCCAAATCCAAGGTAACAGAAACCCAAGTAAGATGATAGGTGCTGAAAGAGGGCATCAGAGGGCAGATAGACTGAAACATAATCACAGACAACTAGCCAATCTGATCACACAGACCACAGCCTTGTCTAACTCAATGAAACTAAGCCATGCCCTGTGGGGCCACCCAAGACAGACGGGTCATGGTGGAGAGGTCTGAGGCTTCCCTGGTGGCTCAGAGGTTAAAGCGTCTGCCTCCAATGTGGGAGACCCGGGTTCGATCCCTGGGTTGGGAAGATCCTCTGGAGAAGGAAATGGCAATCCACTCCAGTATTCTTGCCTGGAAAATCCCATGGACTGAGAAGCCTTGTAGGTTACAGTCCACGGGGTCGCAAAGAGTCAGACACGACTGAGCGACTTCACCTCACCTCAGAGAAGGGAATGGCAAACCACTTCAGTATTCTTGCCTTGAGAACCCCATGAACAGTATGAAAAGGCAAAAAGATAGGACACTGAAAGATGAACTCCCCAGGTCGGTAGGTGCCCAATATGCTACTGGAGATCAGTGGAGAAATAACTCCAGAAAGAACTTATATTAAGTTAACTTAAAAATGCTTACCAAGATACATTTTATGTGTGTGTTAACAGTCTCTTCAGTCATACGAACTGTAGCTCTTCTGTCCATGGAATTCTCCAGGCAAGAATATTGGAGTGGGTTGCTATGTTTTCTTCCCAGGGATCTTCCAAACCAGGGATCACACCTGGGTCTCCTGCATTCCACGTGATTCTTCACCGCCGAGCCACTGGGGAAGCCCTCAAGATACATTGCTACTGCTGCTGCTAAGTAGCTTCAGTCATGTCCAATTCTGTGTGAGTCCATAGACAGCAGCCCACCAGGCTCCCCCGTCCCTGGGATTCTCCAGGCAAGAACACTGGAGTGGATTGTCATTTCCTTCTCCAATGAATGAAAGTGAAGAGTGAAAGTGAAGTCGCTCAGTCGTGTCTGACTCTTAGCAACCCCACGGACTGCAGCCCACCAGGCTCCTCCATCCATGGGATTTTCCAGGCAAGAATACTGGAGTGGGGTGCCATAAGAGCCCAATTTCTTAACCATTCCTTAGTATCCTTCTTAAATACAGCTCATAAATCTGTATACTAGCCTAAAACCATTATCAATCAATTTTAGGAACACGGAATTGAGGTATACCATCCCTACCAAAAAGTTTTTAAAAGTATCTATAAGTCTAAAGAAGAATAATGAAGTGAACACCTCTGTGCTCTCCACAGTTGAGAAATACAGCATCATCAGTACTTTAGGACCCCGACATGAGCCTTTCCCAACTTCATCTGCCATCCCAGATCACTAGAGGTAACAACACCTGAAGGTTTATGTTTTTTTTTAATCAATCCTTTGCCTTTCTATTTTTTTTTAAAACACAGTTGGTATCTTTAAACTGTACTTTGTTTTGCCAGTTTTTGAACTAGGAATGGCAGGTGACCTTTTCACTACTCTTACTACCTTGATCTTGAACCTTATGAGTCATCCAGCTCATTAGTTTCTGCATTCCTCTAGTCCCATTAGCCTCTATGTTTTAAAATTTTTAGTAAATGTAGTAATTTAAACTTTGTAATTCTCTTCCTAATATAATCTTTTAAATCTCTTTCTCTTTTCATTGAACCTATTCAGTAGGGTGCTGGTAAATGCAAGCAGTTTAAGTGAGGAGCTGATTTGTAGCATTGCTGATTTCCTTGGGTAAGTTTCCCCACCACGGCTGGCTGATTTCAGGCTATTAGCATGATGTCACTGAACATGGGACTGGAAAGAGATGCACAGACTTCCCCCTTGTGAGCTGGTATAAGCCAATTCCAACACATCCCTCATCCTGCTATATTGTTGTTTTAGTCAGTCATGTTTGACTCTTTGCAACCCCATGGACTGTGGCTCACCAGGCTCCTCTGTCCATAGAATTCTGCAGGCAAAAATACTGGAGTGGGTTGCCATTTCCTTCTCCAGGGGATCTTCCTGATCCACGGATCAAACCCAAGTCTCCTGTGTCTCCTGCATTGCAGGTGGATCCTTCACCTGCTGAGCTATTGGGGAAGACTGAAAGGGTGTGTTGCCTTCCCATTGGGGAATCAAACCATGGTCTCCTGTGTGACATGTGGGTATCCTCACTACTATACTAACAAGGACGAAGCCTCAATCCTGAATGAACCTACTAAAATATTTTCTCCCTTGTTGTACCTGAATATCTTCATGCCTTTTAATACTAGAGTAGCCAGTTGTGCCAAACTGAACCAGAAGTCAGAGACAAAGGAAACTTTGTATAGTCCATGCAGATCAGCATCTTCCTAGGACTGTATTAGTTTCCTATATCTACTGTAACAAATTATGACAAACTTGGTGCTTAACCAACAGAAATTATTCTCTTGTAGTTTTGTGGGAAGTTAAAAATGAGACTTACAGGGCTAAAATTAAGGTGTTAGCAGAAATCCACTAATCAGAGGCATCCTTGAAGAATTCCCCCCGCCCCTACTCCCTGAGTCGACTCAATGGACATGAGTCGACTTGATGGACCTGATGGCATCACTAACTCAAGGGACTTGAGTTTGAGCAAGCTTCAGGAGTTGATGTTGGACAGGAAAGCCGGCGTGCTGCTTCCAGTCCATGGGGTCACAAGGACTGACCCCAGTCCATGGGGTTGCAAGGAGTCGAACACAACTAAGAGACGGGACTGACTGACTGAACTGAGAGATCCACTCCTTCCAGAGGCCCTACAAGATAATTAGTTTGTTTGCCTTTTCCAGAGTCAAGAGCTGCATTCCTTGGCTCATGGTTCATCTTCAAAACCAGTAATATATCACTGGTATATATACTTCTTTTCCCTCTGACTGTGCTTCTTTCCTTTGGCCTTCTTCTCTTCTGTGTCCTGTGCCTTCTGTCTCCTTTGTACAAATACATTTAAATTGCATTTAGGGTGCACTGGGATCTTCCCATCTCAAAATCCTTAATTTCATTGCATCAGCAAAGTTCCTTTTACCAAATAAGGCATTTGTGGGTTCCAGAAATGGCGAACTAGGGGGACTTTGGGGGACATTATTCAGTCTCCCACAAGAGTGGAAGAAGGACGATAATAGATCTGGAAGAATAAATAGAAGATATTCTATACAACCCACCCTTTTGCCCCACAGCATCACTCTTAGCCTTTCTTTAGGTAAAAAGTTCATGTGTCTCATGCAGGAACCACTCAAAGTCTCATCAGGTATCATATTATTGTTGAGTGACATCAATTTGTTCATACTCCTTCCTGAAACCTAAAATATTAGTCACTAGCAATAATACTCATATATGACAATTATGGGGATTGAAGGAGAAGAAACAATTCATAGCTCATAATAGAAGCAATTAAGAGCATAGTTTCCATAGTCCTTGTTTCTACAGTTGGTCCTGAGGACCACATAGATAATCAAAGATACTAAAGAATTTAGGATTCTTACTACCTCTAAAATCCACTTAGCAGGGGTCCAGTCAGTCTAATGTCAATGCTATAATCAGGTAGGGTGATGTTTCCTGGGATGATTGAAGTCCTTCCACTGCATATATTCTGCCCTGGATGGCGAAAGGGACTAGCCTAAGAGTCTTACTTTGGCATAAGGCATGTGTGTGCTCTTGGTCAGTCGCTCAGTCATGTTTGATTCTTTGCAGCCTCATGGACTGTAGCCTGTCAGGCTCCTTTATCTATGGAATTTTCCAGGCAAGAATGCTGAAGTAGGTTGCCATTTCCTACTCCTGGGGATCTTCCCAAGCCAGGGATCAAAACTGAGTCTCTCACATCTCTTGCATGGGCAGGCGGATTCTTTACCACTAGTGCCACCTGGATATGAGTCCTCTGTAATCTTATTTCTCCAAACTGAAGTTTCAGTTCAGTTCAGTTCAGTCATGTCTGACTCTTTTGCAACTCCATGGACTGCAGCACACCAGGCTTCCCTGCTGCTGCTGCTAAGTCGCTTCAGTCGTGTCTGACTCTGTGTGACCACATAGATGGCAGCCCACCAGGCTCCTCTGTCCCTGGGACTCTCCAGGCAAGAACACTGGAGTGGGTTGCCATTTCCTTCTCCAATGCATGAAAATGAAAAGTGAAAGTGAAGTCCCTCAGTTGTGTCCAACTCTTAGTGACCCCATGGACTGTAGCCCACCAGACTCCCCCACCCATGGGATTTTCCAGGCAAGAGTGCTCGAGTGGGATGCCATTGCCTTCTCCACCAGGCTTCCCTACCCATCACCAATTCATGGAAATTACTCAAACTCACATCCATAGAGTTGGTGATGCCATCCAATCATCTCATTCTCTGTCATCCCCTTTTCCTCCTGCCTTCAATCTTTCCCAGCATCAGGGTCTTTCCCAATGAGTCAGTTCTTCACATCATATGGCTGAAGTATTGGAGCTTCAGCTTCAGCATCAGTCCTTCCAATGAATATTCAGGGTTGATTTCCTTTAGGATTGACTGGTTTGATCTCCTTGCAGTCCAAGGGACTCTCAAGAGTCTTCTCCAACACCACAATTCAAAAGCATCAATTCTTCGCCGCTCAGCTTTCTTTATAGTCCAACTCTTACATCCATGCTTGACTACTGGAAAAACCATTCCAGTATGGTTCCAAATTTTATCGTTTGGAGAAGAGATGAAACCCGCCAGGGGACAGAGAAGGAATGGACATTTGGATGAAAGCAAGAGAGAGGTGTGATGGAGACCAGGTGAAAGATGTGTTTCAAGAAAGGAAATCAGGATATATTAGCACATGAGAAAATGTGCTTTGACTAGACAGACCTTTGTGGGCAAAGTGATCTCTCTGCTTTTTAATATGCTGTTTAGGTTTGTCATAGCTTTTCTTCCAAACTAAAGAAGGGCCTGTCATAAACAGCCCAAGGTGCGAGGGCTGAGTGTGGGTAAAGCAGCTCAAGAATCTTTTATTTCAGCCACAGGAGGAGGTGGCAAGGAGAAACTGGTTCTTCAAGGATGCCTCTGAGCCTTCCTATCTTACACACTGACAAGTCATTTTTGAACTTAAGAGACATAATTTGCCACCATTGTCTATCTGGTTTCCGAGTGAACTCTTGTCCCAAGGCAGTATATGATTCTTGTCTAACTGGCTTGAAGGGGGAAAGTCCTTCAGAGCATGAGGAGATATCATTGAGCTGAGAGCAGGTGGGAGTGGCAGGGAGCACATCAATGGCCTCTTTGAAGTATGATCCTTACTGTTTCTCTTCATTCACATGTTACCGCCTCTCCATTTCTCCCTTCTTCTCTTCCCCGTTCTCAGCCAAAAGTGATAAACTCCCATCATTTCCTGACCTGCCATTCACGACTCTGCCCACTCCATTCTGACTGGCTCAGTGTCTCTCCACCACTTCTCCCTGGGGATCACCTAGGACCTCTGAGTCTCCCAGGGGATGTGTTTCAGTCCTCATCTTATTTGCCCTGTCAGCAACATCCTCTCACTGCTTCCTTAGACTTTTTCTAGTTGCCACTCCAGATCTGTGCTTCATCTTTTTACCCTACCCTAGGGTGCTGACTTCTAAGCATTACAGCAACAGGCTCCCATACCTTCTAACAGGTTTGGCCAGTGAAAGTCCAGGCAGGAAATCAGACGAAGAGAGGAGAGAAAGGTCAGGGTATTCCCCTGCCTTTTCCTCCACCAAGCTCCAGTGGAGCAGTGTTGGGCAGACCCCTCTGATAGCCACAGTTCTTCTGGGTTCAGGTAACCCCCATTCTCTCTGACCCATAGGTTAAACCAAACTGTTGCTGGCCTTGGGCTGCTTCAGTGTCCCTTATTGGTATCTTAACATTGCTCACTCTTTTGCAAACAATTTCTTCTTTAAACGCTTTAATCACCCATTTTCTCATGTGCTAACATATACTGATTTCTTTTCTTGAAACACATCTTTCACCTGGTCTCCATCACACCTCACTCTCTTGCTTTCATCCAAATGTCCATTCCTTCTCTGTCCCCTTGGTGGGTCTCATCTCTTCTCCAAACAATAAAATTGGGAATTCCATTAAGTCCTTAGCCCTCTTTTCTTCCTACTGTATTCCATTCTAAACTTTCTTCAACATTCACACTTTCAATAACTACCTAGAAGCCGTCAACTCAAATATTTATATCTCACCAGCCACACCCATTCTTTGGGATCCAGACTCACGCGTTCAACTTCTTTTTACTGTTGTCTCCTTGGTTAAATCAGTGAATATTTTTTGACAGCCTACTATGTTCTGAGAAGACTCTTGAGAGTCCCTTGGACTGCAAGGAGATCCAACCAGTCCATTCTGAAGGAGATCAGCCCTGGGATTTCTTTGGAAGGAATGATGCTAAAGCTGAAACTCCAGTACTTTGGCCACCTCATGGGAAGAGTTGGCTCATAGGAAAAGACTCTGATGCTGGCAGGGATTGGGGGCAGGAGGAGAAGGGGATGACAGAGGATGAGATGGCTGGATGGCATCACGGACTCGATGGACGTGAGTCTGAGTGAACTCCGGGAGCTGGTGATGGACAGGGAGGCCTGGTGTGCTGCGATTCATGGGGTTGCAAAGAGTCGGACACGACTGAGCGACTGAACTGGACTGAACTGACTATGTTCTAAAGGTGTTTTTGATTATTTGAAAGGGCTTCAAACCTCTTATCCAAACTCAATCTATGATTTCTCACTCCTTTCCCTAACCCTTTTCCCTTTCCCTTGTTCCTTCTCTAGTGAGAGGTTTCAACACCATTCATCCAATCTCACAACTGGGAGCCTAGAAGATCTTTGGTTCTCTTTCTTATGGCTCCCTTTTGCTCACTCTCCTTAACTAACTCATCATCATGTTACTGACTCATCAATTTATCTCCTAAATATCTCTTGAACCTAACCAATTTTCTCCATCTTTATCATCACTACCATACACCAAGCTGCCACTGTTTCTTACCTTTCTTATTCCCCCTACTTTAAGAGAACTTCAGTTCAGTTCAGTTGCTCAGTCGTGTCTGACTCTTTGCAACCCCATGAATCGCAGCATGCCAGGCCTCCCTGTCCTTCACCAACTCCCGGAGTTCACTCAGACTCATGTCCATCGAGTCAGTGATGCCATCCAGCCATCTCATCCTCTGTCATCCCCTTCTCTTCCTGCCCCCAATCCCTCCCAGCATCAGAGCCTTTTCCAATGAGTCAACTCTTTGCATGAGGTGGCTAAAGTAATGGAGTTTCAGCTTTAGCATCATTCCCTCTAAAGAAATCCCAGGGTTGATCTCCTTCAGAATGGACTGGTTGGATCTCCTTGCAGTCCAAGGGACTCTCAAGAGTCTTCTCCAACACCACAGTTCAAAAGCATCAATTCTTCGGCGCTCAGCCCTCTTCACAGTCCAACTCTCACACTCATACATGACCACAGGAAAAACCATAGCCTTGACTAGACGGACCTTAGTTGGCAAAGTAATGTCTCTGGTTTTGAATATGCTATCTAGATCAGTCATAACTTTTCTTCCAAGGAGTAAGCATCTTTTAATTTCATGGCTGCAGTCACCATCTGCAGTGATTTTGGAGCCCCCAAAAATAAAGTCTGACACTGTTTCCACTGTTTCTCCATCTATTTCCCATGAAGTGATGGAATCAGATGCCATGATCTTTGTTTTCTGAATGTTGAGCTTTAAGCCAACTTTATCACTTTCCACTTTCACTTACTGAGGTGCAAATTTAACCAAGCTAGATCAAGCCCCTGCTTAAAATCCCTGATGTCTCTCCTTGCACTGCCGTCTGAGGTGTGCCTCTTGCCTACCTCGCCAGCTTTGTTTCAAACTGCACTCTCTCCAGCACCTTATTCACTAACCCTTCTTGTCTTGCTTCACTTCCCAATATTGATATAATTTCTCATGCTACAGGAACTTGACTCTTACTGTTCCCTTTGTTTAAGATTCTTTCCCCACATACCCCACCTCCCTCAATTGCATACTCTTCTCTTTTAAACCTGAGATTAAAATGTCACTTCCTCAAAGATGCCTTGCCTAGCTCCTCTTTCAAAACTCCATTACCCTTTTACCAGCTCTCAAAATAGCAGGTACCTCTTCTTCAAACCATTTATCACAGTTGTAAGTTTACATTATTCTGTGTACTGTTTTGAATAACACACTACAACTAAACATGAAGTGAAGAGCCACATATGTTTTGTTCAATATCATATTCACCTGGCACATAGCATGTGCTCAGTAAATATTTGTGGAAAGAAAGAATAAAGGAGGAGATTCACTGAGAGTGAGGCTTACTATAGTAAGAAAAATAGCCATGTCTATACCAGTGTTGTTTCTCTCTTAAGGTAGTTTCTCAAATGCTCTGGAAGAAGTCAGGTGGTTCAATAAATGTTGGTGCCACAAGACAACAACCTTGGACCATGAGTTAATTCTGAGCAATGTTCACTTGGCTAATCAGTAACCAGTCTGAAAACCTCAAAAGGAAACTCTTTTGTTACTTAATCTCCCAAATATAGACTATATTGCCAAGAAATAGAGTTATTTAACAGTTTAATTACATTTCTTAGTTTTATTTTATTAGAACAGAAAAGCATCGAACTGTGGTTCAGAATTCCATTACCATAAGACTTGAAAAAAATGGAAATCTATGTCAAGGCTGTATATTGTCACTCTGCTTATTTAACTTCTATGCAGAATACATCATGAGAAACGCTGGACTGGAAGAAACACAAGCTGAAATCAAGATTGCCGGGAGAAATATGAATAACCTCAGATATGCAGATGACACCACCCTTAGGGCAGAAAGTGAAGAGGAACTAAAGAGCCTCTTGATGAAAGTGAGAGAGGAGAGTGAAAAAGTTGGCTTAAAGCTCAACATTCAGAAAACGAAGATCAAGGCATCTGGTCCCATCTCTTCATGGCAGATACATGGGAAAACAGTGGAAACAGTGGCTGACTTTATTTTTCTGGGCTCCAAAATCACTGCAGATGGTGACTGCAGCCATGAAATTAAGAGACTATTGCTCCTTGGAAGGAAAGTTATGACCAACCTAGACAGCATATTAAAAAGCATAGACATTACTTTGCCAACAAAGGTCCATCTAGTCAAGATTATGGTTTTTCCTGTGGTCATGTATGGATGTGAGAGTTGGACTGTGAAGAGGGCTGAGTGCCAAAGAATTGATGCTTTTGAACTGTGGTGTTGGAGAAGACTCTTGATAGTCCTTTGGACTGCAAGGAGATCCAACCAGTCCATTCTGAAGGAGATCAACCCTGGGATTTCTTTAGAGGGAATGATGCTAAAGCTGAAACTCCAGTACTTTAGCCACCTCATTTGAAGAGTTGACTCATTGGAAAAGGCTCTGATGCTGGGAGAGATTGGGGGCAGGAAGAGAAGGGGATGACAGAGGATGAGATGGCTGGATGGCATCACTGACTCGATGGTCTGAGTGAACTCCGGGAGTTGGTGATGGACAGGGAGGCCTGGCGTCCTGCGATTCATGGGGTCACAGAGAGTCAGACATGACTGAGCGACTGAACTGAACTGAACTGAATGCTTAATCATACTACTTAGTATCAGTCACAACTTGGCTTGATGTATTGTTCCTTAAGACTCAAATGAGACTTTTCAAGTGAGTTCTTCAAATGCTTTAACTTCGTCTTGATGTCTGCCCATGGTGCATCAGAACTCTAGAACTCTGGCCAATTCAGCCTTAGAAATCTTGGAAGGCAATGCATGATAACCCCTTACCTCTAATTTGACTTCCTTCTAACGTCATCAGAAGACATCAAAGTTATCCTCCTAGGAATCTCAATTATGAATGATAACTAGCATTTACTGAGCTATGTGCTGGTGAATGTCATGTAAGCTAGTGTTTATAGTTAACTATATGTTAGGCACTGTCCTGGCATTTTATACAGTTCTTTCTTCTTTAACTCTTTCAGTTGCTTCTTTAGGTAGGTAAGAGTAAGCATACCTACCTCGGTCCATGGGATTCTTTTGCTGGAGAGTCCCATGGACAGAAGAGCCTGGCAGGCTATAGTTCATGAGATTGCACAGAATCAGACGTG